>JBBIGC010000125.1:22083707-22099108 GCA_037576955.1 Lepidarchus adonis | reverse complement strand
GTGTGTGTGTGTGTGTGTGTGTGTGTGTGTGTGTGTGTGTGTGTGTGTGTGTGTGTGTGTGTGTGTGTGTGTTATTCAGACAACAGCAACATTTTAAAAACATGTTGAATCAACGTTGGCCCTGTTTCACTTTTATAGGGTATTTTATTGCAATTGGAGTTTATTGTGATAATGGAAACAAAATTCTTGTTACTTTTTTGTATTTGTTATTTTGCTGTTCAAACAAGGGTGAAATGTGCTTGCAAACTTAAAAATGAAATGCAAATGAAAATCAATTTAGGCAGAAAAATGATAATGCTAGGCTTCCATAATGGAATATAATGGGTAGTGGTTGCACAGATGCTGGCTGCTCAAAGGGCTGAGTGATTTCTCACTCTTAGGGATGGCACTCTCAAATGTCATTTAACTCAAGCTGCCAGGTTCACTCACTTCTGTACCATCAGCAATAGTATTCAACATGGGGGAGCAATCGTTTTAGACTTTGCTGATTGGATTATAGTCTGGTGCTCTAGAGTCTACTATCAACAAGGTTTATTGATTGATGTATAATTCCCCTTGATGCCTTTAGCAAATTCCACACTTCACTGCAAAAGAGCAAAAACAACATCAAACGTGGCTAACACCATGTCAGTAGGTTTCATATGCAACACTAATGATCAACGAACTACAGGTAATTGAAGAATTGCTTTTCTTTACTTTTGAAATTACCAACCAAAATCAATCAACAGATCCATATTCAATTTCCATTGAACTACATTTACTTTATTGTCACTACTACAGTGACGTAACCTGGTTTGGCTTAGTAAATATTTCCCCTCCTTCCTCCTCCTGCTGTCAGTCTAGTTCTTCATTAAGTTTGAGGTTCATTAATTCATAACATGTTTACCTGCTGCTAATCAATTCCATTCTCCATTCTTTATTTATTCTCTCCATAATCCTCATAATCCTGTAAAATAAAGCAAAGGCTAATACCACTACACTACAGAGCCCATCCAATTATTCAGCTAGCTTAATCAGGCTATTGCTTAGTAATAAGCTGACAAATTCACCTAATAGTAAACAAAAAGCAAACAATGCTTTAAAAAGTTCACCAGGATTCAATTAATCATCTGTGTTTACTCAGCTAGACAACAACCATTTAAGTATTCGACTGCAGCAAGATAAACAAAACAATACCCCACATGGTGGGAAACTTTAAAAAAAAATTGGCATTTTTATAGACACCAGTATGTCGTACAGTGTCAGAAACCACATAACCATGTCTATTTGAGTTTCCTTTAAAATGACAATTGATGGAGTCTCATTACTTGTTGCCATTATTATTTACATTAGCCTCAAAACATAGCTCCAGCACAAAACAACAGAAGCAAACTTTAGACAGCAAACATGTCTTGACTGATTGACTAAATTTGGGATAAATAGTTATTTGTGCACGTTAGATGTTTTTTCTATTCCTACCCATGTACAATGAAGTAGTACCCAACTGTGGGTATAGAATCAGTCTCATGCACCAAAACTGAATTCTCCAGTACTGCCATTAACCTCAGTGTTGACTCACAATCCTCTGAAAGGGTTTACCTGAATGAATGAGAGCTAATCATAAGTTCAAGTTGAGATTAGCAGTTGTCAGAACATATGGTCATGTCATTCTGTGTGGCAGGGCAATTTGAACTGACCTGTCTGTAAATATTACAAACAGCACTTTTAAACTGTCAGCAATGCCATCAGATTCGGGCAGCAAAGTGTCATGCATGGCGAGTCCATACAGAAAAGCCATATACTTCTCATGTATTGATGTAGGACCACGCTTCAGTGCTTGAGCTTAGCTGTTTATCGCCACGCTTTGCTGTCCAGCTTCTTGCAATGCAGGTTGTGCACTGTGACGATGGCCATAAGTCAAAGCTGGAATAAAAGATGAGATATGAAAGAGGAGACGAGGTGATTCACTTCCTTGGACATTAGGACTTGAAGGAAATATTAAAGATTGAAAGGCCTTGGTCCCTGGACATTGGTGGGGACAGTAAAATACAGGCCATTCAGTCAGTAGTAGAAAGTGCACACAATTCCTTCAGTGAAAATTGAAATACCTGAATGTAACATCATTTTGTTTAAAAATAATGTCCAGCTACCAAGGTATGTTAGATATTGCTGCTGTCATGAAAAAAAAAATGTAAATGTTACTTTATAGGAGAAGAAAAAATAATGATAAAGCAATTGTTTTTTCACAAATGTAATCATTGCTAACAAACACTAAAACTCAATAGTCATAAAAAAAAGTTACAAAATGTTTTTGATTGAATAATGGCATAATTACTGTAACTGCATCTAGCACATTAAATTTAAATTAATTTTATTTTTATTTTGGGAGTGATCTTATCACATCAATAAAATAAAAACAATGTCTTTTAACTATTTATGTCCAACAATGTTACATACATGTTAAAATGGTTTACATAAAGTGCAGAAGTTTTGAAGCTAAATAAATTGGACGGTGTGGCTGCAGGTTTTCATTCCAGCCAAGCAGAAATGTTCTTCTTATAACAAATCAAGTTCTAAAAAAAACACAAATTTATGCACAGCCAACTGCTCCTGTGTGAAAAATAATGTATTAGTCCCTCAATAGAAATGTGTTAATAATAAGTGTAAATTAGAATAGACACTCCCATTTTTGTCTACCAGCAATGTTGAGTCTCAACATAACTTTTCGAGTAGACTAAAAATGTGTCAATGAGCAGCATAATATGTTGTATAGTAATAAAAAACAATCTGTAAGAGACGAGAATGAAAACTATTGAAATATATCAGAGCAGAAAGGGTAACAAAGCCCTTTCTAAGGTTTTAGGCCTCCAGTAAACCACACTTGGAACAGTTGCAAATGTTAAACCAAAATTGAAAAACTGTTGTGCTTTACTTCTTTACATTTTGCGTGGGAATTGGAAACCATTTAGTGTGACATACCTGCACAAAATAAATAACCAAATAAAAATATACAGTCATAAAAATACGTAAATACATCACTTAAATTGTTGATTTTTTCAACATATTTGAAAAAGCAAATATTTTACCCATTATTAATACAATACAGTGTCTACACAGCATGTACAAAGCATGAATAAAAAGGGAAAATAGCTTTTTAAATCGTTTCTTTCAACAGAGGAATATGTAATTTTTTTGTAGGGAAAGTAAGTAGATCGGTAAGGTGTCGTCCTGTGTCATGTGTCTTGTGCTTGTGTCTTGTTGGGTGTGGCCCTGGTGTGTCACGTGTCTGTGTGTCATGTGATCCCCAGGTGTGTTGTGTTTCCCTCTGTGTATATAAGTGGCGTCTGTGTAGACTGTGGTGTGGAACGTTGTCGTGGCTTGTCGTAGCATGTCTTATGATGTGACTTGTTACATGTAAGATCTCTGTTTGTTTAAGTATGTGTTTATGTCACTGTAGAACCTGTAAATAGAATTTATGTTATTAAACCTGTCGAATTCCAAAACTCAAGTCTGCGCCTACTTCAACCGAGCCCTGAGATCTCACAACATCCTTGGTCTCAGAAGCTAGTATTGTTCTGTTTAAAAGAAAAAATTTTAGTTTTTTGCATAATTATCTTTGACATAAACTTGCTGAAATTGATTGACTGTTTGCACTTTCAAATCCTACACATTATGTCAATGGATATCTCATTTTTGTCAAGGTTATTATATAACCCTATATTTCATCTTTGTAAGTCATTCCTTGGTGGATTTACTAGTGCACCTACTATTGTTATCCTGTTGAAAGATCTACATCCAGCTGATCTTCAGATTTTGGACAGATGGTCTCACATTCTCTTCAAGCACTTTAATATAAATTCACAGTTTATAGACTTCAAAGTTGAAGAACCTTATAGACTTCAAAGTTGAAGAAAGACTGCAAGTTGCCTCGTCTTTTAGGCTGCAAGACGATCCCAAACCATAATATTTTCACCAAAGCCTGATTTTTGCCTGTATGTTCTTTGGCAAATTGTGACTTGTAATAATGCCTCCTGTGCAAGTGAAAGCGGTTTTTGAAGACTTCTAATCACATCAAACAATCATTCGAAATATGTGCCACTTGTTGATAATTTTCCTTACAGTGGAATGATTTATATTAATTAATGTAGAGATATTTTTAATCCCTTTTCAGACTGCAGGGCATCCACAGCCTTTTTCTAAAGGGTTTAGTGAGTTCTTTGTAAATTGATATGATGACACCAAACGCTGCAATAGCAAAGAAAACACCAGACCCTAGATATCAGGATAAAGACAGGTGATAAATATAAGGTTGTATATATATTATCGATTTAACATTTTTTCACACTATACATGATATTGTGTATAAAATATTAATATTCACATTACTCCATGGTAAATACAGCAGTCAGCACTTTTGAAAAAATGCCAATACTCGTAAAAGTTTTTTTTGTTTTTTAATGTATTGTTTAAATGAACCTTTGACCACTCAGCTGGTTTGTTTTATTTTCTGAAATGGCCTGTGAAAAAACAATGGGCTCAGTTAAAACTGCAGGATCTTCATGCCACTGGCAACAAAAGCAATGCACTATGTACTAGAGTTATACAATATAAGCCCAGGGCAAGACCTAAAACGTGCAGCCCTGTAGATTGTGGAGGGGAGAACACTAAGGTGGATCAATAAGAAAGCTGTGGGACATTTACGCTTTCATCCTCTACATAAAGTGGAAGGACATCGCAGGTCCTCTTATTGAGTCTTTAAATCTCTTTGGCAATGCTATTGCTGAGTAGGGCGAGTTCAAGAGTGAGGTCGTTTGAGAGCTAAGCAAGCAAAAGTCCAGACAGTAAGAAAAGGCTCTTTTCTTCAACACTCCCTCAGAGAATGTTCGTTTAATCACGCAGAGCTAGCCAAAGGTTTGGAGGTCTGCCAGCAATGAACGTGATTTCACTCAGTAATAATGTTTGCATCCTACACTGACAGGGTCTCCTACACTGAAAAAAGATTCGATTTACTTGATGAATGTATAATTTCTCCATGTTTTGGCAATGATGACACTATATCCTTACTGTATCATAAAAGAAATATTGTAGGACAAAAATAACTCAAATATGAAGGGTCACACAAGATAATCCAAAAATAAATTTTATTTTTAGTTATACATACTCTATATAAACCAATACGTAAGCAGCCACTTTGGACCTTTGGTTCTTGGTTTTATGTTCATTAAAGTATATTTTTGATATATGTGAGTTTCCAGAACCTATTAAGTTAATGTGTTAACAGCTCCAAGACCAGGGCACATTGCTCCATTTCTCTTTCATATTTCATATAATGTTTGTAATGCTTTGTGTCCTGTACCTGTCAGCAGAGGGCAGCAATGTTCATGCTTGTATTGTATTGTATGTCTACCTACTGTACAAATGAGCCTACTAGCAGAATAAGTTATTTACTCAAAAAGCACAAAATAATTTTCCTGTTAAGCCCAGTCATGGTAGGATGACGCTGTGAATTTCTTCTTGCCCCAGCAATGGGAAATTCAAACTTGGGATGGAGGAGATATTGAAGATGTAGAATGGGAGAAGATACATAATATGTAACTCTAAAACATTGAGGTACCAAAAAGGGCTCTATTATTAGCATATTCTACAAAGAACCTTTCATCTGATGGTTCTCCAAAGAACAACTCTGTACATGAGAAATGAGAAGTTTAAAGAGCCTGCACATGTTTTTAATGTTCTGTACAAATTGAAGTTTTTGTTTGTTTGTTTGCCAAATAATGTAAACTCAGCTAGGGAAAAAATATGATTAATTTGAATATCCTCAGATGCTGACGTTTAATACTTATATGAAGCAGGGTCCTTGCTAGCTTGCTTGCTTGCTTGTCTGCTTTCTCGCTTGTTGTTTTCTATGGGGGTTGTTTGTCTTCTGTGAGAACTTAATGCCTGCATTCATGGTGCCTGTTTATCCGTGTGAGAATAGGAAATGGGGAAAGGGGCAATTGGGGGCTTTAAGATGATGTTCTCACTCTGTTGGGCAGGTATAACCCCTTATCATTTCATCTGCACTTAGAAGGTGAGGGTACCCACAGGAAGTTGTCTCTCTTTTATGTTTATTAGGACACACCCACTGCTACACAACCTCCAATCATGTAAAAATGACGGGAAAAAGGAAGGACCTGTTGATTTAAGCTGCACACTACGAGGAGCCTATATGAGTTACATCAACTGCAGGAACACACCAGGCCTGGGTAATAGTGTGCTGCCAAGTAAGGGAACAACTTTTAATTCCTTTACTTTGTTCTGTTTGAAAAAATATTCAACCTTAAACTCTTATTTCCTTATATCCTAGAATTATTATTCAGTTAGACATAAACTTGTAGCAGTGAGCATTATTTGGAGATTAGAAAATTGTCAATTAGAAACTGCAGTCTTGAGAAGCAAAGAAGGCAAATGTAGTCAATTCTGTAAACATGAAAAAATCTTTACCTTTTAGTCATGCCGTGTCTGCCACTGTTTGACATAAAAAAACTAATGATCTCAAAGCTGTTGATACAGAATGTAAATCTAAAGTAAATGTATATGTCAAATATACCAGGCATTGCATCGGACCAATATCAGTAGAACATGATGGACTAGATTTTTTAGTTCTTTAGCTATGTATGTATATCTTCCTGTGGAGCAAAAGAGTGTTTGAATATTTAGATGCTCATCTAAGGAAATCCCAATCATTTTAAAATGTCTGTATAGTTTCCATATTAAGATGTAAATGTCAGAGGTGTGAGTAGAAATAGTATAATTGTCTAGAGAAATGTACAGACATAAATTGATGGTGATAGAAACCAGAAATCGTGATCTACAATAAAAATATAGCCATTTTATTTCATATTCTTTATTTTATATTTATTATAACTACAATTTTTATAATATTAGGCTATATATTTATAATCTTACATTATTTTATTATTAATATTTATTTATTTAATATTTAATTAAATATTCACTTGTCTTTTGAGCTGTTACATGAACTGAAACAAAAACTTAAAGTATATATGAAAAATACTACTGTTTGGAAGTTTGATACATATATCTGGTATTTGAAAATAATTTAGGTCAAAACTATAGATCTTAGATCAATGCCACTGTTAGAGCATTTCATGTAATGAAACATTAAACATTAAACACTTCTGATATATTGTGCTTATCAACACCACAGTAAAAAATGATTAGTTTCTGTAGAATGAGGCATTTCAAATCAATAGTACTCATTGTTTTAAGTTGAGTTAAAATGTTAAAATACTAGTGGAAAGGAACTGCTTCAAGGAAACGAAAAATTGGTCTGATTAGAATCAGTACCAGAAACTAAAAAGTACTATCATGCTATCTCTTGTAAATCTAATGCACTGCAAAACTTTGTATAGTTTAATGAGTAAGTTTATTTAAGTAAATTTTTAAGTAAAATCTCTTTCAACAAGTGGTTAAATTTGGAAGGAACATCTCTGCCTCTCTGCATGTGTGTTCCAGAGAAATGGCTGCTGATCACTCTCAAGGCGCTTACACACGGTCTTTATCATTTGGGCTGTCAGTGGATCACCAGAGCACTCCGTTCAGAGATGCTCTGAGCTTACCACTCACCTTTGAACAGACTTACCTGGAGCCAATGTACAACCACAGGTACAGTGGACACTTCTCTTACCTGTCCTTCCCAGGCCACCTAGCCATGTATGACTATTCCTTTGAGCCGGCTTTCATCCGCAAGCGCAACGAGCGTGAAAGGCAGAGGGTGAGGTGTGTAAATGAGGGGTATGCCAGGCTCCGAGAACACCTGCCCCAAGAGTTTGAGGATAAAAGACTCAGCAAGGTGGAGACGCTACGAGCAGCCATCAGCTACATCAAACATCTGCAGAACCTCCTAGAACTTCGCTTACCTGATGCCATGGCAGAACTGACACCTGGGAGTAGGAGTGAGAGAGGGACTCTGGTCAGTACACAGATTGCAGAGTGTAACAGCGATGGAGAGTCCAAACACAGCCTGAGTGACCATGGTGAAGCATGCTACTGAACACAGAGGTTTAATAATGCTAATTTATACAATGTAATGATTGGATCTCCTCTGCTCTTATAGACAGGTATGGTTGGAGAACCAAGGTAATTCTGAAGAAAGATTAGGGGTGACATACTGTTTGACACTTCTGTAAACTGCACTCTGCACACATCATCCACTTTATTAGAAACACTTACCTTGTTTGTTTCTACATGACAACATCACAAAGAGTGGTACAGCACCCAGAGATATTCAGTCAGAGGCGCCCAAACTTTTCAGCTTCATGTTTGCACAATAAACAATATAAAAAGTTTTTTTAAGTTTGTAAAATGCATTTCATATCATTACACTATTTCAGTTAAGCAACTGTAAAAAAAAAAATCATGTTGAAAATAAAACTTTAATTCTATACACTGGAATTCCCAAATGTGGAATCACTTTTTATATTAAAATGTTTGGTTCTTTAACATTAACATTGCAGATT
Source organism: Lepidarchus adonis (assembly GCA_037576955.1). Taxonomy (NCBI): domain Eukaryota; kingdom Metazoa; phylum Chordata; class Actinopteri; order Characiformes; family Lepidarchidae; genus Lepidarchus; species Lepidarchus adonis. Next base: position 22,090,607 of record JBBIGC010000125.1, on the reverse strand, counting down.
GAATTACTAGAAACTGAACAAAAATTTGGTTTACATGTTACAACTAGAATATTCTGTCTCCTTTTAATTATAAGGTTTCATTTAATTCATTTTTTTGTAACAGTTATATTTAAACTAGCCATTTTAAAGTAATTTGCATCTCTGTATATTATTCTGGACACATTAGTTTGTTTCCATTGTTGAAAACTAAAAGGTAGAAGTTTCTAAAAACCTATCTAGTAAGTGTTTTTTCTGACCAGTCTGACCATATTTTGGCTGGAGTGGTAAAATTTGAAACAGTGTAGAAAATCTTCTTTATGGATCGCTATGATAAATATACTTTTTTAAACAGATTCCCTCAAGAATGGACAATGTAGTGGAATATACTATATTGTGTAATAAACCTAATGCCAGAACAAAAAAGGCTTTGACTTTTTTGCCCCTCAAGTCATTAAATTGAGTTGAGATGTTCTTACCTCTGTGGCCTGGAAACACACTGGAACACATTAGACTCACCTGGCTGCTTGCGCATATAATCCACAATCAAAAGTCTTTAGAATCTTACTGAGAAGCTCAAGACTAATGAATAATAGTGGAATTATAAAATCAGAGGGTTTTTTTTTTTTTTTTAAAGTTGTGGTGGTTTGTTTGTTCTGCTGCTCACGAACTGAATTAAATGAGCTCTTACCCAAAGCACTATTCCCTCATGATAAAAATGACTGGTAATTATTACTGACATGTGTAATTATTACCAACACTGATGTTTTGTTCAGATAAGGTCACTGTATTTTTATTTAAGGGTGTGTTGGAAAATGTGAGAAACACATTAAAATATTAGTCATTTCCTAAACTGTGGGAAAAAATGAAGACTAACTTTACAAAAGGTTCCTCATTTGCTCTATTTAGCATAGAAGTCACTCTTCTTCACTACACTGGACTATGGGCACTGTGTCTATCAGGCCAGCGTGTTGGATTGTTGTGATAATGGAGGGAACCAATCATTAATAAAGCAGATGTGAGGAGCTGGGGAATATCAGACTTTGAAAGATTTCTCTTTTACACACCATTTTCCATGGGGAATTTGTGGAATTCCATCGTTTTTTCAAGATTGCTGCTTAATTCTGTCAATGAAATGTAAACAAAGTCATTCAGTATGTTATAATAAGACTTACTATCATATTTTCTTGGTGATAACTGGAACCATATGACCTGTGAATCCATGCGAGTTCCAGGTCATTATATGTAGTGAAATTTTTTCTTTTGGTCTTATTTTTCCTTACAACACTTTGTGCCTAGCTCCCTGACCTGAATACATTTTAAAATATATTTTTGTACGATCTATTATTACAAGTACTCAGAATATTCATAAACATTTCAAATAATAGACTTCTGTGTTAGCTTTCAGTTCAGTTCTTCAGACATTATCATCACCACAGAGAACTTAGCTTCTGTAAGTTTCTTGGCACAGAGCAAAAAAACTCAAATACAAACACTGTGAAGAATTTATATAAAATTGTAAGTGTACCAACAGCACTGACTATGCCTGGCTTTTTTGTTTTTACATAGTTAATACGTAATAATTTACAGTCTTATTCAAAAGTGTGGACACCCCTTGATAAATAGATTTAAAAGATTTTCAGCAAATTATTGCATGTTACTTTTTATGCCATAAATTAAACAAAAATAATATAAACATGAATAAAAACATTACTATGGCATTGTCCAAAAGTTTGGGCACCCTAAGAGTTACAAAGTCAAAGATTAGTTATCATTAGTTCTGATGCATGGGAACAGCTGTCATTAATTTTTGTTTAAATTATGACAAAATGTAACCATGCATAAATGTTTGCTGAAAATATTGTGTATTTTTTCCATGTCCTGTAGAGATTGTGTTAACATTTTGCATAAGACTGTAACAGTGTATGTACTTTGAAAACGTATAGTCTGTTGTCATGGAATAGACTAATATTACATTCACAGATGATGATTTGCTCTACGTTCTCTATGTGCGTTGATATAAGGTATCCAGCAGATATAGCAGCCTGATCTTTAAGGTAAAAAGTAATGAAATATAATTTCCTTTCACTTACACAGGATACTTAAGCACTGAGATCATTGCCTCCACCCGTCAGTGTTTCCGTGTAGTCTATTAAAACCCGTCCAACACCATTAAGTCATTCTTAAGTCATGGCCAGTGTTTCTAAGAAGAAAGGTTTGTATAAACTAATACTGAAAGTTTAGGAACCTCATCCTAAAATCCTTTAGATGTGTTCCTCTCACAAATGTCTACAGTAATATTAGAAATGACAGATTTTTACATATTACAGCAAAATATACCGGTTTATACCATTTATTCATTTCATTGTGGTGGTGTCTGATTCCAGTCACTACAGGGCACAATCTTTGTGGTAGAGTTGTTCTTCTCTGATGTACTCAGAATCCACTGTAGGGTCCTGTAAAGCCACTGATCAGGATGCTTTTTACTGTTCCTATTGCAAATGTATTAAAGGTGGAAAGGGCAAGTAATTAACGTTTTTGATAGATAAACATTCATTACTACCTACCAGCATAGGACATAGACCATAATAGACTCTAGGAAATGGTAACCTGTATCAATGTAATATGGGAGCATAATTAAAGCATCCATGTTGCTAGGTGCAACATTTTGATTAAAGGTAAGATCTGGCAACAAACGTTCTTTGAAATTCAGCCTGTATCACATTCACCATCTCATCTCCACTCTTACAAGTGCTCTTCAAAGAAGGCCAAACAACGCCCTGGGTAATTGCTATTGGACTGCTTGTTATTAAGCAGGTAGAAGAAAACTAAACAAAGCAAATCCAGCAAATCCACAAAAAATGAACCCCCCCTCCACCACCCCTAAACTCATCCCCCTGTTTATCCTTCATGCTTTAGTGAACCTGCATGGATGTGGTTTGCATTTCCTATTGCCAATCTTACCCCCAATCCGCCTAATACCCAGGGTGTCTGGGGATCATGGAAGGAGAGGAGGGTGCACCAGCAGAGTGCAAGTCCACTGAACCATAGAAGAACGGAAGAATGATTTTCACTGTCACAGGAGCATGACCAGTCCAACAAAAGCTGTTTACTGCATCCTCACGAATAAGAGGTAGTAATTAACAAACGTTGCTGGTACCCTGTCCTTGAAGGTTCACTGGCAGGCTGCTGGGAGTTACTCACATTAGAGCATGCATTAGGATGCTGATACGTACCCACAAAGATGTTTATCATCCTCTGAATTCCTCAGTAGCAGATCTATAACTGGTTTCTTTTTGCTAGGTACATTCATGGAAGAGCAGGCAAGCGTGAGAGCTACATGGTGAAATGGGTTTCTACCACATAAAGACATGAACAAGCAAACGATTTTGTTTTCTTGGCTACACAAAGTTCATTCACATGGCAAAAGGTAATATGCACAAGGGAAATAGCAGCACATCCATAAAATCCAACTGCTGATGATAAACAATGATAGCATAAACAGCAATTATGTCAAATATTGGTTCACACTTTGGAGCCCAAGCAAGAAAACTGATCATGAATGAAAGAATAATAATGATAAATGAAAATATCTTCAATCTCTGGTGAAATTAAATCAAGTGTAATTGACACCTTGCAAATAAGATCACAAGAAATAATTCTCATCTCATTTGGGTTACAGTGGGTTACAGTCATTTATGCAAATGTCTGTAATGTATTAATAAACAATGAGTGCAAGGAAACTCACCACCAAAACGAAGCAGCAAGTGCAAACCTTAACTCTCACTGAATGTATTTTTCTCTTGCTCATAGGTCAATATTGAGTACTGTTAAAAAGTGAATATTATGCATTTTAGTTGTATTTTTTTCAGTTGTATCAGTCCAGTAGTAACATTATGGTGTTTATGTAGCAAAAAATGCATAATTCATGGTTACATGAATATTTCCAGCTTACTCTTCTTTTGTAAAAATAAGGGGGTCCCATGAGGGGTCCCAAAGACATAACAAAAATAAATAAATGTGAATATTTAAAGAATTAGCAAGAGATCCACTCCTAACAGGCCCCTCCTCTTTTTGCCACTTGTGTAAGGTGGGTGGTGTTGTACTAAAAAGTAATCCATATATAAGGTTAACACTGAATTCCAGCATAAGAATGTTATCCTATTTGTAAAGCATGAATATGATAGTATCATTGTGCTGCCTGAATTGATGTAATGTATTATAAATTATACCAGCAAAATCTGTTTTAAAAAATGCAGACAATCTGTCTGTGAACTGAACTCTAGGTTAAAGAGGGTCATGTAGCAACACAACAGCGTTAAGCACACACGTTGTTCTACAAAAATGGTTTAAAAAGAATAACATAATAAAAAATACAATAGATCGATAGAAATGTTGTGGAAGGACCTAAAGTGAGAAGTTAAAATTTTCTAGAAATATTTCACTGCAGATATTGCTGCACAAAGTTCATATACAGTACTTTTGCCTCTCACAGATCTGTAATATTGGGTCATTTTCATACATAAATAAATGGCCAAGTATAAAAAAATCTAACACATTCTAAAAGGTTTGCAAAGTTTTCAGCACCACAGTAGTAACCAGACTGATCTGAGGTGTGACTTTGTTCCTGCAGCTTGTAGCCACATGCTGCAGGGTGAAATCATGTTTAGTCTCAGTGTGCCTGTGGAGGAATGGTAGTGCCACAGGCCAACGCTAGCCTAAGTGTGTTTATGTTTTTGAAACAAGGAAGTGTGTCTGCGTGTGTGTGTATGTGTGTGAGATGTAATGTGAAGATAGTTCTTATCAACCATGCTGAGATCAATGAGGGACCACCAGGGTAGAAACTGTAACGTGTTGTGACAAGCTTTCTTTCATCGGCAAACATAAATGAACAGTGGGCAGAACAGAAAAGGCCCAGAACAAACCAGAGCTCCAGCGTGTGCAAGTTACAGAGGGATTCCAATAGGAGTCTTGGGATTTCATGCTGTATGCAATTATGCTGTATGTTTATGGACATCTGAAAAAAATACATTTCAAGCATTTCATCTGGGCAAACATTTGTTCAGGCAACATACCAACATTAATAAACATCATTAAACATACATTTAGTCTTCATGTAGTGTAACAGAATTACAGAGATCTGGTTATTCTTAAGACTAAATCTCTTGACATTTAATGACGTCTGTACATCCAGCTTATTCCAGAGTGTTAAAAATGTGTTTATTTCTACTTTGCTGCAGTAAATATCCTTACACTTCTGGAAAAGCTTTGTTCAACATGTTCAAACATTGCTGATATCACTGATATTGTTTGATTAGTTCACAAATGCCGTTCTAACTCGTCCAAAGGTAATGAATGTAGCTCCAATACTCCACAGCATGCAGTTCCACAGCAAAGTTTAAGGCTGGAGGGGCCTTTACACCCCTTATGTCAATGCTTGGCATTGGGCATGGTAACCTTAATCTCATGGAAAGTTGCTTTATAATGCCCTATTCCATCAGCAGAGTTTTTCTAAGGAGATTATACAAGTTATGTGCGCACCTGTGTACTGTACTGTGTCAGCAATACATACGTCTTTTATTAAGTGAGTTTACTAGTGTACACTAGTTCAGAAGATACTTTTTGACATAGTATATTCTGTATATGTCAGTGATTTGTATTATGGTTATTGAAAATGGCTCTTGCTTGTTTAATCACCTCTACACCAGCTTCTACACAATTCACATTTTTTAAAATAAAAAGAATGTCTGCTACATAAAATTGTATGGGTTTAATTTATGAAATCACGTAATTTTGCTGTTGTTGTTACTGAAGTATGAATAAACTTTAACTGCCTAATTATCATCACTTATAAAATAATCTTTAACTATACATCTCACTTAACATATCCTACCTCTTACACCCTTTTCCTTCTGTGTGGGGGGATTTTTTTAAGAATGTTGATTTTCTTCTGCATTTCAAATTTAGTGTTTTACTTTTTTCTTAATCACTGCTGTAAGATTAAGAAATGTCTCCTGGGTCAACATTGAACAGGATGCTATGCTATCACTAGCTAGTGAGCCCAAAGGCTAATCATCTATCTAACTATTTAGCCAACTATCTTTGCTAAGTAAACTATCCTTATTTCTCTCAAATGCAGTGAAGTAAGGGTTTGGTGCTACTGTTGCTGTTACCTGTGTCATCCTGCAAGTTTTGGAAGAAACCATCCAAGAAAGAGGGTGTGTGACATTTTGAATTATGAACTATGCCATAATTTGAAACATACTCTTGACTGCATACAATTATCAGAAACACATTTTATAAATAGAATAGCTACAAAATATATTTTTTCAGTGTAGTTATCAAAATTGTGATGTGACCTCCCCTTCAACGCGTTCTCCTTTACTCTGCATTGCATGGTTTGAAGATAAAGACGACCTTTGACTGGGCATAGTTTATGTATGAATTAATGCAGATAAACAACAAATTACATTTTCAGAAAGCTAAACTGACTTGGTAGAAAGGAAAACATTTCATGAGTCTTTCTTTTATGTATATCTGCATTGCCATTAGCATCTTTAGTTTACATAAAGTTTCATAAGCTGAGCACTTCTAGAGTACAAATCATCTGGCAAACTAGTGATAGCATTCTAATTAAAATAGCTATATTTGCATTGTAGACATGAAGACCCCTGTGTCTAATAAATGTCACTTTAAAGAAATCCAAGTCTGTTAAGTTTCTCTACAATGAACCATGTCACAAGATGCCTCTTCTCAAACCTGTCTTCTCAAACATTAAATTATGGGGGGACTTTGAAAACCAAACCTTATTTTCATACAAGGTGTAGTGAATTCCTCAAAAGGTCCTCAAAACATTAAAAAAGTTTCATCTAAAATTTTAACTTTATGAGAGAGAGAGAGAGAGAGAGAGAGAGAGAGAGAGAG
>JBBIGC010000125.1:22073406-22083607 GCA_037576955.1 Lepidarchus adonis | reverse complement strand
ACACTGTATATTGCTTTCCCCCCCTATTTATTCATTTATTATTTATCTCCTTTCTTTCTCTTGGAGGGTTGCTGGTTTCAAAAACTCAATAAAAAGATTTTGATGAAAAAAAAAAAAAGACAGTAACCTACCACAATTGCTGAGACCTTGCAGTGTAAACCCGGGGGTTGCAGATCAGGCTCCCAATCACAAGGCTCCCAATCACAGTAACACAAGTCGCCTAGTGTAAACACTGTAGCGATGTCGGCACGGTTTGTGATCTTATTATCTTGGCTAAAATCGTGTAGTGTGAACAAGGCTTAAAATTTTCACCGAGTCTATGTTTGTAAGAAAATGGATACGTGAAAAAAAAAAAACTGATTGAAGAGGACATATTAGTACAGCAAAAAGAACTTTCATAATATGTGCTAGGTAGACAACACAGGCTTGCAAAACGAGCATTTAAATGCCATATGTCCTTTCATATGATAATTCAGTGAAATAACATTGTGTCAGGGTAGAGGTGGTAAGCGTTAAAATGTACATTAACATTTGTTTCAGCCAATGTTGTAATGCAGCAAGTAACATGTTCAATGTCAAGAGGTTTAATGATTAAACTGGTGAAGGCTAAATCTAGCTTCAGAATGAGCTAAACTGAACTGCTGACAGCTTCTGCAGAATTTATCATACTTTAGTATACATTTGAACATATTTTATATGTGCCTATTTTTTTATTTAACAGTAATTACAGCTATTACGTTTGGTACGCAATAATTTAACCAGCACTGTCAGGCGGTAAGCTGTACAGAATTCCTTTTAACAAGTTTTGAGTCATGAAATGGCCTAAAGTAATGTTGTTCACATCACAATACACAACAAAATTTGGAAACATGCACCAGTGAAACAGAAGCACATTTTAAAAGGCATTGTAAAATACATTTAAATTAAGTTTTACATACTAGCTCAAAACCCAGAACAAATGTATCATTAAAATATGCCAATAAAATATAAAAACAGCTTAAAATACATTGCACGTGTTACTATGCAGTTACGATAGATTAATGGCTGGTTAGATTAAATGTGCTTTTGTAATATATGCAGTTGCAATACCCACAATATTATTATAAAAAGCCCTGCAACGTTATGACAGCCTATCACCAAATTGCTCAACCTCTACCACAAGCATACAGTATCTATGACAGAACATACTGTGCCATCAGTAGTATTTTGTTTCATGTTTATATCCAAGCAGTTACTGAAGGACATGATCTCTTAAACAGACTTTTAAAATATAAATTACTTTTGAACAACTAAGAACTGTACTTATTCTGTAGCAGTAGAAGTTTTTGACTGTTCTGAGTTAACCACTTTTATAGCAAAAATAAATGTATCCTTCAAATCACTCACCACAGCATAAGAGAAGAGAAAGATGGTGTCCAGAACACCCAAGAACAATGTAGCTTCGCCATTGTCTGTAAACAGCTTATTCTCCTCCCACGTCTATTACAGCAAACACAGAGGGGAAAAAATCTAACTGCATAATACAATCAGTACAGTACAACTTTCCTTTGGCGGTCACAATTTCCAAAACAACTGAAACATTGTTTAATTTGATACCATTTCAAATGTGTTTCTCATAGAAACAAGCAAAATTCTGTAGATGTACAGATGTACAGATCTTGCCATCAATACAATGATTGTGTGTATAAAAAGAAGAGGAGATTTATGATAATTTGAGCTTGATATAAAATGTGCATGGTCTTGCTTGGCCAGAAAAAAAAAATATTCTTTACATTTTATAGTAATTTCAATCATGTATTAAGCTGCATAATTTCATTTGAGAAAAAAAATACACTTAAATATCAAGACACTAAAAAAGCACAGTCCACACACTTGCCAGTAGGAGTTTCTCACTGACTGAATACTCTTACCCTGGAAAAGTTGTCCAGTTGAGCACAATTAGCTCTCTTTTGAGTTTCACCCAATTCATTATAAGAAGCTTTAGGGAAACCTGATCCTCCCCCTGCACTGATTCTCCTTTCACTCACTTGTCAAATGCATTTGAAGTTGTTTATTTGGGACAAACTAATTTGTTTTATTAATATGCGCTAGGTAGACAACACTTGCAAAATGAGCATTTAAATGACATATGTGCTTTCATATAATAATTCAGTGAAATAACACTGTGGCAAGGTAGAGGCAGTAAGCAATAAAGCATATGCATTACTATTCCTCTGTAAGCCCTAGTATATACATGGTTGGCTACAGTGACCACTCTGCTGCCTGTAACAACCTGAATTTACCTTTTGGTTCATATTTTAATATTCAGTGATTAGACCTGTGTGTCTTACAAGCTTTGGTTTTAGGTTCTAAAACATGGAAAATCAGGTTTGGTTATACTAGCCCAGTAGTTAATAGCAGCTCTAACCATAGACAAAGAGAGACTGTGTGCTGATGTGTGTGCACATACCTCCCCAGGGGAAAAGGTGGGAGAGCTGGTGTTCTGCTCTGAAGGAGTCCACTGTGCAGAGATGCTCACTTTTACATTACTGAAGGTCTTACGTGAGGCATGAAGCAAGACATAGCTGTTTAAGAGCACAGCAGCCAATAGGGAAGCACAGAAGAGAGCAAGGAAAAAGTACAGATGAGAACAAGCATTTGCATTGTTCCTTTAATTTTTATAATTACAATGTCTTTCATTAATAACAGTACCATTAAAATTCTAAAGGGGATTCAATAAAGGGGTCTTTACACCATAAAGGAGTGTATTCCTGAGTTCACAGTTGGAGGGCTGTATAATCTGGTGTGGTCCAGATTTAGCATAATGCTGCACATACATTTTAAAAGTAGACCATAAGACTGTCCATTACATAATGACAGAAAAAGCTTTCCGAAAACACAATTTAGATGTATTGGGAAAAACTAGCATTTGTAAAGTAAAGTAGATCAAACCTTTGCCCTGCCTCCAGAAATCCAGGAAACATTTACAGAACTGCAATGTTTTGTTTTCCATATCAACATGCAAACACAGTATGTGGGCACAGAGGATAACTGCTTTGCCCCACACCCAAAAAAAATCACAATGGAAACATTTATAATGCTGTATACTGCCCTCAGATTCATACTGGCAAAACTACCTTTTTCCTCACTTCAACATGTAATTACAACTTTAGCTTTAGTCACTGGAAAACCAATCTGCCAACAACATAATTTACATTTTAGGTTCATAGCAGATACTTGAACAATTTATAATACTTAGTTAACCATTCTCTGCATTAAAATTGAATTAAATTCAATTAAATGGGGAAGAGTACAATAACTTTCTATAACCATACTGGTACTCATACAAAGCACAGAAGCACAAGAAAGCATGGACCATATTAAAACCCTTTCACTACAGTGTTCAGTGGTTTAACACCATTTATCTACCACATTGAAAGATACTCCAGCTCAATAAGCAATAATGCTATTTATGCAGTAGCCTAAAAAACATAATTCATTTGAGTTACAAAAGCTTAAACTCTAACTGTGAGACAGCAGCAAGAAAATAATTAATCAAAATGGAAATGCATGACTGACTATATGGTCCAGGACTTTTCAAAGAAGCTGCGACTCTCCATTAGAAATGAACAGCATATACCAATATACTTTATTAGTAATAGTATTAATATTATTAGTAACATTGTGAAATTGACCATTAGTTATTGACATGCAATGTATTTTATATGCATGGGAAACAGAGTAGGGTTTCACTATTGTTCACTTTGCCCATGGTATCTGAAAATCTGGCAGATTTGAAGAACTGTAAATGGAAAATATGTGGGAATTATCATATCATCACTTTATAAGTCACAACAGTCAAGACAAGATCATTCAGGTGTGAAAGACCTTTTAGCCTATACTCAAAGGAGTCATTAGATACTACACTGCTAACAAGAACAGCATACTTTAATACAGAGATTGTTACGTTTAATTATTTTCTGACCAATACAAATAGCTTAAACTTCAGGAAAGATGAAGAAAGTTAAAGTACTTACATTATACTGAACTTGTATAAATAACTTTATATTCATTAATTACTTATGAAGATGAAACAGTAAGCCTCCCTGTATAAGAGCATATGAAAAATGTAAATGGTAATAAATGCTATTTAAAAGGATCTTGTGGCTTCTGTTCAACAAACAGCATATAGCCTACCTAAAGAAGGTCAGGAGAAAGGCAACCAAGTGATGGTGGGTGTACTGCGACAGGAAGGCGCAGCCTGGGGGCCACATCACTGGGATGTCAGAAGGACGTGGAGGACAAGGAGGAGGAAGTAGAGATCTTCAGGACAGGGAGAAGGAACACTAATGCATCATCTGGTGCTACAGACAGAAACACAATGCGCACACACATCTACATACTTCAGTTAACTAGATCAGACTACCATCACTATAACTGTAATCAAGATAACATTCTACTCGGAAGGGAGGATCTGAAAATTTACAATTCCTAACAGATAACAGACTAAGCTTAAGATTTTTTACTCCCCCCGTCATTCTAAACGTGACATTTACATATAATACTGCAGTACAACTGAACAATACAAATGTTTTGTTGTTTTTTTTGGCAAAATGTCCCTATACTGGAGCTCATCTGTTATCAATATCGTTTTAAACTATGCAATTTTAAGCTTTACGTAATAAATAAAATACTATTGTAAATGCCAGTGCTAAAGTTTACTACAACTGTGCTGGAGCAAAGTACATTATGTGGCGTTCAGTGGCCAAACCTTACACAACAAACTTGAACAAGTTAGCCAGAGACGCTAACCGTTGCTGCACTAGCAAGCTAATGCTTAACTAGATACTTCATCGTAGACCTATAAAACGTACACCAGTTAGAGCATTTAGTAAAAAAAATTATAAAAACACAGATAACCATAGACTCGGTTTGTTGCCCAATAGCGAACACACACTAGTCATGGTTCACGCTGTGTCCAGTGTTGTTAAAGCTACCGTGTCTTTAACTGCTCTCACGAGACGTTCGCGTATTTATTCTTCGTCTTCGTCCTGTGTAATAAAATTACAAATCTGAAGCATGAATGTTAAATTTACCTTTATTTCTCCATTGCGTCTTCGGTTTCTCTCCCAGATGTTGCAAGACTAAACGAACAGTACCAGGAAGTGACGTCTTTGGTCCGTCGTCTCAGCTCTTCCCACAACAAATCAATTTCCGTATTTCTGGAGGAGGCTTCGTTTTTGTTTAACAACACTTTAAATTATTATTCCTATATTCTTGTATGTATTATATAACGACTTCTTCTACACTGCAATATTATACCATGAAGATATGTCTAATCTTAACCTCCTAATAATAATTATTACTTAAACATTGTATATAGCAAAACTCCCGGGAGTTATTGTAAACAGTAGGCAATTGAATGCCAACGGCCTTGTTAACCTGACATTTTTTCAACCATTATTTAATTTTTTTTATTGTACAGCAAGACGATAAAACCAAAATTATTTTAGAATTAGCATTTTAAAGGCTTTTTGCTGTCAAACGTTTTGTCTTGATTACAAGCTTTGAATCAAACAATTTAACAAAAAACAGCCATCATGTTCAACATCATAATGCAAACGAAATGTATTACTACTAAACAAATCCTTGCTCCTCCCAGTGGCCTGGAGCAGAAACCATACTGCAGAAAATACATATTCATAAGAAAAGCTAGGCCCATCTAAAAAGAGGAATCGGTTATTTGTCACACAATACTTTTTAAAAAATATATAAACCTTGTGGTTAATGCAACAGCAATACTGGATCCATACCCATCTGCGAAACTTTATGCAGCTTCAACTTTTATCCACTGCCATTATTGTTGAAGGACTTTCAGTTTAAATTGTTTTGAAAATTAAGGGCAGTCTCAGTTTCAGACTGTTCTAAACTATGCTCAACGCTTTGGTCACCACTGTGGCACTGCATGTGCCTCTTCAAGTGGCCACGACGCACAAAGCTCTTTGAACAGACTGTGCAAGGAAAAGGTTTCATGTCTGTGTGACTGTACACGTGTTCATTCAAGCAACGTTTTCTCACAAAAGCCTTTCCACAGATTTCACAAACGTAGGGTCGCTGCCCTGTGTGCGCTCGCATATGTATCACACGGTGACTCGATACAATAAAGCTTCTTCCACATATGTTGCATGGATACGGTTTCTCTCCGGTGTGGCAGCGCCGATGGACCTGCAAGCATCCTGCTGAACTGAAAGCCTTTCCACACTCCAAGCACACATAGGGCTTCTCTCCTGTGTGCAGCCTTGTGTGAATTGTAAGGTTTCCGAGAGAGTAGAAGCACTTCCCGCAGTAGGAGCAGCAGTACGGCCTGTCTTTGGAATGGGACCTCATGTGGGATTTCAGCTGAGATCTGCTGAAAAATTTCTTACCGCAGTTCAAGCAATCGTGAGGCTTCTCCCCAGTGTGATTTGATATGTGAGCCAGTAAGCCTTGTAGAGTAGCAAAACACTTCCCACAGTGGTCACACTGATGAGGTCTGAACTCAGGATGGGTTTTCAGGTGGCTTCGCAGTTCAATTACAGAAAATGTCTGCCCGCAAAATCGGCACTGGCCTGGCGGACGCTTTACAGACGATTTGCCCAGGTCAGCTCCAACTTGGCCACGAGCCTTGTGGGTTTTCATGTGGCTCACAAAGTCTGTTTTCTGAGAGAATGTGTCGCCACAAGCAATGCATTTATATGCATCAGGCAAACGCTCACTCACCAAATGGTTATGAACCTTGGAATGATTGACCAGAGACTGCAAGGATAAACATTCCTTCCCACAATCAGTACACCGGTGCACAGTTTTGTCTTTGTGCTCTCTTCTGTGTAATAACCATGCCTTCATAGACTTGAAGCTCTTGTCACAGTGGGCACAAGAGTATGTTACTTTGCTGTGCCACTTGCGCTGGTGCACAGACGCCTGGAAATAGGTCTTAAAATTCAGTTTACAGGGTTGACATTTGTAGGGGCCCTTTTCTATATGCCGCCTCACGTGTGCTTTCAGCTCTACCTGACACCTAAAAGACATCCCACAATCAGAACACCGATGTGGCCTCCTCCGTTGTGATTTCCTTATTTGAGTTTTGCGGCCATTTTCTGTAATAGAGACAACAGAATAACAAAGAAAAATGAAAATTCAGAATGTCAAACAATTAATACAAAATGTATTGAAATTAATGAACCTGAGAATCTGAGAAATTGACATAGTATATCATCATATATCTGAAATCTGTTCAAAACAGAAACAATAAATCCAAACAATGCATCACTATTCTACAGGCCAGTATAGAATATTTTATCCTTCAAATGTTGAACAGAAAATTTGAATTAAACAATTTATATGTTTACATCCAATGTGTTCGACATCTTAATGCAAAGGAAATGCATTACTACTGAACAAATCCTTGCACCTCCCAGTGGCCTGGAGCAGAAGCCATACTGCAGAAAGTACACATTCATAAGCAAAGTTGGCCCATCTAAAAAGAGGAATCTGTTATTTGTCACACAAGAGTTTTTAAATATAAACCTCATGGTTAATGCAACAGCAATACTGGATCCTTGGACCCATCTGTGAAACCTTATGTAGACTCAACTTTTATCCACTGCCTTTATTGTTGAAGGGCTTTCAGTTTAAATTGTACTAAAAATTAAGGGCAGTCTCAGTTTCAGACTGTTCAAAACTATGCTCAACGCTTTGGTCACCACTGTGGCACTGCTTATGGCCATGAAGCACAAAGCTCTGAACAGACTGTGTAAGGAAAAAATTTCACATCTCCGTGACTGTATGTGTGTTCATTCAAGCAACGTAGCCTTATAAAAGCCCTTTTTTGGCAAATGTTGGAAAAAAACACACTAAAAATTATAAAGTGTAACAGCTATATGGTTTTATAGGGTTTGTCCAGCAAAAACATGTATACTGGCAAGATAAACAGATTTTTGAACAAAAATCTGGGTGCCCCTGGTAAAAATCAAGTTTTGCTTTGTAGGTTTAAAACAAAATGTACATTTCCTATAGAGAGAATTTTTGATCTAACTTTGGATTTTGGATCTACTGTTGAGTTCCTGAACTTAATTATTCCCTGCAGAAGTCGCAGAGAGAATCAAAAAACAGATCATCAAGCTTTTTCATAAGACTGAAAAACTTGAAACAAAGATACTAAGTGCTTACTTGAGGAAGAGGATGGTTTTGAAACGTCTGGGACCATCCTGTTGAGAGATGTATTTAATGCATTATAACTCATGTTTTCACTGAAATTTATAAAAGTTGAGCAAAACATCTGCTTTTACAATAGTTGCAAGAGCACTCACTTAAGCTGTCCTGATTCACTGCTCATGCAGCGCGAGAGCGAAACAGAAGGCAGACGGACTTGTTTAATTATCGGGATCATATGCCTTGGAACAACAACTTTAAGCCGCTGCCCTGTGTTGGATTCAGGTGATTCTTGATCAGTTTCATCTGCACCTTCTCCATCGTTCCTCAGATCCATGTTTGTAACTGAGATCTCTGAACTTGGTTCAAGTCCATCAGCTTCTGTTGATGCTTCATTCTCAGGCATATCTACCTCAGATGCTTTATCCTCACAATCACTCTGAGATGTTTCCAGTGTCCCCTCACCAATTTCAAAGGCAGGATGTTCTTCAATATCATTCGTTTCTTCTTGTATACTGCATCTTGATTCAGGCTCTGCAACACTCTCAATCTCAGTATAACCCTCTATCTGATCTAAAGTGAAGATTTCAGGCACATCTGTCTCGTTCTCCTGGTTTACATCATGATTTATAACTTGATTTACATCCTGGGAGAAACTTTCCAGGCAGAAGGAAGGTTCGAAACGGTCATCATTGTTACTCTCACTGGGAATGGACACATCACTTGAAGGAGAGAGAGACAACGTAGAGATGATTCTGTCCTCCACTACAGAAGGGAGACCTGTTAACAACATTCAACAGAGAAAACTGTCAAAAACTGTGTCATTGCATAATCTAATGGGACTACAGCTAGGGGATGATTGGCCTTAAGCTGGAAGTGCTAAACATGCTTTTGGTCAAGTTATTTGCAGTTTTAACAATAAAATGAGACCAAACCAATAGATAGATGGATACTTCATTGACCCCAAGGTAAATTTAGGTGCCAGTAGCCAAGACTTTGTTAGTCACATACCATTACATAAAATTATACTAGTACATTAATGTGCACAAAGGTAAAAACTATAGAAAGGCAAGAAGTAAACTTACAGGGCTAGAGCCCGATTAACAGGTTATCGGCATTTGATGCATGCACATATATGCACTCACATAAAAAATACACACAAAAAAAGAAATTACACAAAGTGGAGACAAAAAATAATGTCTAGAAGAGCGGAGTCTGACCCTATTCATTTATATTATGTATATCTGACAATATTAATATTTTGTCAAGTTATATATGTTAAGAAAAAAATAGAAATATATTAATACACAGTGGAGGAAATAATTATTTGACCCCTTTACTGATTTTGTAAGTTTGTCCACTGACCAAGAAATGTACAGTCTATAATTTTAAATGGTAGGTTTATTTCACAAGGGAAAGATAGAATATCAAAAAGAAAATCAAGAAAAATGACATTACATAAAATACTTTACAGAATTTGCATTTCATTGAGTGAAATATGCATATGTAGCTGAGAAACACCCCCAAAGCATAATGTTTCCACCTCCATGCTTGACTGTGGGGATGGTGTTGTTGGGATCATTATCAGCATTTGCCTTCCTCCAAACACAGCGAGATGAGTTGAGGCTAAAAGCCCAATTTTGATCTCGTCCGACCACAAAACCTTCTCCCAAGCACTCACTGAATCATTCAGGTGTTCACTGGCTAACTTCAAACAGGCCTTCACATATGAGCAGGGGGACTTTGAGGGTGCTGCGGAACTTTACCATAACGGCATAGTGTGCTACGAATGGTTTTCTTGGTGACTCTGGTCCGCAGGTATCTTGAGATCATTGACAAGCTCCTCTGGTGTAGTTATAGACTGATCTCTCACCTCTCATGATCATCCTTACCCTAAGAGGTGAAAACCTTGAAGACTTACAGAAAACGTTTAACTTCTGTCATTGCCAACCATTGGTATATAACAAAGTATTGAGATGACCTTTGGTTATTGACCAAATACTTATTTTCCACCATAATTTGCAAATAAATT
>JBBIGC010000125.1:22045550-22073306 GCA_037576955.1 Lepidarchus adonis | reverse complement strand
TTATTGACCAAATACTTATTTTCCACCATAATTTGCAAATAAATTCTTTAAAAATCAGACAATGTGATTTTCTGGATCTTTTTTTTCTCATTTTGTCCCTCATAGTTGAGCTAAAGCTATGATGAAAATTACAGGCCTCTCAACTTTTTAAGTGGCTGGCTTACCATTTGTCTCCAGATTCCCTTGACAGTCACTTTGAAGCAAAGGTAGCAAGTGTCTGGGATTCCAATTCTGTGCCAAATTCTCCCAACCAGTGTGCTCAGTACTTAGCAACAAGGCAGTCTAAAAAAAGAAAGATTAAAATGTGCATTCCAGTTTCAGATATCAAGTAGTATAAAATGTAAAAAAAAAAAAATGTTAAAAACACAGCAGCGATTTTTGCATCATTAAACTGCCCAGACTGTTATTATTGTAGGACAGAATCCTTTTACTCTAAAAAAAGCAAGTACAATTTTACCTGTTTGAAGTTGGGTACTGGCAGCAGTTGTTCCAATCTAGAAAGAAAATGGCCAACGAGGACTTGCAGTGCTTTGTCAAAGTCAGGACCATACTCAAGTGGGTAAACCTCCTGGGGACAACATGCACAGTACACAGTATGACATATGGGCAGTAAAAGAAAACAGGAGATATCTAGCAGCCATGGCAGCCATTTTCAGACCTAGCTCCCACTGACTACAAATATTTGTGACTTCTCTCTACTTCTTAGATAATAAAATAAATTTAATAAAAGTTGATCTGTAAAGTGACATTTTGCTGCAAAACATACAGAGCTTAAGCCAAGTATAATGCTAAACATAGCTAGCTATCTTATTTATATGTCTCAGTGAAATTTAATGTTTACATTTCTCTTTATGATATGCATTTTATTAATCACAGACAAATGGAAAGTTTCAGGTATTTTTTGGTGCACATGTAGTTCTTTTGGACGGCTGGATCATTTATAGTCAGTTGTGCGGACCACTGATTACCCAAGTTTGAGATCTCCTGGTCTAAAGCTTTTGCAGTAGGCCTGCCATGATTACTCCATTAATTAATTAATTTATCCTTAATAAATCTCCATAATAAACATGGCCTCCAACATTTTACACATTCTACACAAAGGGATGCAAGAACATAAAATCAACACACCTGCAGAATATGACAAATGGTGTTTGCAGTTGCATGAAAGGGTAATGTATATTGAACAGTTCTGCTCACAAGAATTCCAGCACTGTTCAGCTACTGAATGTTTAGAGGTCAGAAAATGCCATAATGAACTGGTCTGGAAAGAAGCCAGTTTGCTGGAAGTTCATGTGAATTGTAAAGGCTGTAAAGGCTAACTTGCAAATTGAAGAAAAAGTATTTTGATGAGAAGACACATACCCTTGCCTCTCAAGAAAATATGAAACAGCTTCAATCTCCAAGAAAGCATTCATTCTTTTATAACCATCATGCAATTTTTAAACAGCAATAATAAGTCTGCAATTACTCAAATGTCAGTAACCTATTGCTAAATGATAAAAAATTATGTATTAAAGGATAAAATCACTCCTAGCTCTTCTTTACCAGAAAGTCTTTTATGTTTGTCAGGCACATCTTACCTGAAAGAAATGCTCCTTTTTAACTGGGTCCTCCAGAAGGCTAAGAAGTAGCTTTAACAATCTGCACTGTAAACTTTCCACCTCAGAAACAGTGGCCTGATGACAAAAAGCGCAGAAGATTGATCATCTTCTCTTTATATTTAGATACTGTTTAAGCCATACATAAGACATGCAAACTGGTCAGTGTAGAAAAATAAAACATATACATAGTATATGACTGTTGTCATGTAACCAACAAACATTTAATACAAAAATTCAAAATTGGATGGCCGCTTAAAAATGGTTTGTTCACACATGGTCAGTGGCGGCCTAGTGGTTAGGATATTGCCCTTTCAAAAGGAAGATCACCAGTACAATCATGCCCCACATACCACAAGGTACCCGTGAGTAAGGTACCATCCTGCTAAACTACTCCCAAGCACTGTTGCTAGCTGCCCACTGCTCCACATGTGCACATGTGATGGGTTAAATGCAGAGGTCATGTTAATTTGTGGTGCAGTGTGTACACAATGACAGTCACTTTTACTTAATAACATGACTGAAGACATCACACACAACCATTACAGCACAGATAAGGACAAAAGTAAATAGCAAAATGAACTGTATGTGGCAGAATTATACTGCACATTATAAGGTGTTCCCTCACCTTGGACTCCATTGTTTGAAGACGAGTTGTGATGATCTCCAAGTCCATTGGCACCTCACCTTTACACATTTCAAGGATCATCTAAAAAGTAATAAAACACTTCCTCAAAAAAAATTCACACATGTACACGCATAGTAAATAGCACTAATCTGAACATGGTAATTTCTAGATTATACAAGCACAGAGCATATATAATGTATTATTACAGTAATGTGCAAACATTTGAATCAACATTTCATTTTTTAAATTTCCAATCATATACTATAAACAATTCAAACAGGTAAACAGTACTCCTGCAACAACATGCCAAAGAACAGAAGTTAAAATGTTCTTCAAAAATAGTTTATCTTCCTAATTCATTATAAACACAGCAAACATTGTCCTACTGCTTTTGAAGTATAATATTTAGGCATATATCCAGTTACAGACTCATGTAAATCCATTTTCTCAAAGCATATGTAACGGCAATTGACAATTATGAAAGTCTGATTTTATTTGTATTTATCAGATTCATCATATAAGCATAGAATAGAATAAACCTTTATTATCCCACAAATGACTTCAGAAAACAGAGGATAAACCACTCTCCTCTGCTCATCAGTGGAGAATGTGTGGAAACTGTCTCCACATTCAGGTTCCTGGGCAACCACCTTTTTTCTGATTTCTCCTGGTCTTACAACACTAAGGCCTTGGTGAAGAAGGCTCAGCAGCGGCTGCATTTCCTGCAGGTTCTCAGGAAAAACAATCTGGACAAGAAGCTGCTGCTGGACTTCTACCACTCCTCAGTGGAGAGGGTCATCACCTACTGCATGGGTGTGGGGTACATAGGCTCTACAGCCGAGGACAGAAAGGCTGTGCGGAGGGTTATTAAAAATGCCCAAAAATTATTGGTTGCCCTCTGCCTTCCCTGGATGATATATCCAGAACCCACTGCCTCAGGAGAACTAAGGCCATTACAAAAGACCCCTCACATCCTGCAAACCACCTGTTTGATCTGATGCCCTCTGGAGGCGCTACAGGTCAATCAGGTCTCACACCACCAGACAAACAGTTTCTTCCCCTGGGCCATCAGGACTTCAAATAACCCACAACATGACACATAATTAATAAACTAAGGACTGAATCACGCAAAAAAACACCACATTCTGTATATATTACCACCACTTTCTGTATATATCACTCTACATTCTATTTTATTTCTTCATGTTCATCCTTTCTAAATTATTCTTTTATATATATATATATTTTACATTCTTAAATTGTATTTTATAGTATTTCTTTCTTCTGTTGATGCACCACTGCTTGGGTGGAGCACCCACAATTTCGTTGTACTCTTGTACAATGACAATAAAAGCCTATTCTAAATGAGAAATGTAAGTATTACAGCACTCTTATAATAAAAGGGAATATAAGAGAAGAACTAGTTAGTAATCTATACACACAAAAATAACCATATATACATAAATACATATATACATACAGACAGGTGGTTGGATTTCATCAAATGAGATCTGATTAGATCTCGGAATCTCACCTTTGCTCTCAGACCCATAATCAGTGCAGTTCTTTGTCTATCACTCAGAATCTTTGGAAACATCTTTGTGAGAAGAAGGATGTACTCCTCAAGTTCATTGAAATGCTCCAGCTTCTGTTTCTGGACAACTTGCCACATGAAGGCAGACATGAGACGCAGTGGAGGTACCAGCAGACGCAGAGATGACAGCGGCAGTGGTGAATCTGCAAAACAGAATTTTGTGACAAGACCAATACATTTATGAATGAACAGGATGCATAATTTCAGGTTGTTTATCATCAGTCATTTATAATAACTATTTCAAGGACTAAGAGTAGGAGAAAGATAGTTGAGATGTTAAGATGTCAAGACTAGAATCGACCAGTCGGGAGAAGGTTGTGCAGATTGTGTGTGAAATACATGCACCAGCACACACTTCTCATCTTGTTCAACATACCAGCCCTCAGACATATAGTAAACACCACAATTCTTGCTAATGACGCTTGGATTGACTTTGTCAAAGCAAAAATTGACAAAACATAGAAGTGAGCAGAAAGTTTACCTTCAGTGAAAAATTTCCTGGTCAATTCTTTATATGAATAATTATAGACATACTGTAAAAATAGTAATCAATATTACATTATTTACAGCGCATTACCACAAAGTAACTAAGCCAATATTACAGGACACACACCACAGCACCCCGAACTTCGGACCCGCTAGCTTTACGTTAGCTTAACCTAAGTGAGCTTAGTTTTATATGGGTGCAAAGCAGACTGAAGAAGAAGAACCTAATTAAAAGTTAAATACAAAATGCCCCTACCCATGTCGTTGTTTGAAAGAGAACACATTCCAACTTTAAGCAGTATTACAGATACACCGCCATGACTTGTGTCTTCATATTCTTCGCATGTGTTTGACTACTGATTGCAAAAGTAGCTTACAGTGGCATACTGCCACCTACAGGCCTGGAGCGTAGTGAACAGCATCCATTTGTATAGCCGAAAAAAGAGGGCTCTGGCCTGCAGTAAGTACGGAGCAAAAAATAGAAAAAAATAACAAACAAATTATAAAAAAAATAACAAATCTGTTTTCTATAATCAAACTGTGCAGTGGGGCCTAGTGGTTAGGACCTTGCCCAGGTCGCAGGTACTGTCCTGCTACACTGTTCCCCAGGCACTGCTGATAGTTCCCCGCTGCTCTAGGTGTGATAGGTTAAATACAAAAGTCATGTTTCTTTGAACTGCACTTTGAATATGATTGAGTGTGTTTAAAATGACAAATAGTCGCTTTCACTTCATCCAGTTTATTAATTTCCCCTAAAGCAGAGGTGTCAAACAACTTGGTAGTTTCCTTCCTCAAACACAC
This sequence comes from Lepidarchus adonis, assembly GCA_037576955.1. Lineage (NCBI taxonomy): Eukaryota > Metazoa > Chordata > Actinopteri > Characiformes > Lepidarchidae > Lepidarchus > Lepidarchus adonis. The sequence continues at coordinate 22,068,199 of JBBIGC010000125.1, read as the reverse complement.
CCACTCAACCTGGAAATTAACAGGTGATTTGAACCATGTGTGTCTGAAAGGGAACTAATCAAACTGTGCTGGACACCAGGACCATCTGAAAGGGATTCCGTGTGTGTCAGACCAATAATACATTAACATTTTGTCATTCTAAATTAACCATGGCCACCTAAAGCTGTAAAGGACATTTCATGCTGTATTGGAACAGGCACATGGACATAAATGTGTGCTTTATCATTGTGAACACACAACAAAATATGACCTCTGCATTTAACCCATTAGAGCATGACTACCCGATCCGAGCCCAACGGGACCCGATGGGTCAGGTTTAGACTAATATTTCGAAATGTTACTCGGGTTCGGGGCGGCTTCGGTCACAGAAATGCAGAATAACAGCACTTGCTCATAAAGAGTGTAAAATATGTGGAACTGGCTGGCTGTTGCTGCAAATAGCATAAAATTATAGTAATAGATGGTCATATCAGAAACACATAAAAGTACAAGTAGGTGCAGAAAGGTTTCTAATCTTTAACTGATCAGTTTAATTGACTCAGAACTATGCACATTGTGTGTAGTGTGATTATTGGATACTTAGTCCATTTATTTGAATATTGTCACAAAGCAGCTTTACAGAATTTAGTAAACTTACAGAATTCAGGTCCAAAGCCCAATGAGAAGCCAAAGGCGACAGAGGCAAGAAAAATCTCCCTAAACTGTAGGAAGAAACCTTGAAAGGAAACAAGGCTCAGATAGAAAAAAACAAATGAACAAATAAGACTAATTCGAGAGAGAGAGAGAGAGGAGAGAGATAGACAGAGAGAGAGAGAGATAGAGAGAGAAAGAGAGAGAGAGAGAGATATTGTTACGAATGCTCAGGATTATGAATTATGAGTTAAAGTACTGTGGTGTAAGACCATTTAGTGCTTTATAGGTTAATAATAGTACTTTATATTTCATGCAAAATTTGATCAGGATCCAGTGCAGATGAGATAAAATAGGGGTGATGTTCTCGTATTTTCTGGTTCTAGTAAGAACTCTTCCTGCTGCATTTTGGATCTACTAGTACATCCAGAGAGTAAAGCATTAGAACAATCTAACCTTGAGGTAACAAAAGCATAAACTAGTTTTTCTGAATCATGTGATGACATCATATTCCGTATCTTAGCAATATTTCTGAGATGAAAGAAGGCAGTCCTAGTAATGTTATTTACGTGGGCTTCAACTGAAAGTTTGGGGTCAATAATCACACTAAGGTCTTTCATTGCTGTACAAGATGAAACAGAGTGACTTCCAGAGTTACTGTGTAATCAAGACAGTTTGCTCCGAGCTGCTGGTGTTTATATTATGAGAACTTCCGTCATTTCAGAACTTAACAGTAGGACGTTTAGAAGCATCACTGTCTAATGTCCTTTACACATTCGTCAATGACATTAAACTGGTGTTTCAGGCTTTGCTTAAACATATAACTGTGTGTCATCTGCGTAGCAGTGGAAGTTAGCTCTATGCCATTGGATAATGTTCCCCAGAGGTAGAACAACATATTTAGTGTGGGGAATGAAATGTACTGATGTTATAGGTGAATTACAATACCACTTTGGCCATTTCATTCTCTGGTTTAACAATAAACCACACAAACAATATCTTCCTTTAAAAAGAGCCCAACCATTTCTCTCAAAAGTGACCATGGCCAAGCAAACACAATAAAGAGTCTGCATTGCAGTGAAAAAAGATTTATTACATAAAACATTGTTTTAAACTGAGAATGATAGATCTGTTATTTAATAGCAGTAGTATCAACAAACACCTCAGATTTAGTTTCACAGGTGTTTAAATGAAAATGCAGAAAAAAGAAATATGGATTTTATGCCATGCTCTATATAATCTATAATCTATCTATATATAATCTATAAACCTGAGCTTGACAACTGTTTAGGGGTCAGAGACCCATCTATATATAATAAGTTTAGGAGCTGACCTTCAATACAGGACCAATTAGAAGAGGCTAAAGTTAATTACATAAATGTATGAAGGTGCAAAATGTAAAGACAAATGAAATCAAATTCACACTGAATACATAACAATAATGTAAACTTTATACAATATTATTAATATAACTATTAATAATATACATAAATAAACTAATCAGCACTAAAGGACATCAACCATTTTCAAATGAGCCTTCAAAAATATCAAACAAGTTTTCATTTAATTCCATGTCTTCTTCTGGTCATTTTCTAATGTTGTCAAAGCTTAATGGGATCAGGAAAAAATGGAATCAGATTAAATGAAAAAACATCACATTGTTTCAACAAAAACACATCACCAAAATTTCTTAGATCACTCATACAGGTCTTCATCATGGTGACAGACTTGTCATTGTGGATTAGAACTCAGCATGACTTACAGCTAAATAAATGAACAAAACGTCCCTGATACAGGTGGTCATTTTACACCAGGGCTGGTATTCACAAAGCACTCATAAATAGGTCTGATGCTGGGTCAGAGTTAGCCATATTAATGACTGTTGTTGCCACTAAAATTAAGATGTGCTCTTTATCCTCTTGTTTTTTTCTAAAACACGAGCCTGTTGTACAAGATGGCTGCCAATTGGCTACACAAGGATGTTTAGTTCATTATCAAATGTCACAGCAAGTCATACTGTGTCTGCACCATTTTAACAAAGAGCTGGATGTGGTTTGATCAGGTCGAGAGAAGTTTTGTATATAGTTAACATTGGTCAAGCCTATTCCTGGACTGAATTTCTTTATCCATTGGAAAATCTCCATTCAGAAAGCTGTAGGACAAGCCTATTGACCCAATGTGCTTCATCACATTAGCCTTGTAGGTCCAATGTGACTAAACAGGCAAAAACTTGGACTCCAAACATGGCTTGGTTCATCAACTACACCTGGGACATATGAGCTTCTCACTTCTTGGTAAAGAAAAATACAATTAAACGTATTAGCGAAAGTCCTATTAGCGAATGCCAGGGGGAAAAAATCTGCCCTGTAATAACTTATACATTAGACCACTAAATGCAAAACTTCCTTTCTTTGGATGCTACTAAGCTTAATCAGTGGATCACATTGTTATTTATCATGAAAATGGTTTGTATATGATAAAGTCCCTGAAGTTATTAAATTTATTACAAAAAACCCACATGCTGACAGGGAAAAAAGCAATGCACACAAACTGTACAGCCAGCATTTATTGGTTAATAATATCTGCATTTGGTCAGCACAAAACAAGGGCAAAGTTGTGCTTTAAAAAGCGCGCTGGAATGTCCTCAATTCAAGTATGTACTTTTGCTCGCGAGAATACCTTCAACCACAACTGGCATAAATAGCAGTTAGACATCAATCATTACTAGTGGGCAGTGTGGCTCTGCATGTGCCTATTCAAGTGTGTGCGGCGTGTGTAACTCTTTTGGCAGATGGTACAAGGGTAGGGCTTAACTCCCGAGTGTGTGTACATGTGTTTGCTCCAGTCGTATCTCCGTACAAAGGTTTTTCCACACTGGGTGCAGGAGAAAGGCCGCTCACCTGTGTGGACTCGCTTGTGAGCTGTCAGATGGCTTGAAACCACAAACCTTTTGTTACAGACGTTACAGCAATAGGGCTTCTCTCCTGTGTGACTGCGCTGGTGCACTTGCAAGTCTCCAGCAGATATGAAGCCTTTTCCACATAGGTGGCACACGTAAGGTTTTTCTCCTGTATGTATCCTCACATGGATGTTCAGGTTTCCGAGCAATGAGAAGCATTTTCCACAGTGAGGGCACATATGCGGCCTTTCGCCTGAATGGCATCTCATATGCGATTTGAGTTGAATTTTATTAAAAAAGCGCTTCCCGCACTGGGTACAAAGAAGTGGCTTTTCTCCTGTGTGATTTGAGAGATGTGCTAGCAAGCTGCTACGCAAAGCAAAGCACTTTCCACACTGGTCACACTGATGGGGCCGGTACTCTGGATGTGTTTTCAAGTGAACTCTCAAATCACTGATCAGAATGAAGGTCTCATCACAGAATCGGCACTTGCCCGGTTCCCGCTCTTTTCGCGGAGGCGGCTGAGCTTTGACTTCATGTTTCTTCTGGTGCATCACTCTGGCTCGATAAGATCCAAAAGTCAATTCACATTTGTCGCAGGTGTAACCCCCGTTTACAGCTGAGGCTGTATGCTCTCGCCTGTGAGCGACCAAACCTGTGAGACTTCTGAATACCTTGCCACATTCAGGGCATTTGTGCGTGCAAACCACCTTGTGGGTCCGCTGGTGGGTGTACCAGCTGGACAGAGACTTAAAGCCGGCGCCACATTTGATGCATTTGTATGTCCTCATCTTGCAGCCTTTCTGTCGGTGGAGAGCTAACTGCTTTGCGTCTCTGAAGACCTCGCCACATTCAGAGCACTTGGTTGCAGCTCTGCTGTTATGAGACTGCTGGTGCTTAAGAAGCTCTGAGCGATATGTAAAACGTTTATTACAATCTGGACACTTGTGAAGTCTCCGGCCAAAAATGTAGGATCCTTTAAAGGATGCAATTCCAGAGGAGTCAAGAGCAGAAGGGCTGCTGAGGTCCTCTAGAAAGCAAGGAACTTCAGAAGCTTCACCTAGGAGAAGATGAGAAAAACATGTGAGATTTTCATTTTGACTAAGCAGTAACAAACATTTAGTATTAGAACTGGTAAAAACTATTTCAACCAGTGTGTTTCTACACTTATGATTTTACATTTTACATTTACAGCATTTGGCAGACGCTCTTATCCAGAGCAACGTACATGGTGAGCGGTTGGGGGTTAGATGCCTTGCTCAAGGGCACTTCAGCCTGCTGTCTGGTTCCGAGAATCGAACCTGGGACCCGTCAGTCACAAACCCACATCTCTAACCATTGGGCTATGGCTGCCCCCTTTTACACAAAAATTTACACAAAAAAAGAAATAAACTCACTGTTCTGAGCATCCTTGGTTGAACGGGAAAGCTCCAGTGGCAGGGTGATCTTTGTAAGGGGAAGTCTGGGGATTTGCACTTTGTGTAGCTGAACTATATCTGAAACAGCTGCAGGAGAAGTTTCAGAAATACCACTCTCCAATCCCTCCGTTTTCCTCGATTCTGCTTTAACATCTGGCATTTCAATACTTGCAGCTACCTGAGTCGGGATTTCACTCTCATTTCCCAGATGCTTAATAGCCTCTGTGATCTCTATTTCAAAGTTCTGTCTCTCTGCTTCTTCTTCTGTCGCTCCATCGTTGGCTCTTAGAGGCTGAGGTGCAATTGGATGTTCAGTTGCCACGGTTTCATCAAGACAGGACATGACGACATTGTGGTCATCAGAATCATCCACTTCACACTCCTGCTCCACATCTAGAGGTTCCTGAGATGGGCTCTCCGAGCTTAAAGAACGCTGCATGTGCGACTGATCACTATTCCGGCTGGATAGAACCGTCTCCACCAAAGGAGGGTGGGATAGTGAGGAGATGATTTTGTCCTCTATTACTGATGGAAGAGCTTACATGATAAACAGACAAACAAATTAAAATCACAAACAATCTCTTTGTGTTGCACCTTGAAAAAATAATTCATCATAGTTTTTTACAAATCATATGATTACACTTAAAAACAATTATATTAAAAAAATTATGTCTATAAATAATAAAAAATAAACATTTGTTTGCTGAAATGCTTCTTTGTAATAATATTTATATATAAACTGTGGTATATTATTCTTTTAAAAAATATTTTAAAAATTACTATACAATACAAAAAGTGTTCCACTATTATTACTCAATCTTTAGTTACTGTACCTTTTTTGGTGGACAGTGTACTGAATCATTGTAATAATTGTATTCCTTTTTTATTGATTTTTAGGCACATATTTTATGCTTAACATGCAAATATTTTTAGACCTTTAACTGAAACCTGAACTGCATATATTATCCATTGCTTTGTATTTTTGGTTTTGTGTGAGGACTCACAAAATCAAATTACTTGCATATAAAAAATATATTACTTTCATATTTTTCTTAATAATGAGGTTATTAAATTAGGTTTCAAATTATTCTAATTAAAAAGTTATTTTCAGATTGACATTTGTGATACATTTCCAAAATGTTATAGCCTTACCATTATCATCCAATGTTCCACATATGTCTTTATGCATTAAGGGTAGCAAATTCTCCAATCTACAGACAGACTCCACACACTCAATCAGCTCCCAGTTGTAGGTACCAAGCAACAATGAAGTCTGCAAAATATTGTCTCACTTATTTGATGTATTGAAACAATTGGGTTATACACAAAAGGCTAAAATGCTAAGCTAAAATGCTTAGATTAGACTAAGACAGGGGTGTCCAACTCCGGTCCTGGAGGGCCGGTTTCCACCACAGTTTGGTGATTTCCTGATCAAACACGCCTGGCAGAATTCACCTGTTAATTGCCAGGTTCAGGGAAGGTGTTTGAGGAAGGGACCTACCAAACTGTGCAGGACTCCGGCTCTCGACCTCCGACTTTGGACACCCCTGGAATAAGAGTTCATGATCATACCTGTTTGAAATTTGGTACTGGCAGCAGTTGTTCCAGTCGGGAGAGAAAATGGCCTACCAGGACTTGTAGTGCTTTGTCAAAGTCAGGACCATACTCAGCTGGGAACACCTCCTAATTATTTTAATGTAAACTGATCATTTTCAAACATGAACTGTACCCACTCATTCATTTACACATTCAATATGAATTATACAGACATATACTGACCTGAAAGAAGTGCTCCTTCTTGGCAGGATCCTCGAGTAGACTGAGTACAAGCTTAAGTAGGTTTGCCTGTAAGCTCTCCACCTCAGAATCACTGCCCTGGGAACACATTCAAATACACACAAAGATATGATCATTTCATTTTGGTCACGATGATCATGTAGTGAAAATGTTATATGATGACACTCCTGACTTTAGAATTAAGCGATAAAAGGTAATAAAATGTTGGGATTACCAATATATTGTGCAGTCCTACTTGCAGCTGAAGCTGGTGTTTTGTGACAGCTGAACTTGCCTTCACTTACTAAATATGTTGAGAACCCACTCACCTTGGACAACTGAGAGGACTGGATCCTGTTTATGTGCGATTTCACTGTCTGAAGATCCGCTGGTACTTCGTATCGACACATTTCCAGAATCATCTGATGAGAGAATCACAGATATCTTACTGAATTTATTTATACCATGTGGTTCTCCAAAAAAATGGATGCCCCTGCTTTGTGCATTCCTGCACTGCCACCTTTCCTGCTCACCTTTGCTCTCAGTCCCATTATGAGTGTTGACTTCTGTCTGCTGGTCAACACTTCTGGGACCAGTCTAGTCACCACAGATACAAATTCTTCCAGTTTTCCATAATGCTCTAATTTCTGGAGTTGCGCAACTTGCCACATGAAAGCAGACATAAGGCGCAGAGGTGGAACCAAAAGGCGTAGAGAAGACATCGGAGGAACAGAATCTGTATAAAACAAATGGCAAGCTCCATGCAACTGTATACTTGTACTTGCATAAAAGTAGTCACACTGTGGTCCTAATAAAGACCCCACATCAGCACAAATGCAATCTCCACAAGTGAACTAACTTAATAGCGCTACCTTTTCCTTCAATTATCATTCAAGTCAATATTCCTACAGCTACAATGCACACAATAAAAAAATCAAAAATAAACTTTTTGTAAACAAAAATCATGGCGCTACTGAAACAATATTAGCCTATCAGCTAAGTGCTAGCTAAGTGTCAAACAAACTAACAACTTACTGTCGACTTTATACAGCATTGAATTAGGTGTACAAGACATGCTATATAAAAATATACTTCGGGAAAGCAATTAATAACTCGTACCCGTCATGTTCATCGAGAATGTTCTTCGAGTTTCCGATAAAAATGTTTCGTTATACTGTCGTTGGCTGAAACCATTGGTTGTTAGCTGGAGGCTGAGTGATACTAGCGCGCATGCGCATGTGCACAAACAAAAAACACTAGACTTTTAAAACGTAAATCATTAATTTATTCGCTGTTTTGTCAACTACAAACCGTTTATAATAATACATTAGACAACAAACGGATAATTGCTTTAAATACGTTAATTTTCTTGTTGTATTATTAAAAACTCCTATTTTGACCAGTTTTGATCCAGACCTGTAGGTGGCGATGTACTTTAAGGCAAAGTAGAAAAAACCGCGAAATGGAAGACGACGAAGTACAGAAGCGAATGTTGATCATAATAAAATAATAACGCAACATAGCCAGTTAATCGTTAGTTTTTTTTAAGTATTATTGTGTTCTGGTTAGATTGCAGGAAGAATATGCGCCATGCAACCTCCGGACAACGGTAAAAGTCTTTTGTTTACTGGTTGTTGCTTCCCGTGCCAACGTTTAGCTGTAAACGTGCTGTGTTTGCGCTGATATATCATCACTTATTTATGTGTCGGGTTGTTTTAACACTGCTCGACTCTGTTTAACTGTGTACACGCAGAGCTGTTTTTGCGCATCCTGGTTCCTCCTTTGAGACTCATCTCAGCAGCAGCTTGGCAACTGATCCAGCTAGAAGATGTCCCAAACTATGGCCTGCTGGAGGAGTTTGTGTCATTGCTCACTGATACTGTGCCAGATTTGTTAAGTTACAGGCAGAAGACTCAGCTGACCATGGGTCTCAGAGCCAGGGTGAGCAACATCGTCCAAAGTTTATCATTTCATAAGCTAATGATTTGCAGAAGTCCTGCCTTCCTTCCACAGTTACTGACTTTTAGCTCAAACTGGCACCCCGTGTATCACCAGTGCTTACAGACTAAAATGTAGAACCTCCTAGAAGAGAGTGTTTGAGAATTTTTATTGAAACATAAACTGACTGCACGTTCAGTGTATATTTAAATGCAGGAACACACTCTAGTCTGCGCAAAAATCAGCCTGAGACCTCCAAACCACCCTGGCTTGCCTTTAAATAATTTTGCCATTAAGCTGTATTTTTAGATTCTACATTTTATTCCAATGCCTTTTCAGATTTGTGAAATAAAAACACTACCACCTTCCAGGTAGTGACACCATGGAGTTCGTTTGAACAGCTTTTCACCTTCTCTTAGGCTCTTTTACAACTAGCACAGTTCTGACTCCAGATTTCTTCTTTTCTGAATTTCACACTTTTTTGAAAAGTCATGTTTTATTTCAGCTTGTTCTCGAGTTGTGTCGCAAGGAAAGACCTGATCCCGACATGGTTCAAGCTAATTTGAGACGCATCCAGAATCTCATTGCACTTCACAAGGAACTGGAGGTCAGAAAATCAATTTCTAACTATAAAATATGTAACTGCATTTATTTTCCTGTTTGTTTGCTTAGGGTCAGTGGCAGATATAGCTGTTTTCCATTTTCTGTTATATTCCTTATTTAATTTCTGTATATTAAGACCATAGCAGTCCAGGGACAGCTATTGAGGAGAAGTTTTGTTATTTAGTAATAAACAGTATCTGCTATATGTGAGTTACATTTTTAACCACAAATCCTTGTTTAATATTGTTCATATTTATATGCAATTTTCCTTGCTGTAGACAAATGATACACATGTAGAAGAATCTGGAGCAAATTTTTTGGCTCTGGTGCAGATTTTTATGAAGGATCCAGCAGAGAGAAACATCTTCTTTAAGGTCAGAGATACTCTGAAAAGTATATTAAATTGATTTTGTATACAGTATTTTCACATTTAAGAAATGTAATTTTCCATTTGCTTCCAAAGGACGTGTTTCCCTCACAGTACGGTGCAGCGTTCAACTGTGCTTTGAAAAAGCTGATGTGGCTTTTTCTATCTAGATTAGAAAATGCACTCCCACAACCTACTATGGAGCAAGTATGTACAAAGCAGAAGCATTTTCTTTCTTTTCTTTTAACTTTTTACACCTTTTGCATATTTGCATTTTTAGTAATTTCTTTTTCATCTATTCTGACCTTTGATTATTTTAGATTGTTACTGCAATTATGTGACTATACACTGACTAGCCATTTCATTAGATATAGATTTAGCTATGCATATATACTTTATATTTATGCTACCTTTTATCTGTTTGTATCCATTTTATCAGCTCTACTTACTATATAGCTGGAGTCTGTAGGTACCAAACAGTGATTTTACTGTTTTGCTTTCTCTAGACTGCCCACATGCTCAGCAGAGCCCCAACAGTCATGGAGGATTGTGTTCGTTCTATCTCACAACCTCAGCAGCTGGGAAATTTATTTAAATACCAAAGTGCAGCTAGTGTGGAATTTAATGGTTAAGTTGCCTTTTTATTTATCATTGCTGAAAAGATGGGACCATTAGATTTTTCTTTAACTTTATATTCTCTCTTTCTCATTGCAGAGCATGTACAGTTGTGGTCTGCTACACCTGATGATTGCATTCTCTCCTGTCTTGGTAGTCCTCAAATTGTGCAAGTAGTAATTGAAGAGCAAACCCAAATGAATAGCCAGTCAGAGTCTTTGCTAGACTACCCTTCATATTATGAAGAGGTACAGGTCGAGTCTGCAGCTATTGCTCAATACGATGACAGTGACCCAGAGAGCAGCTCGAACATATGCGAAGGAAATGACATTGAATGTTTTGATACAGATGAGAGCAAAGACTATAAGGTACAAAGTCTTGATCAGATATGTACTGAAAACGGAACTGAATATGTTCATGAAAAGGTAAAATCAATTGATTTGAGAGTTGTTGACTTTGTACTGGATGATAGTTCTGAAAAGCAAGATGCCCTCAAAAATGAAGTATTTGTTGAGGGGCTAGAAACTGTTAACTGTAGAGAAGATGCACCTTCTTGTCAGGAAAATAATAGAATAACTAAGGAGAAAGGAGATGACCACCCTGAAATGGAGTTGACACAGGAAAGCTCTAGTAATGAGATTTGCCACATCACAACTTCTCCAGAAGGGAATATTATATCTGATGATATGAAGCAGGAATCAAATGAGGTGTTTGGTTTAATAACCTCCAGCTTGCTTAAGCAATCTTGCGTCAAGTTAGAAAGACTTGACATGACATGCAGCCCAATTGCTCAACCTTTTGACTCTGCACGACCTAAACGAGGCAGAGGGCGGCCAAGGAAAGATACTCCAAATACTAAAGAACTGTTTAAAGAAAAACAAGACCGACCCATGGGAGAGCCATGTGTTTTAGTAAACTGGTAAGTAACTAAATTTACAGTAATATAGTCTGTGTCAGTAACCACTTTGTTACATTAATTATGCATGGTTTCTTCTAGGCCTTCAGAAATTCAGGAGACCCAACTGCAACAGCATCTCATTGTCTGTCACACAGAAGAAAATAAATCATTTTGTGAGACTGAAGAAGAAAAAACAGTGCACATGAATACATCTCATCTTTCAGGAAACCAGAAGCCCCTCACTAAAATTAGGTTTTACCGAGGAGTACCAGTGTGCAAAACATGTCCTGTATGTGAAAAGACTTTTACCCGGAGCTCAGATATGAGAAGGCATCAGGCATCACACACAGTGGCACGTCCATTCACATGCCTGTACTGCGGAAAAACCTTCAGATACTCCTTTGATTTACGAAGACATCAGCAGAATGTGTGTGCAAATCAGGGGTATGTAGTCTTAGACCAAAGTGAGACTTGTGACATCACTGACAGTAGTAGTGGGCATAGTCCCATCTCAAGCCCTACAAATGTCCTTCCCTCATGTCCTGTGAAGCAGTCTACAAGTAAACAAGATACTGTCTTTTGTCGTGTGTGTAGAATAACCTTGTCAAATTCCAGCGCCCTGGAAAGTCACATGGAGACTCACTCGAAAGGGATTTTGCATACATGCCCTTGTGGGAAGACCTACAAGTATATAGAAAACATGAGGACACACCAGCTTGTGTGTCCAGCATCAGACTTGCACAAGCATGAACAAAAGCAGTGCGATGAACATGATGCGGTCAAGGACATTGAGTTTGTGTTACATGATCGTGGTCCTCAGGATTCACCCAAAGTTATGAAATCCTTTGAGGAACCAGACATTGCGAATCCAGAATCTACAAGTAATGAAAGCTCAGCCTCAGCTGCTGTCTCCAGTTCAGACCAAATGTTACAGGTTCCACATAAACAATTTGAGTCCTTGGAGCAAAGAGATTCTGGGATACCAGAACCAATACACGGGTCAGAAACAAGAAGGAAGATGAGAATCTCTTCAGGTGCTCTTCCTCATAAGTGCAGTCAGTGTGGTGACAGCTTCAAGTACTCCTACAGTCTGAAGAAACATGAGGACATTTGTGAAGTGACAAAAAATCCCATGGGTTCAGGAGAGGGTTCTAAAGAGTATAGCAGATCTTCCACTGTATCATCTAATTTCAAGACTACTGGGGTGGCCACCTGTGTTCCTCTGGATCCTTTGCTCAAGGAAACTTTTTGCACTGAAAATGTAGAGGGAGAAAATGAAGAATGGAAAGCGAATGAAGCACAATCTCTAAGGGCCATGGCCATGTTCACCTGTGGTAAGGACTGTAAAGACCCACACTCCCTGAAGCAACACAAAGTTTGCAACAACAAAGAGCAACGTTACAAGTGTGTGAAGTGTGCTTCCTTGTTCAGGACCTTGCTTGAGGTGAGGAAACATGTTCATACTCACTGGGGAGAAGACCCCCTACAGTGTTCTCATTGTGGGAAATACTTCCAAAGTTCTAGTCAGCTATCAAAACACAAGGTGGTTCATGAAGTGGACCGTAATTATCCTTGCACTCAGTGCCTTGACACTTTTGAGCAGCTTGACTCCCTAAAGCAACATTACCTTGAAATCCACAAATTTATGGGACCATACCAGTGTCCTCACTGTGATAAAACTCTCACAGACTTGGGCTCCATGGTCGTACATGTAAGGACACACAACGATGAGCGGCCTTACCAGTGTTCCCATTGCTCGAAGAGGTTCAAACACCGCAGTGGACTGAACGTTCATGAGAAACTTCATTCAGGACATAGACCTTTCCTTTGTGAGGAGTGTGGGAAGTGTTTCAGTAGTAAAATCCAGCTACAGAGGCATTTGGTTTCCCATAGCAACGAGAGACCATACGAGTGTCCTGAGTGCAACAAGTGTTTTAAATCGCAGCATGTGCTGCGCGGACATTTGCTCAATCATTCAAAGCCAACGAATATTCCTTGCGAATTCTGTGGGAAGGTGTTTTCCCAGATATCGGCACTAGACCGACACCATCGCACCCACACAGGAGAAAGGCCGTACAGTTGCCCCAAATGTGGTAAGACGTTTCTGACGAGTGGGGAGGTGGGGAAGCATATGCGTTATCACACTGGAGAACGGCCATTTCAGTGCAGTCTTTGTTCCAAGACCTTTACGCAGACTTGCTACCTAACCGCTCACATGAGGATACACACAGGAGAGCGGCCATACGTATGCAGCGTTTGTGAGAAAGGCTTTGTCTGCAATACTCACTTGAAAAGACACATGTTTGTACATACAAAAGAAAAGCCATTTAAATGTGACTGTGGAAAGGCCTTTAATCGAACCAGTCTTTTGAGGGTACATCAGAATACACAGTGTTTCTTACAAAATCAGTAATGTTTCAGAAACAGATTTTTTTTACCCATTATAGATGCGCTCTACACATTATAGCTGTTAAACGACCACACATTTTCCTAAGATTTTTTTTTTATGGTATAAAATATACTTGTACATTTTATGTGCTGTTTCTAAACACTGAAAATGCAAAGCATATAAAACATGACTGCTTGTTGAATTTTGAGGTCTTTTTAAAAGGATTTTTGAACTGTTGAGTGATTAAATTAGTAGAATAATTAAATTACTTTTAGTTACCCTATAACACTGACCAAATGGGAAGTATTAGTTTATGTTTCTGTGGGAGAAACATGTATAGCCTAAAACCAATCTTTGCTGAAACAAAATGTACATAGGGCGCATAAGGACATTAAGCTAGCTGCTTCATTTCCACTGTATCCACCACCACCCTAGCAGCTGGTTGTTAAAATGCCCTTATCTGACACTTGGGAGTAATCTGTCCATAGCAGCAATGCATAGTCTGTCAGTTTTAGAAGGTAGGTATTTGTTCATGACTTGAAGGCCGTGTAAATAAAAAAAATATATTTAAAAAAATTCCTCTGAAATATGCTATGCCACTGATATAGATTTTTGTTTATTTTTTTATTATTGTTGCACAGTTTACATTGTTACAATATGACAAAGTGCCATAAAAGTGCAATTTAAAAAACCTTTACTAATATAGTATTTACAGTAAAACTTTGTTAAATTGCCCTTATTGGTCCGGGCCCTAAATTTGGCCTAAATCCGGCCCCTATCATAATGGGGATTAATAACATGGAAATTGAGAAAACTGTGTTTGACTGTAGTAACATTTCCATCAATAATGCTAGTATTCAAAACAAATACAGTAAATGCTTCATCCTTATTGAAATAATGTGCTGATTCTTGGCTGCTACCATTTATTGTTATCAGAAATACTTTGCCAGCTTGGGCTGTTCCTGTAATCTATCAGGACTACAAGCAATATTGTTTGTTTTCTCAGATATCAAAAATGAATTGCACAGGTTTTTCAAAACTTCCCTAGTAATGGGATTTGATACATTTTTGGAAGAACAATTAAAATTGTCATCTAATCAATGCATTATTTAAACAGTATGTGTTTAATGATAAGCAACTCACGATTCAATTCACAGATGTTTCATGGATCATGCATTAAAACACAATATATTCAATAAAGTATGACTGAAAACACAGATCCAATGTTTCTTAATTCTTAAGCGTGTACATTTATTTAAAGACTTCAAACTATTTCTATTTCTCTTATTTCTCTGTGTAACTGCCTAAATTTAATTCATTGTACAGAGTTCACAATTCAATATTTTCACAATATTATGAAATAATTTAAAATGACCCTGGGATTCAGCACAGTTTTCGAATGGAAAAAATGGACCAAAGGAGAGTGGTATGTGACATGAATGAGTTGTATTTGGCGTTTGAATTGCCTTTGTTAAAAACTGTAACTAGTTACTTCAAATATAATGAATAGAATATTTATTCTCCATGTGTTATCACAAAATTTAATTGGCATTGGTATAACTAAAAAAATATTTTATTCCCCCCAGTAAATGGAACATTATTAGTCTCCACCTTGTAGGCTACGTGAACCGGACATAGCGATTTAATAAATTTTTTTAATTAGCTATATTAGTTCATAAAGTGGTTGATATTAACTGCCTTCGTTGAGCTTAGTGAATAAGAGACTTTTATTTTGATAGGCCTGCGGTTTGTTTAGAGAAGAGCAGCCTGTCTACTTTGGTAACCATGGACTTCCTTCCAAAGCAAAAGCTGCTGAAGCGGCGAATGATGCAGCTCACCTACAAACGTCAAGGACGAACATTTTGACTTCTGAACAGTTCGGCGAAAGTGGCTCGAGCCACATTAATAAAAGATGAATACAATAAAGGTTGTAACATTTTAATCCAGTTGGTTGAACGTAATTACAGATGTAACCCAGCCCTGACTTCCAGTTAGCTATTTAGCATGCTGCTGCGGCGCTGAACGGTAAGTAGGGGGCGGCAGCTCAGCGGTTTTAGCTAACGCCCATAACTTCGTTTGAGAGACGAGGCACGCGTTTATATGACAGCAATGTAATAGTAAAAACTTTACATAATTTATATGAATAGTGTCAATTTCTGTAATCCTTCACCAGTGATAATTTACCTAGAGCGCAGAGAAGAAATCTTGGTTAGTAAGCGATATTCTGTTGATTTTATTCTCGTTCATATTCTGGGGTAGCTTTCAGAAATCCATCATTTAATATCGTAAACCTCTTTATATACTATACATACTAGGAAATTTAAAACCAGGGATGTTTCTGAAAATTTCAAAGCACAAACGATTTAATGCACTCCAGCTTCTTAGGCAATATGCAAAGAGAAAAAACCACCTAGCACTTAATATTTTAATGTAATCCTATCTGTAGAAATGTGATTGTTAATAAGTATATATTAGTGTGTTTGTTTTTTTGTTGTTGTTGTTTTTTCCATTTTAACTAAAAACTAAAATTTTCAAAATGCACATGAATGGTAACTGTACCCAAAAGTTACATTATTTTTGATTTTCAGTTACTCACTGCCAATCCTTATGACATGAGGAGCAGTGAAGTTCTTGAAGAAAAGGCACCATGGCTGCTAAGGTAAAATGGGTGACTGACATAGAGAAGTCTGTGCTCCTCAACAACTTTGAGAAGAGAGGATGGATGCAAGTGACAGAAAGCGAGGACTGGAACTTTTACTGGCAGGATAACTTTTTCTGATCTGCATATTCTACTGTTTCTTGTTGTCCACCATAATAACATATTTTGGTAATCTGTAGTATGCGTATTTATCCTCTGTAGGATGAGTATCCAGACCATTCGGAATGTGTTTAGTGTGGACACGGGCTACCGTTTGTCTGATGATCAGATGGTTAACCACTTTCCAAACCACTACGAGTTAACCAGGAAAGATCTAATGATCAAGAACATCAAACGCTACAGGAAAGATGTGGAGAAGGAGGGAAGTCCTTTGGCAGAGAAAGATGAAAATGGAAAATACATTTACCTGGGTATAGTAACACTTTTCCTCTCAGTTGTATGTTGATCATAACCATTCATTCATACAGATAAAATACAACCATCATCGGTTTATTGTACCTTCATAAACTGCACAGAATCAATTATGTAGTTGGAAATCAGTTATTATTATGATATCTTTTATAATGATAATTTTTCATTAAATAATGTTAACAGTCTGTTTGTTCTCAAATAGTTTGCTTTTATGAATACCCTCCCTTAATATCTCACCTGCACTCCTTGTCATCTCCCTTTTTATTGTTTTTATCCCTTTTTTATCTACTGTGGACAGATTTTGTGCCAGTCACATTCATGCTGCCAGCTGATTACAACTTGTTTGTTGAAGAATTCCGTAAGAGTCCATCCAGCACATGGATAATGAAGCCATGTGGAAAGGCTCAGGGCAAAGGCATCTTTCTTATCAACAAACTCTCACAGATCAAGAAGTGGTCCAGAGACAGCCGCACCTCCACGTAAGCACCACTAGGGGAAGTAACATTTAGGATCTGGGAATTTGTGGGAATGTTGCTTTTAGTGTCGTTGGAGTTCACAGTGCAAGCTTAACTACAATGTACAGTGCCCTCCATAATTAATGACACCCCTGGTTAAGATGTGTTCTTTATCTTCTAATAAATTCAGTTGTCTTCCAAATAATATAGGACCACAATAAAAAAAAAAAAGAAAAATCCAACCATTAATTCAAGTGCATTTATTCAGCGGGAAAAAATTATGTGCGCCTCAATTATTGACACCCCTGATGTTAATACTTTGTACAACCCCCTATTGCCAACAAAACAGCATCTAATCTTCTCCTATGCTGTAATGTTTTATAAGATAGGAGAATACAGAAAGAGGGATCTTCGACCATTCCTCTTTGCACAATCTCTCTAAATCATCCAGAGACCTGGATTCTCTCCTCTGCACTCTCCTCTTCAGCTCACTCCACAGGTTTATAATGGGTCTGAGGTCTGGGGACCGAGATGGCCATGGGAGGATTGATTCTGTGTGTGGTGAACCATTTCTGTGTAGATTTAGCCACATGTTTAAGGTCATTATTTTGCTGAAAAACCCAGTGACAACCCATCTTCAGCTTTCGGGCAGAGGCCACCCGACTTTGATTTAAAATGTCCTGATATTTCAAAGCATTCATGATGCCATGCAGCCTAACAAGGTTCCTGGGGCCTCTGGAAGAGAAACAGCCTAAAAGCATCACTGATCCTCCCCCATACTTTACAGTGGGCATGAGGTGCTTTTCTGCATACTGTTCCGCCAGACCCACTAAGAATGTTTGTTGCCAAAAAGCAATGGACCAAGGCACATGGTCCCTGTTGAAGCCCCAGTACCGCTTAGCGAACTCCAGACATTGTGTTTATGATTGTGAGTGAGAAAAATGTTTATTTGGAGACTTTGTGACCCCAAGATGCCACCTTTTGTTGCAATTCTTTAATAGTGAACTTTGGAGAACTTTTTATTTCTTTTACCATCCTCCTCACTGTGTGTGGTGGCAAAATAACCTTGTGTCCTCGTCCAGGCTTGTTTATCACTGTTCCAGTTGTTTTAAACAATGATCCTCTGACATTAGATATGGGCAGGTGCAAGCATGGTGCCTTACTTGAATGGTGTGTTCTTTTGTCTTTCCTATGTTGAACAGTGGATAAGAGAAATGGCCTCTGTGTCAGGTCATATTTATACGCCAGGGAAACAGGAAGAGATGAATTACTAATTAAATGTTCCTAGAGACTCTGATCAACATTGTAAACTACTTTAGAAATGACAGTAATACTTCAATTACATTTATTTCCTAGAAATTGTTAGGGGTTCCAATAATTGTGGAACAGGTAATTTTATGAAAGATAAGTAGTTCTTAGTCAGGGATTTTTTTTGAGTTGAAGGTTACATTTTTCTAAAATTTTCCATGTGAGTGTATGCTTTGCAATAAAAACGTAATTTATTTTAGGGCTTTTAACACATCTTTACCAGGGGTGCCAATAATTATGGAGGGCACTGTATATAGACAACTCTACAGAGTTGCTTTCTTAAATGTTTTGTTAATGTTTAATCTTTGACTTTGAACCTGTTTTTTTGCATACATTAATTAAATTGTATTTTGCTACAACATGGCATTGCAGTTATGTTTGGTGAGGCTGTCTGGATGAGTTAATTTCTACCTTGGCTTGAATTCTTTCGCGCAGTCATGTCTAAACATGTTTTTGTTTTAGGTTTGTGGCAGCTAACAGTGGGAAGGAAGCTTATGTAATTTCACTGTATATTGATAATCCATTGTTGATCGGTGGGAAAAAGTTTGATTTGCGTTTGTATGTTCTGGTCACAACCTACAGGCCTCTTAAGTGTTACATGTAAGTAATGAGTTTGATGCCTCAATATCCATATTTAATTTTTATATGTAATGGCAATATAAAGGGATACAGTAGCTGTTCTTTTTTTCAGGTATAAACTTGGATTTTGTCGATTTTGCACAGTTAAATACACCCCCAGCACTAGCGAACTGGACAACATGTTTGTACACCTTACAAATGTTGCAATACAGAAACATGGGGTGAGTGCCATTCATATGACTTAAAAAAATACTTGTATGTGAAAGTCTCTTTTTCTTATCTTCCTCATCTAAATGTGTTATTTTTAATACCAAGTTATTAATATCTTGGTTAGTGGGATACAGGTTTGGTTTCTAACTTCATATCTCACTTTAGCCGTAATGTGAATTAAAGTTGGGTATTCTTTACAAAACACTAAAGTTTGTAAATAGTTACACTAAGACAAATGTGCACAAAATCTAAAATAATTATTGATGCGTTTTTTCAACGCTGGCTTTCTTTTTCTTTTTTTTCTACAAATAAATGCTTAGTAAGTCAATGGTTTTATATAACCAGTCTCAGGTGCCTATTTTGCACAGTACTGTATCTATATTGTGTATATGGATGTGAAAATTGCATATTACACACAACACTAAGAGCAGTGTGTTTTGTGCAGGATGATTATAACCATGTGCATGGTGGTAAATGGACAGTCAGTAACCTGCGTCTGTATCTTGAGAGCACTAGAGGAAAGGAGGTGACCAACCATCTCTTTGACCAGATCCACTGGATAGTTGTGCAATCACTCAAAGCTGTGGCTGTAAGTGAAAATAAATACACACACAAACTCACCATTTTACAAGCATATGTATTTTACAGTTTAATTGCTCATTGGAATGCCTAAGTACTTGCCACAGATTTGGTTGTTTTACACCTTCAACGTGCTGGATTTGGATTTGGATTGGAATGAAAGCACAGAGGTTATTAGGCCTTGTGTGTTTATATGTACCGGGTGTGGCATACAGTGATTAAAGTTCTTTTTTGTGAACCTCCTTGTTCCACTGTGACAAAATTACATCATTTGGACCGGGTGTCATGTGACTCCAATTTCTGTATCCATCTTTTCAATTTAAAAGTCATATAAGCATGACCTTTTGACAGTTAATGGTCTCACAGCATGAGAAATATAAAATCAAATTTGCAATCCCTCCCATCATCCAGTTTAAATTTTTCATCTGTGTATTATTTACCCTCTTTAACCGGGTGCAGAAAAGAAGTATTTCTAAATATATTGTCTTCTTACATCATTTCATTAATTGTTCATGAATAAGAAAAGTAACAAAAAGTTAGGAGTTGATTCTAAGTTTTGTATCTGTATCTGGAGTCTCTTACTGTTATCTCACATCCTGAGGATCACAAAAGTGTCAATGCAGGATAAGCAGGCCATTGCAAGATGGAGCCCAGCTTATCAGATCACTTGTTATAGACCATGGAGAACAGCAGTAGATGATTAAAGAATTCTTTCAGTACTGAAGAAAAAAACGTTTTTCTATTGTGAAATAATTTCTCAGAATGTTGCAAGAGAACAAAGAATATGCCAAAATAGCCATAGCAGGTTTACCACTAGATGCAACTAAAAGACGATCTGCAGAGCTTTATGAACCGGAATAGTTGTAAACACCCCTTAAATTCAAGCTGAGATCTGTTAAATAAACACTTTATAAACTCTTTTCTTACAGGACTTCCATTCATTCATTGTTTTTTTTAAACTTCCTTTCTTGAAGGAATGAACTTGAATACAATGTTTATTTGTAATTCTATTAGAAGAACTAACCACAAGGCACTTCCACACACAGCTTCCTTTTTTCTCCCACATTCATCCCACAGCCTGTTATGAATAATGACAAGCACTGCTTTGAGTGCTATGGATATGACATCATCATTGATGACAAGCTGAAGCCCTGGCTTATTGAAGTAAGTACTGTAACTGTACAAGCACAGAAATAATGCAGTCTCACTTTAAAGACCGTGTCCTATCTGAGTTCATAAACTTTCACATTTTAATACCTCTTTCTTCTTGCACTATTCCTTGACCATGACAAGAATTTATTAATAATTATTATTATTACTGATGTACTGTAGTTATTACAATTAGCTATTTTAATTCCACATATACATGACTTTTGTGGAGACCAAATGTTTGACACTGTGATGGATTTCTCATTTCTCATTTTTCATTGTCATTTCTTTATATAAATATTTGTATTTATTTATTTATTTATTTATTGTAGTTGGTTTTTTTTTTTTGTAAAAATACCAAAAATAATTTGTGCTTACTGATGATAAGTTTTACAGTACTGCCAAAATAGAATGGAAAATTCCCATGAAGATAGTATGATGTGTCACATGTTCAACCGTGCCTCAGTCTGTTTGAGGAACCATCCTTACATACAATGTTTCAGCCGAAGAAATAAATGTGTGTGTGTGTGTGTGTGTGTTTGTATGCATACATATGCCTTTCAGGTGAATGCCTCTCCCTCACTCACCTCCAGCACTGCTAATGACCGCATTCTGAAGTACAACCTCATTAATGACACACTCAACATTGTTGCGCCAAATGGTGAGATCCCAGACTGCCGCTGGAACCGGAGCCCACCCAAAGAAGCTCTGGGGAACTATCAAGTTCTGTGAGTGATGACTTCCCAATAAGTCTGTGCCACAGTTTAGGTCAGGTGTGTCAAACTCTGGTCCTGGAGATCACAGTTTGGTAGTTTCCCTGCTTAAACACACTCGCTCAGCCTGGTGATTTGAACCAGGTGTGTCTGAGCAGGCCATCCAGGACTGGAATTTGACCCACTTTAAGCACTTGGGACATTATTTGTTTTATAGTCTTAACTAGAGCTGGGCGATATTGATATACTGTATATGTATCACAATAAATCAAATCATTATTCTGTCAAGTTTAAAGGTTAATTTTACTCCTAATGAGAAGAAATACAGTAGTAAGGTTTATTCTGGTGTAAATATTATTTATTTTCTGTCAGAAGTTGAAAATGACAGAACGTTATACAAGTATTACAGGAGAACACAAACAGAATGTACAACTAAATTTTTTGTTTACATTCAAATACCTAAAACTAATAAATACAATCTCTACAACTGGAAAAACGCCTTCTGAGAGAAGTGTTTACAGCCAGGGAAATTTATACAGCTCTAAATTATGACTTCAGATAGTAATAGATCACTGCTATAACCTCTGTGTGTGAACATGTTTTAGACACTGTTCGCAAGCCACGCAGCACGGCTTCTAACTTTCAGCAGCTATATCTCCACACAACCAAATTCATTCATTCTTTTAACAATTTTCTCATTTTCTTGCATTCTGTCCATTGTCATCTTCTGTAACAATGTTGTGTGGGTTTTCATTGATATCTCAGTTATATTGAGCATGTTTTATATTAACATATATATACACAGATATATAACAAGAAAGGTTATTTCAGTATAATTATCTTTAGCGTTTTATCACTTATCTCTAGCCTTAACTCACCTAGCTTTTCAAAAGTGAGCAGATGGAAATGAAGATTTGGCCAAAAGACATATTATGTTCTAGTTACTAATCCAAGGCATGTTTGTTGTCTGCACTAGATATATATATATACAGGTCCTTCTCAAAAAATTAGCATATTGTGATAAAGTTCATTATTTTCTGCAATGTACTGATA
>JBBIGC010000125.1:22027485-22041365 GCA_037576955.1 Lepidarchus adonis | reverse complement strand
CTAATGTTTATCAGTACATTGCAGAAAATAATGAACTTTATCACAATATGCTAATTTTTTAAGAAGGACCTGTATATGGAGTCCTGTAGGCTGTAGTATTTATCTGAATTCACCATATCTTCCTTACATGAAGTGGAAACTGAAGTTTCTAAAATAAAATTGAAACTAGTGTGGTGCATCTGGCTAAGCGTTGGCCCTATCTTTAGGAAATCATAAGTTGTATTCCATGATGTGCTGCCGCCATCTGTGGCCTTGCTCTCTCTGGATAGGTAAGATGGCCCTCTATCACTCAGAGCACAAAGCTGGCCTACATGGGTTTGAAAAAGATGCAATGGTGCTTCCCGTGACTTGGAGGAAGCACATACTACACTTCACCCTCCCAGTGTTGACGATATTGTCTAATTGGGGTATCCCAGCTTGTGTGTGGAATTGGAGAAGACTTAAACAAGACTAAGAAAAAACTTTGTGTATTGTGTATAGAGCATTAAAGTAGTCCTAGGCAAGGCACAAACACACCAACTCGTGAACTTTGTGTTGTTTGCACCAAAAACAGGCACAATTCATTTTTACATGATTTTTATCCTCAGAATTAAGCAGTATTTTAGACTATGTGAAATATGTTGTAATTGGCTGCCTTTTATTGTGCTGTATTAAAGCAAACCATGATTAAACACTTCACAGTTAATATCGTTAAAGCCCAGATTCAGTGGGCTATGTTAATTTGACATCACAAAATCAACCATTTGGAGCTGGGCTGTTTGTAGATGAATTCCCGTTGCCCATTCTATGGAGAGATAATGGTGTGTTAGAAAAACCTTCAACGACTACTACATAAAAAGGCGAAAAATATCAAATTTCTTTGTGGTAGACTGTGCTAATGCTAATGCTGGAGATCTGTGGGGAGAGGGCGCTGCTAGCTACGTGGCGTTTCTCCCAGAGATGTGAACATTTCGAGGTGGCGGTGAAAAGCAGCGACTTTTTGGATTGACTATGAAACTATGTAACGAGAGGCAGACATAAATGTCTCCTTATTACGAACTGTGTAGCAATCTCGGGTCGCACTTTTATAAAGGAAAAACTTATTTTTTCCCCCGAGGAGGTAAAGGATTAGCTACAGCTCGCAGACCAGATTTGATCTAAACTGAACTTCGACACACTAGCAATATGTCGAGCAGTGAAGTAAAGAATAGAAAGGGGAAAACTACCGTCCCACACGACAGAGAAACAAGCGACACGCTAAAAGCGAACTGCAGAAATGTGGTGAAGAAAGATGGAGTGGCTCTGAGTGTTGGGGAAGCTTGGTCGTGTTTACCGCTGGACCTGAAGACGACGGTGAGCTTTCTGTCTCTGACTGTCTGCTGTGGGCTCGCCTGGTAAGTCAGAAGTGTGATTTCATTTTCCCACAAACAAAAAATATCTTAGCACTTCACACACTGTCAGTAAAGCAGAAAATAATATATTCAAGTAAAAGTGGTGTAATTTTAAAACGCAAGTTATATGTATCTGAGTAAATGGAACTTGCTAACACTCTTTAGTTGATGTTTCTGTTTTTTTATTCCAGGGTTGTTCTTCAGCAGAATATGAGGTTCAATGAGGTTGAGGAAAAATACAGACACTTGTATGAAAAGGCAGCCAATCTCCTGGTGCTAGAGGAAAAAATAGGTGCAATTTCCAAAAAGGTGGGTTTGAAGTATTTCTACTGTGTCCTTAGAGCTCCAGGTAACTTACACCTGTGTTTTCTTTCCAAGTACATTAATCATGCTCTTATGGGAAACAACATACATGTGTAAAATATGTCCTGTAAATAACCATGTTTAATAGTTGGCGGATGCATTTCAGCATGATGATAATGATGCTTTATAGTAAAAACACTTGTAATTAATCATTATTTCAAATAATAATTCATCAGTCAAAATTCTCATATTTTAAAGTGAATTGGACAATCCTCCAATCACAATTATGTGGCTCGTCCCATCTGAACAGCTTTAGCAAAACCAGAAACTAGCTCATTTGCCTGCCTGTCCTTTCTTTCACTCTAGCAAACAAGGCATCATTTTGTGAATGCACATCCAACAGTAAAGTGAATGAAACATTTGCCTTCTTTAAAACATCTTCCAAAAGCGGAACGTATTCAGTTATTCATGTTAACAACAGGGATGTTCAACATAACAGACTGTGCCGTTTTACTCTTTACTCCCACTCACTATTATACTTCAGTTTTTCCCTCCTATTTAATATTTTAAGTAAAATTTGATCAGTTTTAAATATTGTACTCAATTGCAGTATGATGCAAATATTATCACAAGTATCATTTTACACTGTTTCCTGAGAATTTGAGATATGAGAGGTATTATTATTTGTATGCGACACTGTGACAATTACAAGCTTGCAGTGTTAAATGCAGCCCTGTTTCCAACCCTGTCATCCTGATGGTTTCCATTCT
The DNA here is from genome assembly GCA_037576955.1 of Lepidarchus adonis. Taxonomy (NCBI): domain Eukaryota; kingdom Metazoa; phylum Chordata; class Actinopteri; order Characiformes; family Lepidarchidae; genus Lepidarchus; species Lepidarchus adonis. The sequence goes on along the minus strand of JBBIGC010000125.1, from coordinate 22,038,922 downwards.
CCAGATTCCCTGAATGAATCTGAAGCAATCATAAACACAGAATTGCTCTCACATGTAGTAGCTGGAAAAGAGCAAAGCTATGGACTGTCTTGGAGTCTATGTGGAATGAGAAATATTGGTATAATGTACTTACCCTGCTTCCAGACATTTATTATAAAGCATACTTCAGTTCCAGTTCTATTCCAACTTCAGAGTCTTATAAATATTAGCAAGTAACATGAGATTTAGGGCGAAATTCTTAAGGAGAACATCTCAGAGGAGCATTCTTGGAGCATATTACCTTGGCCGGTCATGCTACAAAAATGCTTTGCTAAATACAGTAGAAAACTGGCTGTAGACTTGTTTGTGTCCATTGATTGAAAATGTTTAGGGCAAAGTTCTAATGTTCCGCCGTTTCCTGAAAATTTTGATTAGCTGGATTAGGTGTGGGCACATTGTATATGATGTCTGTCTAAGATAGTTTGAGGTTGCTTGTTTCCTGAAGCATGAACAAAATCTTATGAACACCTAGGGGACAAATATGTTTGAAATACATTTGCATGGGGCCAGTTTCTAAGTCCAATTATGTCTCAAATTTCACTAAAAATAATTTTCACTGGCAGATCACCATTGATTTTCCAGTTTGTCTGATTTCTTTCATTTCTGCGTAATTAAGCCATGTATACTATACACAATCAGAGCTTTTTGATGCTAAATGCTACTCAGAGTCATTTACAGAAGCATTTAGATGCTACTGCATTGAAAATTAACAACTGATTTCTAATGCCTGGGTCTTTTATTTTATGAGTTTTGTGGTAAGTTTTGGCATAAAATTTATTAAATCTTTTAAACAAAGTATTATCTTTGCATTCTTAATATTGTGATTCATTAAAAACCATGTGAAGTAAATTACATATTACTGAATTGTGCAGAAGTGCTGAAAGATTTTTGAATTCCACTAAGATCTAAGATCTGTCTGTTAATGTTAGTATTCAATAAGGTAAAGACTGCAGTTGGCTTTAAATATGTTATGGCATGCACAGTGATTTGTGAATGTGATATAAAAAAAACAGCACAGCCACAGCGAAAACACCCTCTCTTCTGTTATGGGTGCAGCTGGAGGCCTCTGAAGATCATCTGAAGGAGGCTCTTTCCTCCACCACCCTGATAACTGGACTAGAACACGACATCACCTCTCTAAATGCCGTCATTACGGAGATGCAGGAAGACCAGGATGCCTCTTCACATCGTCTTCAGAAGGTGAATGAGCGTTTCTTGAATGTGACGGAGGCGTGGCAAGAAGGGCTTGAGATGGTCACGGATGAGCTGGCCACTCTTAAGTCCGAGTCCCGTTTGGTTCATGGCCGTGTGACGGAGCGGGTGAATGATGCAGAGGGCCTTCTGCATGCTCTGGCTGAGCGTCTGGAGGAACTAGAGGATAGCACGAGGAGAAACGCACGTCTGCTGGAGCGCACAGAGGAGGAGGACGCCCAACGAGTCCAGAACCATTTGGACTGGAACACCGGACAGGTGGTCAAGCTTCAGGAGCATCTGAAACAGCTGTCCAGAATGGATGCAGAACTCCAGGAGAAGCTGGAGGAGACAGAGCCCAGGGCTCAAGAGTGTGAAGCCCAGCTGCCTATTGTGGAGGACGCAGTCAGGTCCATCCTTAAGTTAGGAGCAGACCTGAGCAATACAGAGAGGAGACTAGAGGAGCTGAGTTTGCAGGTCCTGGGCACAGAGGACAGTATGATCAAAGCCCTGGCTGAAATCTTAGACCTCAGACAGGCCCTTGATGACTTGCAAGTGGATAACAGTGCAATTAGGGTAAGCAACGAACTTGGAATCATGCTGGAAGCCATGAACGAGCTTAATTTCCTGCAGAGCGGGCAGGATCTGGATTCTGGAAGAGGGGAAGTTCAACTAGATGAGGGGAGAGACTTTGAGAAGTATGACTTAAAAGATCTAGATGTTGAAAGTGTTGAGCAATTCAGTAATGCTTTAAAGGACATGGAGAAAAATGTTTTTCACAGTGATGATCAGAATGCTGGACCTGAGGAGGATCTCTTAACAGAGAGAAATGACCTGCTCTGACTTTTTTCACTATCTTTATAGTTGCTGATAATCCAGGTACAGATATACCAGTATTAGTATTTGTGTTGTGTATCTGTACCACAATACTTGAAGACATTTTCACAATAGGTGTTACAAAACATTTTATTTCTTCTCAGAAATGTTCTACTAGTGCCACATTTAAGCAAAATGTTATTGAAAAGTGAGAACAATAACAGTATTAATTTAGCATGTTCATCACTACATCCAAGTGAACTGTGCTGTCACACTTCTGTCATTTTTGGATCCTTGATGAAATCTCCAAGTTAAACATTTAAACATTATCACACCTCCAAGCAGAAATGGGGTTGATCTGGCAACCACAAACTGGACATTTAGTATTAGACTACATAAACACTGACTCTTCATCAAGGAACCCTGTTGTTTTTGGCTTGTATCTGGCAGATGCTGTTCAACTACTGACCAAATTACTTGATTTTAAATTACTTTAAGGATGGTGAGTCATGTTTTCTCCCTTAGTCCTGTATCACAGCCTTGGTAATGATAAAGGACTGATCAGTCTGATTAAAGAACCAGGCACTGCAGAAATCCATTGATCTGGTGTATATTATGAATGTAACACTGTCATTGTAATACAGTGGTGCATATTTAGTTCACTTTCAATAATCATCTTATTATCACATAAAAGGGTTCATGAATAATATGGGCTACACTTTTGTATACCAGTATGGCTTTAAGACTTCTCTTGATTGATGGTATTATTTGTCCAGTTTTGATGCATGAGAGGACAAACAGGCTGCATCTGTAAAAAGTGTAGGGTTCAAAATGTTCAAAAAATTATTGTTTTTTAATATAAATATATCTGTCTAATTGTTGTTTTCTAATAAATAATGTAACTTCCAAAATATGCAACTATTTATTTATTTATTTATTTATTTGTTTGTTTGTTTGTTTGTTTGTTTGTGGCCATTCTGTTAAAATGAACAAAGCCTTATGGAAAGTGAAACTAGGTAAATTGGCCATTTTGCATTTATCTGATGTTGTGTTATGATTCTACTATGGATATCATTTGATTATTAATGTCCAACTAAGATCTGAATGATGCAAAGTGACTGTAATCCTGTCAGTGCCAGACATTTCCTGTTTTAAGTAAAAGAACAAGTTTACCCTGTTTAAATAATTACTACACGAAATGCAACTGACAGAAATGTTTGTGTGGCATAAACAGGCAACATATTAGTTTTAACTACAATGTTTTTTTAGTTTAGTTTTTGGAAGCCTGCACACTTTTGTTTTGCCTATAAATCTGAAGTACAGTCAAACCTTGTTAGCTTGCTCCTATTGGTCCAGGCCCTAAATTTGACAAGAGGCGGGGTTGATGAGCTAACGTAATGGGTTAAAAAGTGAAGACCCCTGCATTTTCACAGTAAACCGTTAAAATCGTTAAAATCATTAGTTCAGTTCCAAAGTGTCAGGGGTTTGCATTGCTCCCTCTATAGCTTTCCAAACTTGGGTCTGTTTTAGCACTGTAGCCTAGAACAGTGGTCCTACAGTGGTCCCCAACCACTGGGCCATAGCATCTAACTATGTTTGAGACACCAACTTTGCTGGTGTTCTGGATGAAAGTCATGGCAGAAAACCCTGAGATCGCCACAACAGCACTGAAAACTTATTCTGAAAGGACAATTTACGTGTTACCATAGCGACCAGAGCGTGCGAGGGACAGAGGATGACGTTACTCTGATTGTTGTTAGCGCATTTCAGAAAGACGCTGCTAAAAAAGTTTACATTTATTATTATATTTACAAAATACCACAGTTTTTGTGTTGGTCGCATCATTTTATTTTGTTGTTCTTATCCGCAACAACTTAAATGCGGGTCCGCGAAAATATTGTCTGACATTAAACCTGTCCGTTGCGCGAAAAACGTTGGGGACCGCTGATCTAGAACGCAGTCAGTCATGCTAATTCTGCAGGTGGCCGATACTAACCTACGATGGACCAATCACTGGTGCAGCCTCGGTCTGGCCGGTGTGTGGACCATCAATCAACACAGGAAACCCAGCTGTTTGACTGACGGCTGGTTTGTTGGTCCTGTCTACAGTCTGCCTCCGCTAGTATGAACAGCTTTGATTCTGAGTTTGCATACAAGTTTGTGAATTAGACCCATAATGTCTGGTAAACCAACATTGTATTCTCCTACTGGCGAGAAAAAAAAGGAAATTTGCATCTGTAGCATGATGTCACTGACATTTTTACTGCTCGATTTCTTCAGCCCGTCACGAGATGGCATTATTCTCTCAAGTGAGTAAAAATGCTAGATAAAAAATGTGACTGTTACTGATGCTGTTTTATGTAAAACAACCAAACACTTTGAAAGGGAACTCGGATTTGAATGATTTTCAGTACTCAAACAGTTGGCTGTGTCATTTCAAGGCCAGGCACAGTGTAGTGAGTCAAGTCGTTAGCGGTAAAAGCGCAGGAGTCTTCACTTTTCAGAGGAGCAGATAGTGATGAGAGTCAGGAGTCATGCTTGCAGCTACCACTGTGTGTAGCGGTGGGGGGAGTTAATACAGCAGTAAGTTTATTAGAAAGGAATTTTACTCATTTCTGGTCCATTGCAAAAAATTTGCTAATTATAAATGTGAGATTCTCCATGTTCTAATATACTACAATAAATTGAAGGTTGTGGCATAGTGAACTGACTTTCCTCAACAAACCTCAAACAAACAATCAGTGTTCCAGAAAATAACACTGAAGTAAAAATAAAGTCAATCCGTGTAGATGAGGTGTGTGAATGGAAGAAAAGGTTAAAAAATGGTTGAAAGTCGGTTTCTGGCTCAAGGGCTGTGGGTTCGATTCCCAGAACCTGCCATCAGGCTGAAGTGCAGTTTAAGCAAGGCTCTTATCCCTTACTGATCCATAGGAACTGGTACAGTAGCTGTCCACTGCTCCAGGTGTGTGAATATATTATATTTTATACCAATATTTTACCACAGGACAATAGATCTCCAGGTGTAGGGCAGTGAAAACTTACCTGTATACAACTAGCAATAGAAATGCTATCCATCCCCTTACCTAACACAAATTTATTTGATCCAGCCGCCATTTAAATTGTGATGGAACTTGACAGGAAGGTAGATCTGCAGAACCAGGATGGTGGAATGATATGAATAGAGGAGAAAATATATGAATGTGAATGTGGAGAACATTACAGACCCAGTGTGGGGAACTCTGCATCTGGAAAACAGGAGTCCTTCTCAAACACTCTCCTTAAACATGGAAATTGACCGGTGAGGGAGTTCTAATTATGGCTGACCATGTTTAGATTATTGAAGATTATGCTGGAGTTGGTGTTTGTTTGAGAATGTTGGGTCAGTCTGCTCTGGGCTTTGGTCCCTAATTTTCAGTTATGCGTAAAGAGCAAGCATTCATGTGAGAGAAGAACAAACTTTCAAGAGTCTAATACTCACTCACTATCCGTGTGTTCTCCCCTGCTGTAGTGTGAGGATGTCCAGGATGTGCTGCAGAGTGAGGACCTGAAGTCACCTTTGTCCCATCTGAGCAGACTGGAGCAGGATATGTCCCAAATGAAGCAGTGGTCCTCTGCCCTGACTGATCAACGGCAGCAGATGCAGGAGATGCTGGCTACTGTTCTGCAGGCCGTGGAGCGCATTGAGAACCGCACCACTGCAATCTCCAGCGACATGACCGCCAAAGTGGCCTCAGTGCGCACAGATGTGAGGCGCATGGGGGGCCTGGAGGGTGAGGTTGATGCTCTTCTCACACAGACAGGACAGTTGGAGGAGAAGGTGGCTCAGGTTGAGAAGCACATGGTAAAGCGTGTAGGTGAAGTTTTAGCTACTAGCATTGACCGTATTTCTGGTCTGAAAAGCTCCACAGAGAAGAACAGCCAGAACCTGGAGCAAATTCGTAAACGCATTCCAGAGCTTTCTGCTGCTGATAAGAAGATTTCTGATCGCCTTCTGGCTCTGGAAAGCAGCCGGGCCAGGCTAGTCAGAACAGTGACTTTTGCGAGTGACCTCAGGCCAAGAGTGTTTACTATCAGGCGAGATTTTGCAGTGCTGGAGCCCCAGCTCGCTGACCTGACCCTCAGAATTGGCCGTTTGGCAGAGGACATAATGAAAAGGGAGGAAGACATAGTACAAATGAAAGAGAGTTTGTCCAACCTCATGACTGACCGGGGACACCTTAAACAAGCTGAGGAGAAGCCTGGCATTAAATCAGCTTCCAGTGACATTTTGCATCCAAATGATCTCAGCAAAACACAGAATCAGACAGACTGACCTACACTGTAAATGAGGCTGTGGAAGTTGTATCTAATTGAATAGCAGGGTCCTGTGTGTGGTCTGACTATGGTTTCTCACTCTCTTATCTTATTAACTACCTCAAAACATCTTAGCTCAGAGTAGTTCATCATAATTACAGAATATATCATCATTAGATACAATTATTGAACAAATATGCAGTTTCAAGGGTTTAAGGTGTTATAAAAATTTTGAAATCTGAGGATGGTGTGTTTTTATTTTTGACATTTGCTATAGCAGGTCTATTATTCTACTCTGGAATATACACCATTTTCTTAAAGAGCCCCTATAATGCTGAACCATTTTTTTTTCATTCAATAAAAGAAGTTAATGTAAACCTTTTTAACGTTTTAAATGTTTTTTATTTACAACCAATCCTTACGAAGCACATTTAAACAGTCTGTTTGAATTCACTGTTTCTGTACTGTAGTTGGGTTTGAAAATGCACTCTTTTTCATCACTAAAAAAGAATAAAATGTACTAAAAAATCTAGGATATTGGCCCTTTAAGACTTGACAAAAAAAGTGTGTCTCAATTACATATTTAAATAACTGGAACCAGACCTGGGTGTATCTGTGAGCATGTCCAGGGGGGTTTCAGTGGACACTTTCAATAAACCTTCCAAACTGTGACTTCCATTTGCTCTTGTGTGCTGAGCTGTCTGAGGCAGAGGAAATGGAGGGGTCTGGCTAATGCCCTCCACCCCTACTGCCCCCAGCAGCCAATCACAAAGCATCACCAGGTGTTTAAAATTAGTTCCAATGACAAGTGACTTACTATTCTGGTGGCATAACAGAATTGCTAATGAAGCCTTGGATCAGCAAATACTACACATTGTTCTGTGACGTTTTGGAGACGTGTGTTCACCAACAGCTGGTTCTTTAAGTCGGATCTTTTACAATGTGTTTCAAGTTGGTACAGGCACTCAGACATTGACAGGGACAACTGCACTACAATTATCTGAATATTCAAATATGAATAAATTCGACAATAATTGCTTGTTATATAAGATATATGCTAAATGGCATAAACAACATTTCACAAAATGTTTGTTTTTTAACATTTTAAATATTTTATTGGAAAAACAGCAATGATGACACATTCAAAATGTTGCAGTTGGGTTTGGAAGACAATTTATCAAAGGCATAAAAAAGTTCAATGGGGAAGAAACTACAGTGCAGGAAGTGTTTTCCAGATTCACAGTCCATTCTTTTTACCTACAGTTTATCCCTGTTCTTTCTAATGGATTACACTGAGAATCCTTCTACTCACTGCCCCTCCTCCGCTTCTCCCTCTTCCTCAGCTGCTTGCTCATCAACTACTTCCTCTGCTGCTATATTCTCATCTGCCTCTTCCTCAGTGGTTTCATCTGCCATTGACTCTTTCTCAACTACCTCTTCCTCAGCTGCCTCTTCATGTGCTACCTCTTCCTCAGCTGCCTCTTCATGTGCTACCTCTTCCTCAGCTGCATATTCGTGTACTACCTCTTCCTCAGCTGCCTCTTCATGTGCTACCTCTTCATTTTCTGTAGCATTCTCCGATTCCTCCTCCTCCTCATGGCTTTCAATTTCCTCAGTTTGTAACACTGTTTCTTCCGAAGCCACTCCAATGGCTTCAAGCCTCTGCTCAACTGTTTCTAACATGGTTTTGGTGTTATCCAAGGCATCTATTTTGGTCTGGAGCTCCTCCAGACTGCTCCTCAACCCCTCCAGCTCCTCCCTCAGCTCCTGGCTGGCCTTCTTGGTTGCATTGCTATAGACAGCAAGACTGCTTTCATGAGAGTCATATTTGGCAAGAAGTGCTTCAAGTCTGCCAGTCTGCTCTATGGCAGAAGATGCCAATGCTTCTGCACTGTCTTCTGCAGCCTTCAACCTGACATCCAGATCATCTCCCCTTCTCTCAGCTTTGACTAGTTCTCCTCTCAGCTCTTTCTCCAGACTTTGAAGGCCCTCGCCTGTCTGGTCATGTCCATCCTGCAGGCTTTGTACATGGTCTCCCATGGCCTGCACGCTGACTTGTGCTGTAGACACTTCCTGCCTCAACAATCCAGCAGTGTTTTGCATTACAGATCTCACTGCTTCTATCTCCTCTGACAAGGATGCTACTTCATTGTTCCTAGTCTGTAGCTCTGCCCCCACCGATGCAATCTGTTCCCTAAGAACACCCATGTTGCCCTCAGCAACCTCATTGGCAGTGTGGAGCTCAGCTATAGTGGTAGTAATGGATGTGAGCTCTTGTTTGAGGAGGCCTGGGGTATTTTGTTCATCCAGCCGAGCTTTCAGTTCACGGAGTTGGGCTTGGGCTTCACCTTGAGTCCCGGCAAACTCTGCCACGCTGTCTGCAATGGAGCGGCTCAGCTCAGCCAAACGATCTTCCAGGGTACGCTCCAGGGAGGAGAAATCATTCTCCCTTGCCTCCTTCACTTCCCGAATACCCTTTGAGAGGTCGCGGAGGATTTCGTTCTGGAGCTTCTGGAGCACTTCCTCAACCCGCCGGGTCTCAGTCTCTCCCTTCCGTACAGCTCGGTTAGTGACCTCCAGCTCAGCCTGAGCACGACCCACTGCGGCTTCCAAACCATCTACAGAAGACCCCATAGAGTTCACCTAGAAAAGCAGGAAGAGTTCCTTCATTTTATCACTTGTATATAATTACTATTATAACTCATTTTCCCTCACTTACACTTAGGGACACAGTTTTGTTCCAAAAAAAGGTGTGGTGACCATTTACATATTTCAACATACATGTGATGTTTTCCTTTGTATAGGCTACATTCACTGTAGAGCAAACTGAAACAAACATACATTGAACAACTACAGAAAATGTTACATGTTTTTAGCATATCCCAGTAATTTTTCATGTTTGTTTTTTTCCCAATGCATTAAAGATCAACTTGCGGAAACAGTGGCAGAATATTACACAATGTTGAGGTGGCATTGGGGGGGGGGGACTCACACCTCCAAGCCAGTGTAAACTGGTCTGAAGCATTTCCATGGACCTGAATGAATGGATCAGTGAGCAGCAAAAGTTTTATGCAGCAGTAATGTGTGTGAATAAGTCAAAAGTCACTCAAATAAACGTTGCCCTATATCTGGACAACATGCAGGCCTGAGCAGTGAGACGTTTGTCGTAGAATAAAGGGGGATGGGGTGTTTGAACTCCTCCTTTTACTCCGTTTAAGTGTCCACTCTATTATTTTGTCCCTCATATGTATAAACCTACATGTGACCTAAATAAAAGCGATTTCACGCTTCCCACCAGCTCAACGGCCTCAAACCAAATATATAGAAGGGCTCCTACCTGTTGAAGAGCATGTTCAACTTTCTGCACTACTTCTGCATTCTTCTGCAGCGATTCTTCATATCTCAAGCTGATCTGGTTGACCTCTGTCAGCACTTGCTGGACGTAGAACGATGCGAAACCTGCTCCGGCGACTAAAACCAAGTAGCAGAGTCCAGATATGAACTTGGACAGTTTTCCTGACCCGACGCAGGTCGGAACCGGGACAGTCTCCGCTTTACTGACTCTGGGGCTCTTCTTTGCCACGTCATCTTGAGGGGGTGCGGAGTTTTTGTCGTTCGTGTTAGCATTTTTGTTCTTGGTTTTCCCAGCCATGTCGAAGTACCCGCTATTCAAAAACGTGCGCGGCTTTTTGCGAACCTCAAGCCTGCGTCGGGGAGGTTATAAATACGCGATGAAGTGCCAGAAGCGTGGCTGCGTTTTATTACACACCCGTATTCCAACACGTCCCGCCTCCCTGCGTTTGGATTGGCTAGTTTCACAACACGTAGGCGCGATTGCCCAATTCTATCACAGCACGGCGCACGCTACTAACCAATCGCCTGACGGTATGGGGGCGGGGTTCTTATGAAAACGGGTGGAAAAACAACAACGGCGCTTGTGTTCAGACTACAAGAAGGGGCGTCTGCCCTGTACAGGAGCTTTAAATTATAAACTATGCTGATTTTAAGAAGGCTGTTCTCTATATAAACTGAACTATTCCTCCACACCAGCCATGAAATACACATATATTCTGACCAGCTAAGACCGCTTAACAGGGAAGACTTTAAGACCCTTTAACAAAAAACTTATACTAAGTTAATCAAAATCTGAACGAAGCTTATATTTATTGACATTATTTTAATTGTGTTAATTTTAACACGGGACACAACTGGTTCAGTCAGGCGCTCCCTACCCTTACAAACTCGAATTAGTTACGAGAACAACCTCACTTAAAAACTCTCCGCGTGCACTGCTCGCCAAAGCTCCATTTCCCCTCCCACCCTCCGACGTGGCAAACTACAGCCTCTAAACACACAGAGAACCAGACACTTCAGTTTCAGAGGCAAAGACACAAACTACAGCCTCTAAACACACGGAGAACCAGACACTTCAGTTTCAGAGGCAAACACACAAACTACAGCCTCTAAACACACAGAGAACCAGACACTTCAGTTTCAGAGGCAAACACACAAACTACAGCCTCTAAACACACAGAGAACCAGACACTTCAGTTTCAGAGGCAAACACACAAACTACAGCCTCTAAACACACAGAGAACCAGACACTAAAGTTTCAGAGGCAAACACACAAACTACAGCCTCTAAACACACGGAGAACCAGACACTTCAGTTTCAGAGGCAAACACACAAACTACAGCCTCTAAACACACAAAGAACCAGACACTTCAGTTTCAGAGGCAAACACACAAACTACAGCCTCTAAACACACAGAGAACAAGACACTTCAGTTTCAGAGGCAAACACACAAACTACAGCCTCTAAACACACAGAGAACCAGACACTTCAGTTTCAGAGGCAAACACACAAACTACAGCCTCTAAACACACGGAGAACCAGACACTTCAGTTTCATAGGCAAACACACAAACTACAGCCTCTAAACACACAGAGAACCAGACACTTCAGTTTCCTGGTGATGAAAACACAAAGCTATCTGCACTTTACTGCTAGCGTTGCATCAGTCAATGTCCTACACACACACACACACACACACACACACACACACACACACACACACACACACACACACACACACACAC
>JBBIGC010000125.1:21994315-22023743 GCA_037576955.1 Lepidarchus adonis | reverse complement strand
TATATATTTACAGTGGAATAATAGTAAATAGGATTAAATTAGGTATAGTAAATACAGTGAATGATTTATTTAGCCATAGTAAATTAACTGCCGTGTTTTAGTAACAATATATTTCAATCACTCAAGAATGTGTCGAACTCCTTGTAACTCACAACAGTGTTGTCCTGTCTGATTTTATGCTTGATTGTTTCTGAACCTGGAAGTCTCTTTGGACAAAAGCATCAGCCAAATGAATAAATGTAAATGCATGACCAGTTATGCAAATTTACATACTATTAATCTCAAAATATAAATGAAGACAAAGAATGTGTCTCAGAGCGCTACTTGGAGTTGCTCATTTATAAGGGCCAACAGCAGGTGCTGTTTTGTAAGCAGGCTTAAGAAGCGTAAAAAAAAAGAGATAAAAACCGCACTGTATTAGAAGAATATACAGAGTGCCTTTATCTTTATTTTTATATCTCAAAATATCTTTTCAATATTTTTTGGTTTTGGGAAACAAGTGAAAACTTTTTTTTGCCAAACTATTTCTTTAGCTCCATGCTCGGATTAATATTCTGTATGAGTGTTTCCAGTTTGGACTGACCAGCATGAATAAGACAACAGCCATTACAGCTATAAAGTATATGAGACTTGTTTACTAGCCTGTTCTTAATAGTAGTGAACTGTCAAAGTTAAAAATGAAGTATTTAGTCTAATGATTGTTAATTTCTTTTTATATTCTAAAATTAACACAGCTTTAGTGGTCAGACCCATCGATGGAGACGGTGACATGAGGATAAAACTGCGTTTCATGCAGTTTCTCTCACAGATAAATGAAGGGGACAAACCTGGTGAGCCTGTCGTCTAATGATTTTAACCAGATTTGGTTTTATTTAGTATAACAGACACTTCCTTTTTTATGTTCATTTTGCAGACATTACATTTCAGAACCCTTTAATGCCGCTGCAGTCAGCTTTGAAGACATTAGAACAACTCTGCACAGAAATGGATGTCTCACAAAGTGACTTGGAGAAAGTTCACACCTTAATCAGAGAAATGGTGAGATTGGTCAATGTTGTTCGTATGTATGCTTGCACTAGTAGTAATTGTCTTTTCTTATTTTCATGGAAGTCTTGTGAGCTTTACTTTGATCACAAAAGATTTAGTTGTAGATTTTAGGCTTATACTTTACTAGTTGCATAAAATGAACAAAAATGATCCATCCATACATTCATCCATTTTCTACCGCTTATCCGGAGTCGGGTCTCGGGGGGCAGCTTAAGTAGGGAAGCCCAGACCTCCCTCTCCCCTGGCCACCTCCTCCAGCTCTTCTGAGGGGAGCCTGAGGCGTTCCCAGGCCAGCTGATATATATAATCCCTCCAGCATGTCCTGGATTTGCCCCAGATGCCCAAACCACCTTAACTGGGTCCTCTCCACATGGAGGAGCAGTGGTTCTACTCTGAGTCTTCCAGAACCCACTGGACCACTGCCGATGCCACACCGATTCGTCTGTCAACTTCTTGTTCTGATCTTCCCTCACTCGTGAACAAGACGTTGAGATACTTAAACTCCTCCATTTGAGGCAGCACTATGCTCCCAACCTGGAGAGAACATTCCACCCTTTTCCGGGAGAGAACCATGGCTGACTCTCATCCCTGCCACTTCACAATTTGCTGAGAAACATCCCAGTGAGAACTGAAGGTCATGGCCCGTTAAAGCCAACAGTACCACATCATCTGAGAATAACAGAGACGAGATTCTGAGGTCACTGAATCTGACCCTCCATCCCTTGGCTGCACCTAGAAATTCTGTCCATAAAACTTATGAACAGAATTGGTGACAAAGGGCAGACCTGGTGGAGTCCAACCTCAACAGGAAGTGGATTTGACTTAATACCGGTTATGCAGACCAGACTCCTACTTCTGTACAGGGACTGAATGGCTCGTAACAGCAAGCCCTGTACCCCGTGCTCTTGGAGCACACCCCACAGAATATTCCAGTGGACACGGTCGAATGCCTTCTCCAAATTCACGAAGCACACGTGGACTGGTTGGGCAAACTCATGTCCCCTCCAGAATCTTGACCAGGGTGTAGAGCTGGTCCAGTGTACAACGGCTAGGAAGTAATCTGCATTGTTCTTCTTGAATCTGAGATTCGACAATCGACCGGACTCTCTTCTCCAGCACCCCTGAATAGACCTCACCAGGGAGGCTGAGGAGTGTGATCCCCCTGTAGTTGGAGCACATCCTCTAGTCCCTCTTCTTACAAAGGGGTACTACCACCCCGGTTTGCCTATTCAGAGGTACCGCCCCTGGTGTTCATGTGATGTTGCAAAGACATGTCAACTAGGACAGCCCTACAACATCCAGAGCCTTGAGAAACCCAGGGACAACCAAAATGATATTGAACAAAAATGAATGACACATTTTCAGCTACTCTTAATTTCATTTTACATTGGGACATCCCAATCGTGAATCATTACACCCTTGTGGTGAGCATACAAGTGTATCTTTTTGGTACCTCCTCCTTATTGTCTTGACATTATATGTAAAATAAGAATACTGTTTTTTTTATTGCAGCTTGTTATTATTTGTATCAAGAATCAGAAGTTTGAAAAAGCTAAGGAAATGCTGGTCAGATACTTTCCCAAAGGAACAGATTCAGTTGGCAAGGTAAATAAAAGTTGTATTTGTAATAAATCCACTTCAGTGGCCAACGAAAGATTAACTGTTTATGTTGAATATTACATATTTTGTTTGTTGTTTCTTTCCTGTTAGCGATGGTTAGTTGTCTGGTATGTGAACTCTCACAATGGCGTGAAGATGCCTAAGAACACCTCAAATCTATTTATCTTGTTTTTGTTTTTATTTTTTTTAGCAAAAGCTGTTTGAGGATCTTGTCAGAAGGAAGTGCAGTGAACACTTTGTGATTAAGTCATTGTCATACAGTGAATTCAAACAGGACATCCTGGACTTTGTTGAGAAGCACTACTGCCTACCAGAACCTTTCTTAAACAAGGTCAGTCTTGTACTGATGTTTTAAGGTGTAATTAAAGTGAAGGGTGTACACACTTTTTGGTTGTTGTTGTTATAATTACATCTACCTTTTATGTCATTTGTTTGAGTGGATCATTTTAGCTGTAGGCACTGTAGTAAAGATTGTGAAATGTATGTTTGAATCCTAATGATCAAATATATTCGATAATGTGACTTCTATCAAATACCCCACTGTGCACTTTAATTGAACATTTATTTCTGCATAGTAAAGTCTCCTTGATATTGTGGGCAGCACAGTAAATAAAACCATTTAGCTAAGTTTGCCATTATCATTTTACATACACTACACTTATACATGTAATAAACCAGTATCACCATAGTAATGTGTCTCCCTTAATATTGTCCAGCTCTTTAGGCTCTTGTCATTTTATGCATATATGATGATTAGCCTGCATGGTTGATTTTTTTTTTTTTTTTTTCCCCAGCTTGCAATGATGAGAAAAATGCAAAAACATCAACTTCCCAATGGGCAGACAGTTGCGGAACACGATTGTCCTCTTATCTCTGAGCCAAATGCACCAATTGGAAACAACCACAGGTACTGCTTTCCATTTGAGAACTTATTATAAATTGTCTTCATTATAAACGTATGTTATTTAAACACTAGTTTCTGATTTGTCATAAATCTGAAGTCTTTTTTCTAATCTAGGTACTTTGTTTTATTTTTGACCAAACAAACCGTAATGACCTTTTATTTATTTTATTTTTTTTATAACTTATAATATACACATTATAAATGGTGCCTAAGTAGGGAAGCCCAGACCTCCCTCTCCCCTGGCCACCTCCTCCAGTTCCTCCTCCTATGGAATTCCATAACACTCAACAATGTAATATTTTATATTATTTATTCGGTTTATCATGTCTGATTGCTAGAGCGCTGACAAACTTGATTTTGCTGTTATAGCCCTCAAGGTCTGAAACATTACATTTAGTGCTGTCCCTGACCAATTTTTTCCCTAGTTGAACAGTAGTTCATGCCATTAGTTTGTTAGTTTTATTAGTTTAAATAATTTTAAGTATATATTTTTGTGGCAAAACTTGTCAGCAGTTTGGGGGCAGCCCTAATTACGTAAAAGGGCAATAGGGTTCAAAATGCATACAAAATATAATTATCACATAGGACTATTAGTAGAAATGACACAATAAATCAATTTATGTAAAAAAAAAAGTAATCAGGTTTAGTTGTTTGCAGGTTTGTTCTAGTCTGTCTAAATGGGTCTTTTGTGTTTTAGGGCAATGACTTTTCAGTAGTTTGGAAATACACAGAAAATCATCTAGAGATTTATTATATAATCATTCATCATATTGACCACACCTACATTGATCTGTTCTCCTCTTCTTATTTTTCTCTTTCTTAGCAGTGCTCTGGCGTTCTCACACGTTGAACCGGAACAGCTGATCCGGAGCAACCTGAAGTCTGCTTTTCTATTGCTTGCCAATGTATTTTCCCCAACAATCTCGTTCTCTCGGGTGGAGGAGGAGGTGGAGAAAGAAGCAGAGGAGAGTGGAATAGGCCTTGAACAAGATGAGTTTAATCTCAGACTTTCAGAGACCCCCATTGATGAAGTGAACAGCGTGGGGGATAAAGAGGATCCAGCTCCTGCTGGATTTAAGGAGCAGACCTTTAATGGATGCTCTGAACAAGAGCCCGAAAGCCCAATGGAAATGACTGTACTACAAAAGAGTACCTTGGAAATGTCCAATAGTCACAGTGGCTCTGTTTTAGCGCCATACCAGGTCAAAGCGATTTCAGCTACTCAAGAAACCACACATTCACATTCTTCATCCCATGAAAATGGTGAGGAATGTTCCAGTGCTGCCATGTCTACAGTCACTGTAGCACAGTTAGTGATGGAGGATGATAGTCTGCTGAGTGAGCTGGAAGCTACTGATTCCCAACCAATCCCCAGCTCAGTGAATGAAGGATCTAGTGTAGATCCATTGGCCTCACTCCCCACCAACTCCACACCAATCAGGAGAAAATGCAGGTCACATGTCAACAGGTAATCCATTTTTTCTGTCTGTCTGTCTGTGTAAATATTGTTGTCTTCTGTTTTTAAATTTGAGCTTTTTTTCCAATGAAATTGCTTACTAAAATTTGTTTCAATAGAAATTTATTTATGTGGGTTTATTTTCTTTAGGGTAAATATTTTTCACACTTTCTAGTGTCACTTTTTGTTATTATTGAGTTTAAACAGTTTTGTGTCCTCTAAACTGGTTGTTCTTAAAAGAAGGAATATTGGCTTTTTACAGGAAGAAGAAGAAACCAAAACCTGCATCTCCTCAGCAGCCCACTGAACAGCAGAAGTGTTCTACTCCAGCTAGGGAGTTCACCCCATGCCCTGAGTCTACAATCAGTGAAGAGACACCTGAAGAACAACAGGAATTGACCCCAAAGAGGTGATACTCATTCTTCAGTAAACTAAAGTCCTCTTTAGTCAGTTGGAAGGTAAATGAATGTGTCTTTTAGGCGGAGAAAAGATGCAAGCCGAAGTGAAGAAAATATTGTGATGGACTCTCCTCGTTCAGCTAAAAGGTGTTCATCCAAGAAAAGGTGTGTACCTGCCCCAGCATCATAACTAGTGTAAACAATAGACACTGTCACACTAAAGTTCAGCAACCTGGTTTAAGTTCCTGTGCTCTTTAATTCCTGACCTTTTTGATGTTTGGTTCCCCATATCTCCGTATTTTTGTGTTCTAGTGTTTATATGAACATCAGACCTTCTCGTTAATACCAAGATTTTGAACTAATAATAAACATTCATGTCCATATTGAGCATTGTTATTTTGAGAGAAACCATCAGCAAAGTAAGGTTGAATTTAATGAGCATCAACACTTGGTTTTCCTATTTCTGTATTGGTCACTCTACTACAGGTGTTCAGTTTTTTAAACAGAGTAGCTGTGTGTGTATGTGTGGATATAGAAGTATTGACCTCTGTACACTTTTCACAACAGAAACAGATGGGTGGATGTGTCAGGAGTCCAGGAAAATTGGAGTGATGAAGAATCGCTATTTTCTGCCTCTAAAGCAGTCAGAGGTAATCTTCCTGATGATGATGATTGATTATTAAAATGAATCAGGCCTCCAGATACATTTGGTAAGATTAATTTTAGAAAAAAAAACCTGAACCCCTGCCAAATCTAGAGGTCTGATTCCATACATAACCTTTAAGATGGTGGTGAGATATTTTAAATTCATTTACAATGTGCAATAATCTTTACAGTAGCAAATGTTGACATTAGCCAACATTGGTTCAATAGAGGGCTAAATGAATGATCCCAGACATTACTTAATATCAAATATTAATGTATGTGTGCACGAGTGTGTGTGGTGTGTTATTTACTTTGTTTTTCTTTTAGAAAAAAGAAAATCCAACAGTGAAATCCAAAGCAAGAAAAAGGTTAGACTTTGCTTTTTTTAAAAATTCAATATTAGCAATAGAATAAAAGCTCAAAGGCCTGATGAGTCACTGCCACTGCCCTGTTTTCACTACAGCAAAGAAAGATTTGTGTAAATTTATGTATGTGCTTTATTTAAAAGTTGCCTCAAATGTTTAAGTTGCATACTGTAATGAGTGGTGGCGTAGCAGCTTATCTAAAGAAGTTTTATAGCTGTGCTTTATTAGGTGGAGAATATTTGTTCAGAGACTTGTTTAAACTGTTGGTTATCTTTCTGTTGAAGATGTGGACTACAGAAGAGTCTGAGTGGCTAAAGAAAGGAGTGGCTCGTTATGGAGTAGGTCGATGGGAAAAAATCAAGAGTTCATTCCCTTTCAGTGGCCGCACAGCAGTAAATATCAAAGACCGTTGGCGAACAATGAAAAAGCAAAAGATGGTATAAGAGTAGTTCATAATTCTTGTCCTGGAGTACTGTTGACCTGCATATTTTGTAACACACCTGATACAACTAATTAGCTGGTCAACCAAATGCAGCTATTTTCTAGGATCAGAAAATTTCCACAAATCTTGTAAAATGTCTTTTTTTCACTCAGATTTATTTCCCTTAGGAGAACCTGCTGACTCAGGAAACAATCTATTGCCCTCAGTAGCCTCTGAGGTTTTGACCAACAGTTGTTTTCTTTAATATGACTTTATAAAAATCACCTGTCCTGTAAAACATGACATTTTATTGCTCTTTTAGGTTGTCTGTTCAGATTTATATAAACACTCTTGCAGACAGCACTGGTTTTGACTTTTCTGGGTTCATGTTGTAAAATAAATTCATTCCATTGCACAAATGAGAATTTAATTTGGTTGTTTAATGTAAATTGAATGCGCAAGATGTGGCTCAATGAAATGTTTTGGTGTCTCGGCTGAAACATTCAGAGCATTGCAAATGTTACAGAAGCACAAATGAGCAGCAGAGTGTACTGGTGACCTTACAGTCTGCATCTTTCTTTGATTTTTTGTGAAGGTTCTTATAGGTTAATTGCACTTTTTTCCTCAATTAAAAATGAAGGATTATGCAGTGGAAAAACCTGAGGTTTCACCCAAAGCAATCTACTAATAACTGGTAATAATAGTGGCCAAAATGATGCAAAAATTTTGTTTAACCACTTGGTGACTGTTAAGGTTTTTGTTTTGTTGTGCTTGCCTTTAATGAGTTCATTTATACAGTTGCCAAGCCCCAATGTCTTCACTTAGGTCTTGGTCACTTTCTGGCTATTTGTCTGATCATTGCTGATCATTTTTTTGACACAACTGTTACTTAGGTTTTCATATCAATAAGCTAAAATTGCTCCCGCTACTAAAAAATGTCCAAAAAGATTAACAAAAATTGACCATTGACCCCTTTCCAAGCTAGGCTTGATAGATAACATTTCGGAAGACTTCTCTTCCAAAAGAAAGTATCATTTATTGCTTTAGCTGCCAACAACTGACCAGTAAAAGAAGCAAAATGCTTGTGATTTGACCCTGGTATTGCAGATGCTGTAGGCATACATGTATTGATAAACCACTGTTCTCCGCATCCATAATGAACTGGTCTTTTAAACTATGCACAATGCAGTATGAGTTCTTCCAACATTTATGTCGTGCCTAAAGTCATAGACTTGTCAAGTGTTAGCATTCACAGGCCTTTTTCTCTGTGGTCTGTGTGGGGCTGTTTATGGGCCTAGAGTCGGAGCGCAGTAAGATGCGTGGTGAAGTGGCTCGAGAATCATCTTCTTTCACTGCCAGTCCATTCCGAGCCAGCAGCTCATGGGCCATCATCACAAAAGCCTCTTCTACATTCTGGCTCTCCTTTGCTGAGGTTTCAAGAGCTACTAAAATCCCTCTCTCTTTTGCTAGTGAGCAAACGTCATTGAACTGGACTTGTCTCTCAGACTCCAGGTCACATTTGTTTCCTGCAAAAGAGAGAGTAGGTTGAGTAATGAGGCATTAAGTAGCAGGAACTATCCAGACAACGGACAATACAAGAACATGGCTTCTAAGACCGGAGGATATAAACTTAGAGTCCAAGGTGCCAAATCGCGTTCTGTTGATCTTGAGATTAGTTCCAGCCTGTGTGTAATGTGCCCCTCCTTCCCTAATGCTAATTAATCCAGCCAATCAAAAGCTTCTGTTTAAGTAAATAAGCTGTAATAAGTGTATTTAATCATTAAATTGGAACTACACTAGATGTTTAGTTCTTGATCCAGAAGTATATATCCAAGGACCAGGGTTGTTAAGTTCTTAATAGACCACCCCACCACAATAAATGAGCCCATTGCATCAATTAATCTAATACATCATTACAGGACAGCAATGGGATTTCAGGCTGCCTGGGTAAGACAGGCCGCAGACCCTGGAGCAGAGTGTTTACCTATCAGGGCTAGAAGGACGTTGGCGGCCCCGTACTGCTCCACCTCATTGATCCAGTGTGGGATGGAGTCAAAGGTGGCCTGGCGGGTGATATCGTAGGCGATCATGGCTCCATGAGCACTGCGGTAGTAACTCTGGGTGATGGTGCGGAACCGCTCCTGCCCTGCTGTGTCCCAAACTTGCATCTGTCATAAAAAATCAAGGGCTTCAGCTAGTGCTCTCAGAGTTTGTCTAATTTGTGATTACTGATAACACATTCAATGAAATTTTAACACGATTTAAATCATTTTATCAAGTGAACTTGTCTCATTCTTTTGGCAAATACTTAGAATAAAAAAAGTTCATTTAGGTACAATTAGTCAAGAAACAATTAATCTTAAAATAAACAACCAACTCACTTCACTTGCCACCATATTTTTAATGTGTGTAATGTTTAGATGACGGGTTAAGGATTGACAACAAATACATTTGCATTCATGGCCATGTATACTGTTATATTGTTACTTTTAAAAAACCTTACTCTTGTTTTACCTATTTTTAAGCTTATAGAAATAAATCGAAGTTATGTACAGCTTATATACTATTAATACGGGTATACCTTTATAAATAGATTTTTGAATTGCCACTTTTATAGTCCCTGTATGTACCTGAAAATTATTGGATATTAATATTGGCCTATAGATCTCACATTAGTGCATCCCTAATGTTAACTGTAGTGTATATTAATGCATTTATCTTGGTCTATTTGTCCACATATCATTTTGTCTTGTTCAATGTAATAAAACAAATGGCATTTACTAATGGCAAATGACAAACTGATGACAAATGACTTTTTTTATACTCTGGAAGAGCATAAAGTACTTTACTGCTTGGGCCCTATCCAGGTGGACATCTGGTCAATTAGGAAAAATTAACTAATGGATATATGTAATGCTGTCTTGGACTGGATAACTAGACATTGTTACATTGTAAAAGCCATGGTTTGATTGTTAGAAGACAGCATGTGTCATTTTTGGCTGATCAGATATTGGAGCAGCTGAAATTGTTTGATAGTATCAGAATTACTTACTTATTACACAAAAGACCTGACGGCTCATTTATACAGAAATACTTCTGAAGAAAGCTTGTTTGGCTTTGCTTGGTAATGGACAGGTGAATAGATGCTGCATAGTGTTTGGTTCCACTGGGATTTAGTCCCCCTCCTAACATCCCTGCTCATTAGAGAAGATGCAGCACCATAGCAACCTGCAAGTCTGTCTGTTGCCTGGTGGGCTCTGTCATTCAGTTTCACTCTCTGCTTGTTAAAATATGATAAATAGGCTCTGATGAGTTATATTGGGTCAGATTTTACTAGCTTTATTAAACCATTGCTATTAAAAGAACTGAAATACAATTTAAATAATCTATGATTTAGAAACGACCACTTTCTTGGTGTCACATTGCAGTAACTGAATGATAAAGTAGCTACAGGTGTAATGTGTAAAACATTGATGTTTGAAGGTATTGGTGAACTGGATTTTGCTCTGGTCCACTGAGGGAGAGAAATGAAGCTAGCTATCTTCTGTAATAAGCTTAATTCTTTCTTACATTGACCAGTTAAGGTTTACATTAAATCAGACCTGTTAGAAAAAACAATTCCCTTCTAGTAAAAGTGCACTGCATCCAGAAAAAATAAGTTCATGATCATTCATTCATTTCACCGTATTTGAATTACTGTGCAGTACTTACAAATGTTCAATATCATCATTATCAATATTGTAAAAAAAGGACCATAAGGATAATCCATAATACTGGTTACAGAGATCATACAAATCTTCTATTCTTAAAATCAAAAATACTAAAATTCATTGATCTGGTTAATTTTCTCACTGCACAAATTATGTATACAGCAATAAACAAACTACTTCCTGACAATATTCTAAAATTGTTTTCTAAAAGGGATGGGGGAAATAATTTTAAAACATCCCTGTATTGGTACGACACTAAAAAGTTTTTGCATCTCTTTGTGTGGAGTGAAGTTGTGGAACAGTCTGAGTGAAGAACTAAAGCAATGTCCAAGTATGAATCAGTTTAAAAAGCGATACAAGGCAGGAGGAAGGGCTTTGACCAGGTGTTTTCACCTGCTGTTTTCACACTGGTTGTGTGTATATACGTGTATGTGTGTGCACAAAAATGTTTATTATATGTATATATCTGTAAATATGTATATATTTTATGTGTTACTGGGGTAAATTGTTAGCATATGGATAGGGCATAAACGGGAAGAAAAGGTGTTGATTTTTAGTTACCAATAGTGGAAAGGGGGTGGGATTTAATAAGCTTTTGCTTCTTCCTATTCCTTTTGAACATGTAGTTATTTATTAAGATTATTATTGTTGTGTTTTCATTTTGTCTTGTTTGTTTGTGTTTCTTTTCTTTATTTGTATATTATTTTAACATGTTCAAATAAAAAGCTACTACTACTACTACTTCATCAAGTTGCTCAACTGAGTAAACCGATTTAATAGAAAATATTATGAACGGCACATGAGTCTGAATGACATTTTGTGAGGACTGTCTGAACAGTACAGATAATGAGGGGAATTTTTATCTGAAATATACAATACAATAACTCTGTAAACTTTATACATGCTATAAATCATCAATCTCTAATCAAACATTGTGTAATAACAAATGCTTATATTATTATTGTTAATATTATTATTCCTTTTTTTAGGAGTAAGATGAAGAATGCTGAACACTGCTGAGAAGGAAATAGGTTCCTCCATGTCTGCCAAACAGAACAAATCACTTTGTGAAACCTGAATAACCAGACCCCAGAAAAGCAGTGTCTAGCATTCATGTTTGCGTGAAAGAGACAAAGGACTTTTTGGACTTTGGATTTAAGAAAATAGGTGACGCATTCTTATTCTTACGTTTTCAGCTGATACATTCAATTGAATGGGAAAGTGTGTCCAAACTTTTGACTGGTAGTGTACGTATACTAATATCTATTTCTAAATGAGCTAAATAATATAATGTAAAACTAAGTGTGTAAGAAAAGTAATTGTAGTGGAAACGAAAAAAGAGTGTCCTTATCATGTAGGGCCTACAGTATAGGTGTTCTTAAATACTATACACTGTACTGGTCCACAAAATGCCCTAAGCCCTCCAGTCCTCTTCAGCTTCCGCACTTTAGGGACAACAACATTCAACAGATGTAGTGGGCAAGAGACTTAAGGGTACTAGATTTAAGTGTGTATTTGGGACAGACCCAAGTGCATCACAAAAACATACATGTTATATTACTAACAAAATGCTGCTTAATTGTGAGGTAAACTAATGAGCTAATTCCATTCTAATTTACACCTGCTTCTCCTTCAGTTCGGTGACAGCTGTATGCAACCTATGCTCTGATTCCTAGTGTCCTGGCTTGTACTTTGAGGAATTTTGGGTAAAAGGTTGCCGCTGTGTCCACATCAATGTGGTAGAGCCGTTTGGACTCCACAAAAGGAAGCGGGACCCTGTGGGCCCTGGGAACAAATACAAAAGAGGACCTCAAGTGGGCCAGATAGGACAGGTCTTGAGTTTTTTTCCAAAAACCTGATATCTACAGTGGAACAGAAGGAACCTGAGCTTTTACACATTTCCTATACTGGAGAGTCACACGTGTGGCTGAAGGCTGAGAATAGTGCACATTCCAGTCTACCAGTCCCTGAGGTTTAACAGGTTCCTCAGCAGCAGAGTCAGGTAGGTGAACCAAGTTAGGTATTACATAACCTTAGCAACTTCACTATCTAACACTTTACTGCCCCCAACAAAGGTCCTTCCCGCAGTAACATGACACGTTTGGGTCTGCTGGGTATCGATACCTGAAAAGTGTTCAGCTTTGATGGCTTAAGGTGAGTAGTGGGAAACAATGCAGGATGTGTGTTAAAGTAAACTTGCAGAGCTTGTCCCCCGAGGCCACTTCAGGTTTGACTAGTTTATTTTCAGCAGCCTCTCAAAGACTCATCAAAATACTGATAAGAATCTAACGACGCACTGCATGTTCCTTCAGTGGAAGAGTGTCCATCCTGTAATCGAATACTCCACTCTTTTTCAACCTAATTTCTATAAGACAAGTCTGAAGCACACAGCCAGTTACCTTGCACAATTTATTCATAGGTTTTCCTTTAAAAAGGCAAAAATTCCTTTGACTGAAGTCAATCAGCTTCAGTGAGAGATTACATGGCACAGTAATCTCATGCATTACACATGAATGGTGAGAACAGGGGTGAAAATTAAACTGACCTTTACTTTTTTGCCCTCTATATTTAGAGTCCGTACGGTGAAGTCCACTCCAATGGTGTTTTGCTGCCTCTCTGAGAAGATTCCAGTCTTAAAGCTTTGGACCACACAGGTTTTGCCTACATTTGTGTCTCCGATCAGGATAATCTTGAACAAGAAATCAAAGCAGTCGTCTTGTTCTGGTCCCGGCTGCATGGTCAGGGTGTGAGCGGTGCCTTTAGTCAGTTAGGTTACAAGAGCAGTTGGTCGTAATTCAGCATTACAAAATATCCACATCCAGCCTTGTTTTCTGTCGTAACTGCAATAGTAGTTGAGGCCCTCTCTAGGCCTCTCAGTGATTCTCTAAAACAGGTCTATTCTTTGTCACTCTGCAAACGTTCCCTCTCCAGTCTTCTTCACATTGGTGTGTACAACAATGAAATCCACCTGTAGAGTCTCCGTCCCCCTCAGGATATTCTCAAGTGCCCTTTTTTCCATCTCCCATAGCAATGCAGAGAAATCAACATACACAAACCCTTACTGTGAGCATTAACATCACTGCTTTGTAGGAATTTCTGCGTCTGTCCTCTTCATATGTTCTCTCATGTACCTGTTCCTCCTGACTCACGCTCCCAGCTCCTTTTTTCTCTTCCTCTTTCTCACTCCACCCATCTTTCAGCCCTTCCACTCTTTATATGATACTGTTCCTGCCCGGCCTTCTCAAGTCCCTCCCATTACCTGCTCTAGTGCATTCAAGAGGCTTTATTGTAACAGTCCACTGAAGAAAATGTAATGCTCTCTGACATGAACATATGGAGACTTTTGAAAAGTTGTTTTTTTAAAAGTGATTTTTAAAAGTGTACAGCAAATTTCCTTGACCCACTTTTGAAAATTAACACTGTGAAGGTAATAGTGTTATTACATTATAGTTATAGAAGATAAAGGGTCACCTGGTCATCAGACACAAGTTCTCATGGGTTTCTTTTTTTTTTATTATTTAAATGTTTTTATTGTCAGAATATGACATGGATTTTTTTTAGAAACATAAAAATGCAGCTAATATAAATTAGTTGTCACAACTTACCAACACAAACATCAAATAATTGTTACATTTCTTTGTTGAACAACTATATATTAGGAGTGCCCAGGTGCAGTCCTGGAGGTCTGAGGTCCCACACAGTTCAGTGACTACTCTGCTGACACACAGCTGGTTCAACTCGCTTATTAATTAGCTCGTTTAAACATCTGCTAAATAAAAATTAGTTTTTTTTGTTTTTTTGTTTTTTTTTTCATTTCAGCTGTTTCAGTTCAGTGGTCCAGTCTTAGGCATCACCACACTGATCTGCTGTCATTTTCGTGTAAATGTAAATTATTTGCAAAATTACTTTCTGACAGAAAACGACATATTTTTCTATTAATTTAATTACCCATCCTGACCTATTTATATTACACAATCATGAAAAATTACTGATTCTGTGTGAAAGTACATTATGATTGTAACGGCCTGAAGCTTTTATTTTGAAATGTGATTTCCGGGCGCCCATGTTATTACTGTCACACCGCGAGCGTTGCAAGGTTCCTGGTTTCGGTGCGCGTGCCGCTTAAACAACCTACATCAGCCATGGTGAGACTTTATTTCAATATAAACCATATTTCGTGAGATATCTGTCGACGGTGCGCTAAAGGAGCTACAATGTGACATTAGAATACTATTGAGACCAGGACTTTATAACTACAGAAGCTTAAAAGCCAAAAGCAGCCTTTGGTCACTCAGCATCGTTGGGTGCACATGTTGGTCATGGTTTGCCTTCACTAAAGCTAACATGGCTGCGTTAGCCACTGGCTCAGATACTTCGCAGAAATTAAGTATGAGTAGTATCGGCACGTATACATAAACTGTTCATGGGTATGTGTGTAGCAGGTGGTGGATTGTAGAAAAGGGATACATTTCCTCCTGATTACATGAACCAACCTAAGCTGGCGTTAGCTGTCTGTGTCCATTGTTTAATGTGCCGGGCGGTGTTAGCACTTAACTAGCCGGTTAGCTTGTAACTCGACTTCTTGTCCTAATAACTATCAAATTATATTTTATTTAATTTCGTTATGGATGAATGATGCATCGAGTCGGCGCACATGTTTAGTAATATTATTTGCATTTGTAAGATATTTTAGCAGGCTAACATGATAGCAGGACTAGCGGAGTTTCTAGTGGTTTCTGAGGAGAAGAGGGAGGAGTCGCTGCTGCTCTGTTCTGGAGCTCTCGCCTCATCACTGAGGCTGTGTCACACAAATCACACTTTACTATTTTTACTAACTATACTAATGAATGCATGACTTTTTTACGTATTGCTGTGGTAGTTTGGGACGTCGCCTGACTACCTTTAGGTCACTACTATTTGCTAAAGTTGATAAATGGCAAAATACTCTACTTAAAAGTTGCCCCTAGTTTATTTCTTTATTTATTTATTGTGTGTGATTTTTTTGCTGCTGTAACGTGTGAAATTTCCCACTTGTGGGACAATAAAGGATTATCTTATCTTATCTTATCTTAGATGTGAAAACCACATTGCAAATACACATTGTTGCATTTTTATAACAACGATAAATAATAATTAATAATAATAGTAATAACAATGATAAATAATAATAATGTATTATTATTGTTATTAACTAATAGCAATATAAATAAAATAATAATTATTCATCTTATAATTCTTATTAGTCTATTTTATTTAATAATGATAATCTTTTTCTGTTTTCAATTATGGCATCACCTACTTTTCTGAATACATCTAAAACAATTCTAAGAACCCTAGACATTGCACAGTACTTTGTGGGTGCATTATATTTAAAGTAAGGATGTATGGTGGCTTTACAGTATAAAACACTAGTACTTTTGAGTAACTTCTCTTTGTGTAATGTTACAGGCCTCCATATCAATGGCCCCAGTGAACATCTTCAAACATGGAGCTGATGAGGAGAAAGCAGAGACTGCTCGGCTGGTGAGTGTTAACCTGAAAAAAATGTTGATCTACTGTAACTTGAATATTTATTTTTTGGTTAGTTATTAATAATGGCCTAAAAGATACCACCCAAGGTTTGATTGTTATATTATAATGTAGGACTGCAACTAACGATTCTTTTAATAATCGATTAATGTCGTTTATTTTTTTGATGAATTGGATGAACGACAAAAACAAGAAAAGCATTAGTTTCCAACCTTTTATTCAAAGACAGAACTAAAATCTTTAGAAAGTGCACAAACATGTTGTTCCTTGAGCTGTTAGAATAACAATAAAGCAGAGTGTAACCAGGGTTTAAAATGCGGATCATTTTAGTGAAGCCGTCATCTTCAACCATCGACTGAGGCCTCATGTCAGTGACAAGCATGTTGAGGAAACTGTCTGTGAAGACAGCGGCTTGCTGTGGTACATGATGCATTTCCCATCAAGAAGCCGCTCATGGTTTGCTGCTTTTTTCTGGAATCAAAAAGATAGTTTGACTGTGTGTAATGGCACAATTTTTACATCAACTATAAATACAAACTTACATACATATATACATACATGTTTTAGTTACTAGATGTGTAAAGGTAAGTAACCCAAAGTGACACACTCGCACTCTCTCTCTCTCTCAAGTTCACTTGAAGCATATTCATTAAATTATTACCATCAATGTAGTAAGTGGAAGTGCCATAAAAGAACATTAAAATTAAATGAAAAAGTACAACACACCCAAATGTATTTGTCAATAATAACCTATATGGGACAAAGCACAGAATATACACTGCAAAAAAGCTTCTTAAATCGAGATATATTTACTATACACATGAAATAGCATAAGAAATTGTCTTGTTTTCTGAAAAAACAACTAAAAACAAAGTAGGGTTCTGTAGTGACTTACCTGCTGTTGAACTCCCTTCCTTCTCATCAAACGCTGAATCATTCAGGTGCTGGATCATTGCCGTGCTGCTCCCGTGCAATGTCACTTTGCATTTTTTGCAGTTAACACAGTTTTTCTGTGTATTTAGTGTGAAACGCGCAGATTTATCTTCCTGTGCTCGTTTGTTTAAATGTTTGCTCCGCCCTGTCTATGAGGCGCTACCTGCTAGCATCTGTTAGTGCGAGAGAGACAGTGTGCTTCGCACTCAACTAAAGTTTCATTTTTTTAAATTATCAAATGTCTGTGTTGCACAACACAACTTATCGATTATGAAATGCCTTGCCAACTCTTTTAGTAAATCAATTTTTATCAATTAAATCGATTCGTTGTTGCAGCCCTATTGTAATGTAAAGTCACATAGATCTACTAGATAGAATCACTAGCTCATAATGTATTGTTTGAAATGGATCTATGCAATGAAGGCATTTATGTCCCATGCATCAACTTTTAAACCACTTAAGTAAATAGCATTGGTTATTGTTATCTTACCTTACAATGTCACATATGAAGGGATGGAATATGTCAGGCAGTAAGTTAATAGTCAGTTCTTAAAGTTGATGTGTTGGAAGCAGAGAAAATTGCAGGAACTGGGTGACTGACAGGGGTCAAATTGTGATAACTAGATGACTGACTGATCGGATTATCTGTAAGACAGCATGTATTATGCAGCAAGAGGACATTCAGTACTATAAGCGAATGTGTTGGAAACAGGAAAAAATAAACAAGCATAAGGATCTGGGTGGTGCTGACGACAAATTTGTGACAAAGCATCTCCAGAATGGCAGGTCTTCTGGGATGTTCCCAGTGTGCAGAACACATTTTTTTTTGTCTAACAATCTGATTATTTCAGGTACCATAAAATCTTCAGCTATTAGATACGTCAGTATAAAATGTGATAATTTCATACAATCTGCTACACATTCATGAACTTAAACATGAAAACAGTTTCCAATTTAAAATGTTCTTATTAAAGATAAGCAGTTGAGGCAAGAAAAAAACAAATTCACAACACAAAACTCTGCACAATAATATGAAGAAAAATATATTGTGGAATATATGCATCTATTGTCATGTGTCACATCAGTACATCAAATCATATGCTCTTTTGGTCAGTGCATCAATACAGATTGTTTCTTTGTTACACCCTAGTAAGTATCTACCATAAGTGCTCCAAGGTAAACTGGTAACAGTATCATCCGCGGCCATGGCTCTCTGATGCATGTTGGAGTAAAGGCTAGCCTGTCTGATCCAATTCCACAGAAGAGCTACTGTAACATAAAAGGCTGATGCTAGTTATGTTTGAAAAATGATAGAATACAGTGCACCTGAGTCAAACCAGCTTTGATAGAATGAAGTGGGACCTGCACAATATTAGACATTTGGTTTTATTTTAAGTGCAACATAAGTCTGATTTCAACATAAGTCGGAACTCACGCATATAGCTAACACCAGGCTCCCTTGCTGTATTACCGTAAAGCATTTAGTAGGTGTTCAACTGTGTTCTACTATCGTATATGTGCTGCCAACGGCCTCTCACCACTAGTCCCAGAAAGCACCTCTTTCCACCTCTTTTCTGCTCATATTACCCACCTCTTTTCCCTCACCCGATACTACATAGTCCACAATGCATTGCTCCCCATGAAACATGCCAAATCCAACAACACCATCGAGTGACGTAACCATAAATTGTCGTATGTTGAGTTTGATGTAAATCAAGGACCCCCTGTATATTAAAATAGTAAGAGAAATCAAATTACCTATGAACATTTGAGTATTTATGCTAAAATCTTTTTTTCCTTGTAGTCCTCCTTTATTGGTGCCATCGCTATTGGTGATTTAGTGAAAAGCACTCTTGGACCAAAAGGAATGGTATGGATACATTTCTTTTTAAATACCGTCAAGTATTGTGTGTGTTATACTATTTGTGTAAATATATTTAAATACATTTTAGAAAATACTGCCCAATAACTAGCTTTACATTTCACAGATGGCTTTTTTCAGAGTTTGCTGCCATGTATGCTTTTACTATGCATGTTTGGTATGTTCATGTGCAATCCTGTGTTGGTAATGTTTTCTGCAGGACAAAATCCTCTTGGGTGGTGGACGGGAAGGTTCTGTTACAGTGACAAATGATGGAGCCACTATTCTGAAAGCCATTGGTGTGGACAACCCTGCTGCCAAAGTGCTGGTTGGTGAGTGTGGCCTCACCGTTGATGAGATCTGATGATAAATTTACAATTGTTCAATTAACTACTCAGTAGGCATGTCATAAATCAGGGTTAGGACCATACTTGAAGGTCAGTCCATGTGAACTTCAACTAACCACTTCAAACTTCTTAATGATGTGCCAAGAAGATGTAGTCTTCTTCTTTATTTTAGGGGGAAAATGAAGGCATTTGAAGGTTAATTAATTACTTGCTTCTGAATTACTAATGGCATACAGGTTTTCTTGATGCAGAGATTTGGTTATGCCATTTATTGATTTCCTGAAAATCTGCATTTAATTCAACACCAAAAGAATTTTTTTTTATATGTTTAGTCTTAAAATAAAATGAATCTGGTGAAACATTTTGATTGTAAATACCATTTATTAGTATTGTTTATTACATAAAAAATAATAAATAGTAGACTATGCAGATGTCTGTGGCTGTTAGTGAATCCTTCATCATCTTGTTTTCAGATATGTCCAAGGTCCAGGATGATGAGGTTGGGGATGGCACTACCTCAGTAACTGTGCTAGCAGCTGAACTGCTCAGGGTGAGGCAGCATGGTTTTTCTGTCATTTTGCGTACTGTTATTTGGTTAAGATCTGCTAAATTGGTACTTTTCTAACCATTTTGTTTGTTATGTGGCCAATCAATGTGTAACAGAGCACCTGGTCATACATTCATACCTGAGAATTTCTCCATCACTGATAGTTATTTATTCTTTGTGAACTAGGAAGCAGAGTTGCTGATTGCCAAAAAGATCCATCCTCAGATAATCATTTCAGGATGGAGGAAGGCAACCCAAGCTGCACGTGAAGCCTTGAAGGAGGCTGCAGTGGATCATGGGTAAAATGATCTGCATACTGGCTCAAACTATAAATAGCAGTGTTTTTGCACACTTTTTTTGAAAGTGTCAAAATTATTATTAAAGTAATTCAGCAAATGTACAATTCCCTGCAAATTTGAGTTACGGTTCTTTTACCATCCAAGGTTTTGTAATGTAACCTGTCTGTCTGATTTGTATGGGATAAAATTATCTGTAATTTCCCCTTGCCTCTCACAACCTGAAAATTTTATTACCCAGAGGTTCATGCCACAATCAATAGCAATAAGACCATAGCTATGACTACTAACAGGTATAGGTTACCCATTGGCGTGAAGTGTATATGAACATGAACTATTACTGAGAGCTTTGTTTTCATGCAATGTGATTCACCCCACAATTATAGTGAACCTTGAATACTGTAGATATGTACTGTGAAAAATGTTTAATTACAGAGCATTCCCGGGTAAAGCAAAACCTGCTCATGTTTCTATTATTACTGAACTCTGAGAAATTACATCATCCTGCTTATACAGTGAAGTCAGCTTTTTGAACCCATATAAATTAATATGTCATTCATCTTTACAGTAACGATCAGGAGAAATTCCAGGAAGATCTGTTGAACATCGCCCGCACCACCCTGTCTTCCAAACTACTGACTCATCATAAAGACCACTTTTCTAAGCTTGCAGTGGAGGCCGTGCTAAGACTGAAAGGATCTGGCAACTTGGAGGCCATTCATGTAATCAAGAAGCTGGGAGGCAGCCTTACAGATTCTTACTTGGATGAAGGTTTGACAGTTTGAACTTGTTCTTGTACGATTTATTTTAGTTTATGTTCTGTTTACTTACAGTGGGTACAGAAAGTATTCAGACCCCCTTAAATATTTCACTCTTTGTAATATTGCAGCCATTTGCTAAAATCATTCAAGTTCATTTTTTCCTCATTAATGTACACACAGCACCCCATATTGACCTAAAAACACAGAATTGTTGACATTTTTGCAGATTTAATAAAAAAGAAAAAATGAAATATCTCACAGTCCTAAGTATTCAGACCCTTTGCTGGGACGCTCATATATTTAACTCCGGTGCTGTCCATTTTTTTTCTTTACTATGAAAAATGTAAGGGGGTCTGAATACTTTCCATACCTACTGTATGTAGTGAACCTTGATACTGTGATCAGTTTCAAAAGCATTTCACTGAATTCATTCAGATCATCTGCAGTTGGAGTTGATCATGCAGCTTACAGTACTAGTCTTTACAGATGATTTCATATTTCATTTGAAGGATTCCTGCTTGACAAGAAAATTGGTGTCAACCAACCTAAGAGGCTTGAGAATGTTAATATCCTCATTGCCAACACAGGCATGGACACAGACAAAATCAAGGTATTGATTTTTACACTGCTATCAGTGCTTACACAAGATACTTTTCTTTCTTCTTGTTTCCCCAATTTCTTCCAATTCCATTCATTGCAAATGTATTTTTCTTTTGCAGATCTTTGGTTCTAGAGTGCGTGTAGACTCAACAGCGAAGGTGGCAGAAATTGAATTGGCCGAGAAAGAGAAAATGAAGGAAAAAGTAGAACGCATTCTGAAGCATGGCATTAATTGCTTCATTAACAGGTACAGACATACTCTCAGCATCGAGGTTAGAGATTATGCACTGATGTTACTTTCCCATCTTAATATACCTCCTCAGTCAGACAGTCTGCATTCTTGATGAGTCTTTGGCTGGGAGTTGATTTTTACAGTTTTCTTTCCCATCAGGCAACTGATCTATAACTACCCTGAGCAGCTTTTTGCTGCAGCTGGTGTCATGGCAATTGAGCACGCAGATTTTGTTGGAGTGGAGCGGCTGGCACTGGTCACAGGTATGCACTAAAAATAAGGCAATACGCTTCCAGGGTTATGGATATGCCTTTGTACATGTTTATAGATAAAAGTATGTAATACAGACCCAGAAGCCACACATATAAGTCTTACTTGTGGTGCTGTTTATGACGCTATTTGTTCGAGCATAGTTTTCTAATAATTAGTCTCATAATCCCAGAGCAAAACGACCTTTAAAAACCTGGTCAGATTTCTCACTGAACTGTGAATAGCTGCCCTGTGATAGTTTCATTGTATTATTTTTCTTTGTAGATGTTGTTTTAATGCTGTATAACTTTCTTCTAAAGGAGGGGAGATCACATCTACTTTTGACCACCCTGAGCTGGTGAAGCTGGGTCACTGCAAACTTATTGAGGAGGTGATGATTGGGGAAGACACTCTTATCCATTTCTCTGGAGTGGCCATGGGTGAGTTGTAATACAGCCTCTCTGCTTATAAATGTGGTATTAAAGGGCTGTCAAACTTTACATAGTTTTGTAAATTCAGACTCCATCCACCACTGTTTAATAATTTGTTGTTTAATTAAATTGTCTTGTGTAGTACATAACCACTGCTCCAAATTGTAAAATCATTTTCCATATTCATATATAGAATTTCTTTATTTTTATTTATTTGTAACTTTACAAATCCAATGCATGTACATATATACCATTTGACCAATAGCAGTTTGGCCCTACCCTTTCACAGTAATACATGGACTTCTTTTTGAACGAGATTGAATAGAAGGAAGTAAAGTGGAAGTAAATATCAGTACAGATATTTACTTATGTCAGTCTTAGTTTTCAGTGCATAAAACCACACAAATATTAGACCTGGATTGTAGACATTTTTCAGGATCTGGATTAATATTCCATGGTCTTCTGTGTTAAAGGAGGTGGCAATGTCCGTTGTAAAAAGTGCAATATAAATAAAAATTAATTTAAGTTCCAGTTGACAGCCATTCAGCTTGTTTAGACCAATTAAACCCCCATTACCAGAACATTTTTTTCCCCATGATTAACAAATAAGTGTGTGATGTGTTAGCTTTTATTTAACTTGTAGGTTTAAAGAAAATTTAGTATTTTCATTTGTGTATTTTGTAAGTATAAACACCTAGAATTTGACACCTGTCCAGACGCTTGTTTACAACTATGATGCACCACCTTTACTTTTAACTACACTGTTAAATCATTTAAAAGCTAAAGAGAGTTAACTATTGCAGTTCTACAAGTATAATTTTTGTCCATTCTGACTAACTGCTCAACAGTCCGTAGTATTTAATTGAAGTTTGAAGCCTTCATAGAAAGCCAAAATTTTCAAAAACTTATATATTAACCCCTTGTATATATGTAATTGCTTTTATTAGTCAATTATTAATCTGGCTAGTTATTCTGTAACAACAATGTAACAATGAATTTATAATTTATTAGAAGGAAACACTCAAGTTTTATGAGTATACCTTTTGGTCCTCAATTCTTTCATATATAGATGATGAGTTTACCTTAACCACTGTTTTACCATCTACTGTGCCAAGACTCACCGATTTGTGTTTGTATGTCTGAAAACAGGTGAGGCCTGCACTATTGTACTCCGTGGGGCGACTCAGCAGATTCTGGACGAGGCGGAACGTTCTCTCCATGATGCTCTTTGCGTATTGGCTCAGACTGTTAAAGAGACTCGCACGGTCTATGGTGGAGGTAAGAGATGTCACACAACTCCTTTTTTTTTCATTAACGGACTCATTCTTACCACTTATGGTTCATTCGGTTCAGCCCCCTACAGTAATTCTTTTCAAAGAGAGCTTTTATCCTTGTTTTCAGACAGCTGGTCAGTACATGGAAAAAATAAAAGTTGTTTCCCTTCCAGGTTGTTCAGAGATGCTGATGGCCAAAGTGGTGACGGACTTGGGCAACAGAACTCCAGGCAAAGAAGCTGTGGCTATGGAGTCCTTTGCCAAAGCATTGAGAATGGTGAGGGCTGTTGTGTCTTTAACATGCAAAAGGCTTTGTTCACCAAGTAAAGAATTTAAAAGCTTTTAATTGTGCATGTGCAGCTCTTGCTCACCATTGAGAACTGGAATGTGCTTCTTTGATTGTGCATGTACCTAGCCTTTGCGTTTATTTATTTATTGGTGTGCTTTAGGACAACTGAATGTTATTGAGTCTATAACAATAGTTTCAAACTACTGCCTAAGTCTTGAGTGAATTATTTAACCAATTTGTGTTCTTTAGATGCAGACTAGTGTGGATCTCTTTTATTGATTCTTCATTTAAGAAATCTGTTTGTACACATACAATGCTCAAGATTTAAACTTAAAATGAAATCAGTGTCACCTCTGAAGTCTGTGATTAGTACTACAGGGGGTCCTTGAACAGTCTGCAAAATGCATGAATGAGCAGCATGCATATAGCTAACACCAGTCTCTCTTATAGGGGTTTTATATTACAGTTCCAGATAGAAATTCTCTTTTTAATGGCTTCAACATACTCAGTGGATAAAACCAAGTACCACCACAGAAGTAAATGCATTGGAGACACTGACGGTGTCTTGGCACAGTGCACTATTAACCCCCATCTCACCCACCAATCCACATGAACTTATATGAACTCTAACGGTGAATAAAACATAAACATCACAGTAATAACTGCAATAAACAGCCCCCACATGGAAGCTGCTCAGCAGAGCACCCTCTCTTTCCCCGTCCCTTCACACACACGCTCACACACTGAATGGAGCTCAGCTTGTGGCAGCCCAGTATTACCATAAAGCATGTAGTAGGCATTCAACTGCATTCTACTACTGCATGTGACGGTAGTTACACACATAAAAAAAAACGGCGATTAAACCACAAATTTCTAGTATGATGCAATTCGAGGACCCCCTGTACTTAACTGCCTCTAAATCTATTTGTAGCTTACATATTTAACTTCTTTGTTTTGTTGTAGTTGCCAACCATCATTGCAGATAATGCAGGTTATGACAGTGCAGATCTTGTAGCGCAGCTGAGAGCAGCTCACCAGGAGAACAAGACCTCTTTTGGCCTGGGTAAGTTCAGCTCTGCTAGGGTACTACCATACATTCTGTTCAAAGCTCAGGGTTTCACACCACCTTTGCAATAGGATCTAGGATTATAATGGTCTACTATTGGTTTTTAAATTGTGCAAAAATTAATTTCTTTCTCGAATCATACAGTAATCAGAAAAACAACTATTTTAAGGTTTTTAAAAGTTCTGGTGAGTGGTTTGCCAGCTTGGGTGAATCTTGTAGAATTTTTATTGCTAATAAAAAATTTTTTTTTTTTTTTTTAGAGCTGTCCTAATAAGGATGCAGTATTATATTTTTCAGGTATAATATAACTTGCAGATAAATTAGTATTTCAACATTCTTTGGTTTGTTTAATGCCATTGTGATTTTTTTACCACTGTGAGAGGGTGGCAGTATAAACCTCTTTTTAGTCTTTATTACAAAATGGTAATTAAATCAATTTTACTCTTATTTAAGCTTTATCCATTTCCTCTAATCCTTATTCTCTGGTTTGTTATAGACATGAGACAGGGCACGATTGGTGACATGGCAGAGCTGGGCATTACAGAGAGTTTCCAAGTGAAGAGGCAGGTTCTGCTGAGCGCAGCTGAGGCTGCAGAGATGATTCTTCGTGTGGACGACATCATCAAGGCAGCACCCAGGTGAGTCTAGACACTAACCCAAGTGCTCAACAAGGGAATTACATTTAAATTATAATTTTAAGTAGTTCACTAAGTTAGCTTAGAAGGTTAGCTTTTATTAAATTATTTCAAAATGATCTAATATTTTAAATTGGGGGGGGGGGTGTTGGCTCCAAAAGCAGATGGGGAGGTTTGATGTTTGGTCTGAGAATAATGCTGAGTATGAAACGGTGTTGCAGTGACTCATCGCTTGTCTTTTTTTTGTCTTTCAGGAAACGTGTACCGGACCACCACCCATGTTAAGGCTGAGTTAGAAAGAGAACTGCAGGAGAAATAGTTTAAACAGCCTGTGTATTTATTACCTGAGACAACATCATTCTTTTTGTCTTTGCGCTTGAGTCACTGTGCTGTTAGCATTAGCACTGCGAAGGCTGTCTTGTGTGTCATGCCCTTATTCAAACAATGTGGGAATTTTTTTGTTTACACCATAATAAACCTTTAGGACACATTTTTGTGCCTTTTCTCCTTTTTATTTAGCTGTACACAAAATACACACACCAAAAAGCCCTGTAAATCTACTGACTGATCGTTAACAAAGTCTAGAAGGTTTTAAGTGTAATAGAAGATGTTTTTGGCCATTTCCCCTCAATACAAGTTTAGCTTTTTACAAGTCTGTTTAATTATGTGTGAGTGCAACTAGAGTGAAAGGTTGTCGCAACCTGAAATGTCATTCACACAGTCTAATGGGAGGGACTCTTAATATTTGAAGACCTATGAAATGTTTTTTTTTTTGCCTCTTATTTTGGATGCTGTACATTTTATAATAATTATACTACACTAGTGACATCCTACTGATGTTTTAGGTATTGAGGTCTAAAAAGTACAACTGTGAAAACAACAGTAAAGCTGAGCCTCAAACATAATGCCTCTGCATTATGGACGTTTGGACTTTCTCCTTTTTTTCAGTGACCTGACCCACACTGGCACTAAACCTGGTCATGATTGGCTCGGCCAAGTGACCATGAACTCAATAAATGCCTGTCGGGTCACCTCTCCTGTATGACAGAGGGAGGCTGACAAAAAGCAAAGATGAAGCGAATGTTGGTTCTACTACTATGTTCTCTGTGCCTTGCACAAGGTTTAGTAAGGTAAGAAAACCGAACTGTTGAGTACTGTATGATCAGACGGCTTCTTAGTGCTGTAAGAGGTCAAAGTGCGTGTTTTGTTTGACCAAGACGAACTTAAAAGAAACGGCTGAACTGTTACCTTTGGTATGAGCATGAATAACTTTTGAATTCAAGGGTGCCTCTGACTAAGAAGTCCTCTCTGAGGAGCGTTTTAAGAGCCAGTAACCAGCTGGAGGAATTTCTAAAGGACCATCGTGTGGATTTTTTCTCACGCCGCTATGCCCAGTGTTATCCACCCACCCTAGCGTCTCTCAAACCAGGCAAAGCTGCAGAGAGACTGTACAACTTCATGGATGTGAGTGACATTGTCTTTCAAAAACTCCTTGGCTTAGCTGACGGAACTACCTAATGGTGCCCAGTGCTAGCTAGAACATTGACTAGGGCTGGTGGAAGTAAAGCAGCAGAGATCCCATTCATTCCACCTCCTTAAAACATTTACACAATAACCTTCAGTCTGTCCTATTAAGCTTTACTGTGCTATTAAACGTAATGTAATATAACATTCTCATGTACATGTTCAAAATGAATAAACATCTCTACTGTGAAATCATATTTTATACAATTTAAACATTTTAAATTCTGAATCACTGTGTAATTACATTTAGGTAATTAAATTGGTTTATTTTGTGTTGTGAAGGCGCAGTACTTTGGTCAGATAAGTATAGGAACACCAGAGCAGAACTTTACTGTGGTGTTTGACACCGGTTCGGCTGACCTGTGGGTTCCCTCCTCCTACTGTGTCAGTCCAGCATGTGGTAATGGACACATTCACTATTGCAGTTATACACACATTTCAATACAGATCAGCATTTAATTCCTCCCCATCAGCCCATGTTTGTTTCAGATAGTGACCGAAGCTCATGGGTCACTGGGTCACCATGTTCCTCTCTTGGCACAGCTTTACACCAGAAGTTCAAGGCCTTTGAGTCCAGCTCTTACGTTCATGATGGCCGAATCTTTGGCATCCATTATGGCTCTGGGCACCTGCTGGGAGTGCTGGCCAAAGACCTGCTTAAGGTAAAGCCACAACTACTGTCAAGAGACTTGTTAGAACAGACCTCATACTTTAAGCACTATATTGTTTGGTACAGTATTTACATATATACAGTATAAACATATAAACAAAACATTTTTGAGCATTTAATTTACTGAAAACAACGCTTAAACTGAAACAAGCTGTTTCACAGCTGATCAAAATCTGAAGACCACTTTCCTTTAAAAAGCCAACTCTGTGCAAAAATGTGAATTAATTGCCATGTAATTACAAAAATGCCTCAATTACACTTATTTATTGGAATTGGGGGTGCCAATAATTGCATTGTGTTGTGAGTCTATTTGATATTCTTTGGATTAAAAAGAATGTATTCGAAGCCTAAAAACTCATCTTAACCAGGGGTGCTAATAATTAGGGAGGGTTTTGTATCTATACATACAAACGGGTACATCTAAAATAATTAGACTAATGTGAAAGAGTTTAATATTTCTTGACCTTCTTTGCAGAAAGTGAAATTCATGTATTATATAGATTCATTACACATAGAGTGAAATATGTCAAGTCTTTATTTTTGGGAATTTTTACGATTATGGCTTTTAGATAATAAAACCTGAAATGTCTGAAAGTATGTTCTTTCCTATGTACTCAATTCTTGGTTGGGCCTATTTTTGCATCAATTACTGTATCAATGTGACGTGGCATGGAGGAGATCAGCCTGTGGTACTGCTGAGGAGTAATGGAAGCTCAGGCTGCTTTGTTGGGCTTGTTGGGCCTGGTGTCTATCATCTTCCTCTTGACAATACCCCATAGATTCAGGACCAACACCAGCAGATGACATGGCCCCCAAATCATCACTGACTGGAAATTTCACACTGGACTTCAAGCAACATGGATTCTGTGCTTCTCTCTTGCTCCAGACTCTGGGACCTTGATTTCCAAATGATATGCAAAACTTATATTAATCTGAAAAGAGGACTTTGGACACTGAGCAACAGTTCAGTGCTTTTTCTCCTTAGCCCAGATTAGACGCTTCTGACGTTGTCTCTGGTTCAGGAGTGGTTTGGCATGAGGAATGCAAGATTTGTAGCCCACGTCTAGGATTCCTCTGTGCGTAGTGGCTCATGATGCTCTGACTCCAGCCTCAGTCTGCTCTAGTGAAGCTCCCCCAAATTCTTTAATGGATTTTGCTTGGCAATCCTCTCACGGCTGCAGTTGTCCCTGTTGCTGTGACATCCAGCTTCTTTAGCAATGACCTTTTGTGGCTTACCGTCATTGTGGAGGGTGACAATGACTGTCTTCTGGACATCTGTCAAGTCAGCAGTCTTCCTCATAATTGTGTAGCTTCCTGACCCAGAATGAGATTATTTAAAGGCTCAGGAAACGTTTGCAGGTGTTTTGAGGTAATTAGCTGATTAGGGTGTGACACCATGACTTTTCAAGATTGAACTTTTTCACAATATTCTAATTTTCTGAGACAGTAAATTTTGGATTTTATTATCTGACAGCCATAATCATAGACATTTCAAGAAATAAAGCCTTGACACATTTCACTCTGTGTGTAATGAATTTTTATAATACAGGTCCTTCTCAAAAAATTAGCATATTGTGATAAAGTTCATTATTTTCTGCAATGTACTGATAAACATTAG
>JBBIGC010000125.1:21936310-21952327 GCA_037576955.1 Lepidarchus adonis | reverse complement strand
CTCTCTCTCTCTCTCTCTCTCTTTTTCTCTCTCTCTCTCTCTCTCTCTCTCTCTCTCTCTCTCTCTCTCTCTCTCTCCCTTTAGTGCCAAATCTTAAATAAAGAGAAGCCATGTTCAGCAAGAGCCAAATAAATGAGAGAGAAAGGTATATAAGGAAAGCTCTGGTAGGCTAAAAGTTTTGAAGGACATAGAATGTGGTGGGTGTGCTGAAGGACAGTGTTTCCCAACTCAATCTTCAGGGACCCCCGGGCAGTCCACATTTTTGCTCTGTCCCAGGAAACACTACCTAATACAATTGCGCTGGAAGATGAGATATCACAATTGGGTCTGTCCACAGGGGTCCCTGAGAAAAGGTTTGGGAAACGCATTTGTACAGATCAAGGTAGTCATGTGCCTCAGTGTGTTTTTATAGTGTGTTGGTGTGTGTCTGTAGCTGAGCCTAGAGGTGAGAGTGTCCTCAAGCAGCTGCTGATCAGGACACTCCAGGCAAGCCATGTCATTGCGAACACACTGACCCACTTTAGAGCCACTCCAAAGAAGAAACTCAGTGAAAGCAGAAGCAGAACAACTCAAGGCCTAAACAGAAAGAAGAGCTACTTTAGGACAACAGTGGTGGTAGAGGCCCTGCTAAGCTATTATTGTCTGGCTGTGTGTTCTGTGGTGGCATCACTATAAAAACCTGTGTGCAGAGAAAATTCCCTCTGGCCTTGTCAATAATGTTTTTTTATATATAAAAGGCTGCTGGCCGGAAACGGTTCCGTTACTTGCGAGTGCATGTCAGGTCATGCTCTTTGTTAAATAGTCTTTGTGCCATGCATTTCCCTACACTGATGTTTACAAAGTCCATTTTACAGCAGATGCAATAAGCATGATTTCTATATCCCACTGCATTGTCATTAACATAAGTGTGAAGTGCAAAAAAATGCTTTGTGTAAATCAATATATCAAAAACGTTGATGCAGCAGCTAAAACCTTGAGAAGATTTTAGAGTATGTTGACCTGATGTCCTCATAAGGTTACAGGGGGACCTGTCAATCAAGACCTTATTCACACAGTTACAGCTGTACTAAAATGTTATTTACATAACATTAATTTAATTGGCAATTTAAATAAAGACATTTACAAGTTATATTAACTCATCCAATATTGCAAGAAAACAAATTTGGAGCGTAAACGACAGTTTACTTCATCAACATCCATGTGCACTATTCTCTTCTTAGGAAAAATTGGCTTAGGCTATCTTCTGAGCCTTGTTTTTCCTTGTGGTGTCAATATACACTGTAAGTTACATCATTATATATAATGTCCCCCACAGGTGGTGTCACTTCCGAAGAAACCCTCAGTCTGAAACGAATCTGTAGACGCCTTTTCACAAGTATGTCAGGCTATAGGAAATACTGAATATAATGCTAAATGGTCGGTTGTGATGGCTCCCATTGTCACATTGAACCTGTAATGACTGTTCACATAATTCATTCTAAGTCAGACAGCTCACACATGCATTAGCATGCATTTTGGTGATCTGGTCATATGTAGAAAGAGCAAAGTAAGCTAAGAAGCTGCATAAATTAATTCTTGTCTTCTCTCCCATTCGTTTAAATGTTATAAGTCCATGTACAGTAGTTGAAATGTTACATGTACACAAACAAGGATTTTTAGTACATTTTTGTCTGAGATCACATGCACTGACATAGTGAAAGTATGGAATGTCTCATTTTTTAATAGTTAGGACCATGCCTTTACAATCAGAAGGTTGCAGGTTCAAGGCCCGGCCCAGGCCGCTACATTGCTCCCCAGGCGCTGTTGGTATCTGGTATCTGCCAGCTGCTGCATGTGTAATGGGTTAAATGCAGAGGTCACTTTTTTGTGGTGAACTATGTGTGATGGTGTGTTCACAATGACAAACAGGCATTTGTCCTGTTCAAATCTTTAGGTTCTTTCCGGAGTCACAATGATGAGGCGTTGAATTACGTTTTGTGTACAAAGGTTCAAGGCTTCTGGAATCCTCGAAGGTCAGTTGACAGACAGATGCACAGAAAATGAAATCAACTGTGTGCTCACATGCACACAAAATATACCTATATATCTATTTAGGAAATATGGATTAAATATGGATTAAATATACCCAAATTCCACAATCCCCCCTTGTTTTTATGAAACCCCCAACATGAAATCATAAATACAATGATTAATCCTAAATCAACATGATTAAAACCACACACATAATGTGACAAAATAACACTAAATAATGGACTTTTTTTGCTGCTGTGCATTGATATGTGTATTTTATAAATTAAAATTATGTGGTACTCACATGCTAACAGTAAGCAGTGAAAAGGAACTCTGCATTTAACCCACCCATAAAAAATGACACAAAAACATTATTATATTTGGTTGTGGATATAAAATAAGATCAACTCACACTTGATTAACACCCTATTGATTGAAAACACCAGATTCTGAGTTCACCTTCAAATTATATGGTAATCCTAAGGGTTTAATTTTCTTTGGCACACACAGATATGATATTGGATCTAAATACATGATCAAATATAATCATTTTTGGTTAACTGATCTACTTTTTAGACTTTTAGGATTCACAAACTTTCAAACACCACTCTACAACAGGAGCAGTGGCTACATCTACATCTTCGCCCAGGGACCAGCTGGCAGGAGTCAGCTAGGGGGTTAGGTGCCACATCAATGGGC
This sequence comes from Lepidarchus adonis, assembly GCA_037576955.1. Classification (NCBI taxonomy): domain Eukaryota; kingdom Metazoa; phylum Chordata; class Actinopteri; order Characiformes; family Lepidarchidae; genus Lepidarchus; species Lepidarchus adonis. The sequence goes on along the minus strand of JBBIGC010000125.1, from coordinate 21,949,618 downwards.
ACATGGAAGGGAAGCGGGAAAGCACTGTTTCCTTACTTAACCCTCTCACAATTTTCCTGCCTGTCTCCAGGGTTGATCAGGAATCTCTCTGGTCACAAGAGCTCTTCTCCAACCATGAGGCCAGGAGCGCCTATATCTGGTCCTGGAGGACTGGTGTCCTGCACAGTTAGGTAGTTCCTCTCTTCAAACCCACTCGCTAAAGGGAACAGGTGAGGTGAATCAGGTGTGGTTGCACAAGAAGATCACAAAAATGTGCTGGACACTGTGCTGGATTTGGGAACCTCTGCCCTAGGCCATGGCTACCCCCCCTGTAGCGATTGTTTGTATTTCTTTGATTCTGTAAGTGACAGCAGTGTTTTTATGAACACAGGCAGTATTGTACTGAATGGAATTCTGGCTAATCTGAGACAAGCAGAGGATCTGCCATTAGATTCATTGACCAGTAATGTATAGGATGTCTCTTTGTAACAGGCTCCCTTAGATTTTCTTGCAGAAGGTCAAGTGTGTTGCATAATGGATCCTAAAATAGCCTGACTGTTAGACTGGGGCTGACCCAGCAGTTTGCAACCTTACAAGTGACGTGGCGGTGATGTCGTGAGTCTCCAGTAACAGGACCTATCTCACACTCACCCTCACCCTTACCCTCTCAGGTATCTGGTATCAGGTCTCAACTACCTGTCTGTTCTATAAGCTCTACCTGGAAGGTGTGTGTGCTTCTGTGTGTTGGAACATACACAGGCTCTAACAGTTCTCAGAAAGTGATGCCATATTCTGTGATGTTGCTGAGAGAGGGTTTTCACACTGCCAGGGCTTTGCTTATGTTGCAACCAGCCATTGAGAGTGAAGGAGGTGCAGAGAGTGGAGGTGCTGTAGTGGTTATGAGTGGAGCAGTCATGTATATGACATATAGTGTGAATGGGAAGATGGCCAGGTCCTGGCCTCCAGGAGGCATGCAACCTAGCGAGGGAGGGAGAGGAAGGAGGCGTAAAGGCACCTGGTACAACAGGCTACTAGCCTATAGGTGAGGCTTGTCAATGAACATGTTCTTTTTATTTATGTACAGGAGTTGTTTCTTTAATGTGGCTAACAGTACGTACCTACTCCTGCGTACAATAAATACAATAACAGGCCCCACAGTTCATGTTTCATGTCAAGAATTTCTCTGTGGTTTGTTCCATTTTCTGATACATTCATGGAACCTTGCACATTTCTGTAATGAATTAATATTTTTCCTCTATGGCTCATGAAGTATGGAACTGCATTAATGCTACATCGAACCAGAATTGGAGAATGGAGAAATACTTTTGTCAAAATACATTATTTTTTGCATTTTGCATTTAAAATTACAGAACAAATGGTTTACATGAAGGTGGCGCAGTGTTGCAGAGGTTAACACTTTCACCTCACAGCAAAAGGGTCCTGGATTTCACCCTTGGTCTTTCTATTTGGAGTTTGCAAGTTTGTGTGAGTTTCTTCCAGGTTCTCCTGTTTCCTCCTACAGTTCAAATGCTTGTGATTTAGGTTGATTGGCTACTCTGCCCATAGATATGAGGGTTGGCCTCCTGTCCTGGGTGTACCTTACATTTTAGCCATAGTCAGGTGGAAAAGTATCCACCTTCTATACAATATAAAATTGATAAACAGTGTTTGCAATGAATTACTGTCCTGTTTTGTTGTTATTTTAAGTATGTTTTGCATATTAAGTACAAATTTCACCCCATTCCAGGGAAAAACAAGCATACAAGCAATAGTAATGAGGAATACCTTTTGACCACCTGAGACAATAATCTTTAGTTTCAGGCAGTTTCTTAGGTTATCTAACAACAAAAATAATAGCCTTAAATAGGTTACGTTTGTTTGGATTTCTTTGTTTCATCATGTAATCTGAGCCAACATTATGCACATTTAACTGCATTAGCATAACTTATAACACTAGTAGCAGCCACCTTGAGCCTGAATTTGAACTCTATTTTTGTTTATCATGTTATACAGTGTGAGAAACTACATAAGCAAGTCTAGACTTAGCAGCTAGATGCAGTTTAGGGCAAACATGTAAAGATTGCACCGTTTGGAGTTTGCACAGCTGCAGTTGGTGCACATTTAAACATTACTCAATAACTACTGCAACATTAGTGCAAAACTAAAGATGCAAGCATGTCTTCATTTCAAATGTGACATTTCTCTGAAATTTTGCTTTAAGGAGTTACTCCCTGATCCTGCCTCTAGCCATAGGCCTCACTCTTTGTGGAGTCCCACGAGTGCTAGTGTTGCAGTGCCCGTTAGCAGTACTTGTACCAAGAGCTGGTTGCAGTGGAAGGACCAAGGCGATAAGATCATATGTCAGTATGTGTGCTGGTGTTCGACTTAAAGAGCGGGATGAGCTCCTAGCCCACGCTGAAGAACGTGCCCTAATTGCCAGAGACAATGCCAGCGAGGACAGAGATTACCATGCTGACAGCAAGATGGACTTAAATTCGCCATTGGACCCATGTGTGGATGCCGTTACCATGGTAACACAGGAGGGGTGACATTACTGCAAGGTATGGTGGGAGGCGGCGGGGTGAAGGTACAGCGGATGAGAACAGTTGTGTGTAAATTGAATGTGTAGCTTTATGCCTTCACTTTTTTCTGTCTTGTTTCCATCTCTCTCGCTCCCTTTTCTTTCTCTTCTCGTTCTCTCTTTCCCTCTTTCTCTCTTATTCTCTCTCTCTTTCTCTCTTTCACTCTTAACTATTTTAACACATACATATGCACATATCTTGTGAAGGCCTCAGCATTGCGAATTCTGGCTGAGGATAAATTTTGTACACTTACACATTCACATTTTAATATCCATCTGGGAAGCCAAACCACTGCCAGTGCTGATGTTACTGGAACTAATTTAGTTAAAAGAGCTCTTGCTGATTGCTCTCTCTCTCTCTCTTTCTCCCTTTCTCTCTCCCTCCCTCTCCTCCCATCTTGTCCATGACATGTGGCAGGTCTCTCATCTGAAATTGCTTTCCATTTGCCCTTTTGCCTTGCACTCATTTGATTGATTTTTTGGTGAACTGTTCCGCAGCTTGTATACTAGGGCTGTGCTTCGAAAACATATCTGCAGATTCAGTGCTTTTGAATGGCTGTCTGGACTAGCATGTGTTGATGAAGACTGTAATTGCACTATATATTGTTGGTTAATAATTGCTGCAATATTGGCTTCTGCAGTACTGATTTCCCAGTTGGCTGTAGTATACAAATGAGGTCTCAAACCAATTACAATACTGTGTTCTCAGTGCATCTTTATAAGGAATGGGCCTCTAGTTCTGGGGGGCTGGTGTCCAAAACATTTAGCTAATTTTACTCACTCACCAATCCTGGCAGTTTACAGTTGAGTTGGACCAGGTGTGTCACTAAACTGCTGGACAATGGCTCTCCAGGGCAGGAGTTGCCAGTTACAGGCCCACTAAGCACAGTTCCACATCAGTGTTTTTGTGGGTGTAAAAAGCAGGGCTGGCACATGCTGTTGTTCAGCTTTAGGCAAAACATAAGTGTGTTGCTCCTGGCCTGTTTGCAACATGAGAGCCAATAGGCAACAACACACATTAGCCAGTGCTCCACCAATGCAATGGTTTCAAAAACTAGTTGACTCTGTGCTCTTGACAGTCGAGGATAAACAAGAGAAGAGCACAGAAGTCAGTTTTTCTGTTAAACACAAATGCTAGAGTTTTTTATTTGCATAAATGACCATAAGATGAAACCAGTTCCATCATGAACTGTGTCAACTCTGAAATGGAGCTTAAACTAGACCAATACCAACTAAAAAAGGACAGTGCCATTTGAAAGACTTGCAAACCAACCAATTATAGAATGTTATATGTGTTTACTCATGTAAAGTAAAGTACAGTTGGCAAATGCATTGATATATCTTGCTAATTATTCCTTTAGACAAAATAATATTTTATCAGCTACATTTTTACCTTTCTATTGTTTAGCTTGATAAAACGATGATAAAGTTCTGAGGAACCATAAATAGCCAAAGCCAAGTTGTCTGTGAGAGGCAGTGACATATGGAAGATTTTGTGTTAGTTGAAGTTCTTTAAACCGGGGTGGATTTTAGTGTTTACACGAGGCAGTCTGTGTCCCAGAGTCTAAAGCATTTTTGAAATACAATAGAAACCCTTCTGCACATCTCACACTGCAAACACACTTCAGACGGGACACGTCAACTTTATGAGTGGCGGACTAGTAAGCATGAATAGTATTGCATCTCTACTTCGTATATAGTATACAAAATGCGACAATTGCCACATTTACCATGAATAGATTGTCATCGGTTTTCTAAACTGAGCCCTCATTAAGGATATGGAGAAAACAAATACATCTCTCAGCAGGCAGTTGGCACTTTAAAGCTTAAATAAAGCTTCACAATTAGGCCCAATCCTAGGTCACTTAACCTTATCGTTGCTGAATCAAGTAGCTACATCAGATAGCTCAGGAACAGTCATCATTTTATCGCAGGTCTTCTCCACTCTTTTTGTGGAGCTCACTGTTTTTGTGTCTTCACACTGGGTTTAATGCACCACTGTCCTCTTTATAAGGTCACTAAGGGCAGAAACTGGGTTTATTCAGGAGTAGGCTGCTTATTGACAAAGCACTGTAGTGGATGTTCCTTGTTAGAATGCACCTGTGATTTTAACATACTTCATTAGAATGTAGTTATCATTATTTATTGTAGTTATTCATGACCTGAAATCTAGTAAATTATGTACATTCATGACTGAAATGATCTGCACCCTTTTTTCTGAGGAGTTTAGAACAAAAATTGTTTAACAATCATAAGGCTACAAGTGCATCTCTATAGGTCTTCATGTTCCTTTGTCCCTCAAGGTTACAACTTATGTAGCTAATCTCCCTGCACGAGGACAGACGAGAAACATTGATTAAAAACTACAGTGTAGGATAGTCCAAATGGTGGATAAACAGCCCCAAACAAATTCAAGCTGTTCTACAGAGTCAGGGTTCAACAGTGTCAGCTCGAACTTTCTGTTGACATCTGAACAAAATTAAATGCTATGGCAGGACCCCACTGCTGACACAGAAACATAAAAACAGACTAGAGTTTGACAAAATGTACTTGAGGAAGCTAAAATCCTTCTGGGAAAACATTGTGTGGACTGATGAGACCAAGGTAGAGCTTTTTGGTAAAGCACATCATTCTACTATTTACAGAAAATGGAATGAGGCCTACAAAGAACACAGTACCTACAGTCAAACATGGTGGAGGTTCCATTATGTTTTAGGGATGTTTTGCTACCACTGCGTGCCTTCACTGTGTGCAAGGCATCATGAAATCTAAAGACTACCAAAAGATTTTGGGGTGCAATGTAGGGCCCAGTGTCAGAAAGCTGTACCTGTGTCAGATGGGTGTTCCAGCAGGACAATGACCCCAAACATACCTCTACAAGCCAGAAATGGTTGAAAACAAAGTGCTGAAGAGTTCTGAAGTGTTCAGATCTAAATCCAATTTAACACTTATGAAGAGATATTAACATTGGGATAAAGCACCCTTCAAATCTAAGAGACCTTGTGCAGTTTGCCAAAGAAGAGTGGACAAAAATTCCAATTGAGCGGTGTAACAAGCTTGTTGATGGATATTGGAAATTATTTATAATAATTATTTATTTATTAATTATAAGGATATGCAACCAAATTTTAAGTTGAGGATGCCAATAATTTTGTCTAGCTCAGTTTGTGATATTTTTTTGTGAAATAATGGGAAATTTGGCTTTTTTATCTGCTTTTTTGCCCCTCCCCCCAATGCACAAAAAGGGAATAAACATGTTTATGCCAATTTCTTTTAATTGCAATAGTCTTCCAGGGGTGCCAATAATTTTGTTCATGACTGTTTATACAGTGGCAAGTAAATTATGTGAACCTTTTGGAATTTCATGTTTTTCTGCATCAAGTTGTCATAAAAGGTGATGACTGATCTAAGTCAAGGGTATTGACAAACATAATGTGTCAAAAAATAACTAAAAAAATCAGATATTTTTATGTATTTATTGAGAACAACCATATTGCTAGTGGAAAAAGTATGTGAACCCTAAAATCCCTCAAAAAAGCTAATTGGAGTAAGGTTTAAGCATACCTGGAGGCTTATTAAGAAAATAGCTTGGAGGTTTGGACCAGAGCTACTTTGACTGGCATTTATATGTTTTGAGTTTTTTCCACACAAGAAGAATACGCTTATATGAGCCATACCTCAGCCAAAAAGAGCTTTCACAGGCTCTGTGATCAAATTTTTTTTAAATCATCATAGGAATTCTAAGGCTAACTTCTGTGTTCATGAGTCTACAGTATGTAAAACTGAACAAGCAGGGTGTTTATGGCAGGACACCAAGAAGCTGCCATTTACTTAAAAGAACATTGCTGCACGCCTGAAATTTGCAAAAGAGCATGATAAACTTTTTAATGGTATTGGCAAAATGTTTTGTGGAGTGATGAACCTAAGCTTGAACTGTTTGGTAAGAACACCAAGCACAACATCTGACATAAAAAAGGGCTCTGCATATCATCATGAAAACATCATCCCAACTATAAAAAAACCCCATCATGATTTGAGCCTGCTTGGCAGCATCAGGGCCTGGACAGCTTACAATCATTGAGGGGAATCAAAAAATTATTTAGGATAATGTGAGAACTAAAGCAGTTCTGCTAAGAAGAATGGGTTAAGATTCCTCCTGAACGATGTGCAGGTCTGATCCACAGTTACAGGAAGCACCTGTTTGAGGTCATTGCTGCCAAGGGTGTGGTCAACCAGTCAACTAATTCCAAGGTTTAACTATTTTTTTTCCAATAGCATATTTCTGTTTTTGGTTGTTCTTAATAAAGACACAAACTATCAGAATTATTCATATATTTATTATTTTATGCACATTTATCAATACCCTCGATCTAGATCAGATCCAATTTTATGAGAAATTAATGTCGAAAACCATAAAATTCCTAAAGGTTCACATATTTCCACTTATGTCAGCTTTTACTAACATAGTCTCATATCAAATGTGCTTGGTATGAATTTTGTATTTGTATTTGTCATCTATGCTGTTTAATTCAAATTTCTCTTCTTGTTTCTTCAGTTTACAAAATAAATATAATGTCACTGCGCCTTCCAAACACTTTGAACCTATGGTCACCTTTATGTTTGTGTTCTCTTGGAAATGTGAGGTTATCCAATTTATTATTATTAATTTCCCCACATGCAAAGGTGCAGTATACTGTACATTTCCAGTTGCTGGCTGCTGCATGCCTGAATACAGTCTCTTAATGACGCTCCAGTTAAGAACTTTGGGTATAAAAGCATTTGAACTGCATGGAAATCAATGGGAGAAAAACTTTAAGCCAATGTTGCTAACAGGTTTGTCAAAGGTGATAAAATGATTTGTTACATTTTCTGTCCTTGTAGGAGACGTTCTGCTTTAGGCAGTTGCCTACATTCACTTTGATGGATGCTCTGCCTCTGCTTGTGATAAATCTAGGTATTCTTGTCATCCACCATAAGTAAATAATTTTGGTCAAAATGACAAATACAGCAGTGTGTTTTTTTAGAAATCCTTTGAGGCACGTCACAGGTGTGCATCAGTATAATCTCAGTGTTTTGTCTGTACTGTGTAGCCCTAGTCGGCTGTATCTAGGTTTCATGACCATTGGGAGTGGTAATGAGTACCACCCCACACACACACACATATCCACACGCCCTTGTCAACATGCTGCTGCCTTTCATCAGTTTAGTGTAATCCAGACCTATCAACACAGGAACACCCATAGTTAAACAGTGTGTGTGTGTGTGTGTGTGTGTGTGTGTGTGTGTGTGTGTGTGTGTGTGTGTGTGTGTGTGTGTGTATATATATCTTTGCTGTTATTTGTACATGATAATACTTTATTTACCTATATCAAGGGTATTATCTTTATAAACCCAACTATGCCTTGTGTATGGTGTGGGGGGGTCGACTGGTTCATTATTAAATATTAATAATTTTCTTGACATTTCTGACATTTATGCATCAGCAATATCACTTGTATTAGAGTTGGAGCTTGTAAGAGTGACATTGACCAGTGTCTTGGTGTCACTGGGAATTCACATTGATTGATTGGGATGCATGTCTCCTATGTTGCAGGCTTCATTTGCTACTAGGGATGTACAAATGCATTGCTGCATCATGATCATTGACCTGAAGGTGATAAATCAACTTAAAATATTCTGGAATATATCCAATAATGTGCATACGTTATTTGTAAAGTCTAGGACTGAAAGTGTCTATATTCCACTACTGCCTAATATTTCATATTTTCTCTAGATGTATTTGCTTATTGGGTGAAAAAATAATTCAGAACTAGGACTCTTATAAATAGTATTTCTTAGTTTTATCATGATATGAGTGATGCAATCAGATTGAAAGGAATATAGTGTTAGAGGGAGTGGGAACAGTGTGCTGCTCAATCCCTGGACTTCTGCTTCAATAGAGTGTAAGATTTACTACACTGCTACAAAGACAGTTATATAAGACACATATGTATGCAGCTCAAAAACTATCTCCTTAATTACCCCAGGTGTAAAATGCTTTAAATGGGTCGGCAATTTTTATCCGATGGTCGTGTGTAGAATGTGTGAACGACTACTGTCACAACAAACCTGCATCACCATAAGGAGCACCATAACTTAGCATATGAGAGGTTAGAGGTTTTAATGCAATAAGAACAGCAAGAAATTATGCATATGTAATTATAATCTTTTCTTACATTTATTAAAACTTGGTAATTTTGAATGTAGTGTAATATTTCCTACTGAACAGTTTAATAATTATGAGATTTAGACCCATAGTTATGTATATGTTTGTACTACTCAGCATATGTTTAACGCAACATATTTTTGGAATAACATATTGTTCCTCTGATCTACAGTATATGCTCTACTTGTAAATTTCTTTTAGGTTTAGGAATCTAAACCAACTAAAATGTCTTCACTGCATACTTTCATTTTCTTCATTTTACTGGTGCAGAGCTCCATTCTGCACTGAATGAGACATTTTACATTTTATTGAATTATGCATTAAATATTTGGCCCATTAGATTGAAATTGTTCACACAAGCAGAAAACAAGTGTTCGATGATCATATTAAAATTAGGGATTTTTGAGTTGTACAGAATTAAAAAGACTTTCTAAGCTAATTTCTTTTTCTGACAAAAAATGCCAGAAAAACTAAATGAAACCCAAAATTGATTATGGAAAAGTTCTTTAAAAAAAAATTAAATGTCATTTTCTTTATGGTGCTGTTCTGATCAATTTACGATTTGAATGATGTTTCTATGGCATTCTGATCTGAGGTTGTTAAGCTGTAAATACAAATGTATCCTTACAAATTTATATTTAACTAGACGGAAATTTACCCCATTGGAATATTAACTATATTGCTTAATCCACTCTGTGTGTGTGTGTGTGTGTGTGTCCATGGACTCTCATATTGATTCATTGTCGTCATGATGGCATTTTTCCAGCGTGCCTGTCAGCCCCCGTGCTTCTATTTTTAGCTTGGATGCTGAAGGTGTGTGTATGTGTGTGCGGGAAGCTGTTGCTCTGTCTCACTTTACCAACAGGCCTGTAACCAGACTCTCTTCTGTTCTCTTCTAGCGAGTTAATTTTAGCCGATGGTTGAAGCTTGCAGCAGGGTGTCATGTGTCCAACCCACCACCCCCTGCCTATCTGCCCCCGCTCACTGCCCCTCCTGCCATTGTTCCACAGGGGTAAGACTATACATGGAGTGAGGGGTCAGTTCGGGCTCCTGCTGCACCAGTGCTGACCACATGGCAGCAAGTGATTCATGCAGTCGTGATGAAAGTATGAACTGTGGCTTATCAAGGGAAAAACGTTTGGGCTCTAACTGCATATTAGCGAAATAATGTAACACTAACATCAGCACTTCTTGCCCACAAGACACATGATAAAATAAAGAGGCGCTGACATGTGAAAACTCATATTTTTTCATGCCAGGTGTCTTTTACAGCCAATGCTAGTTATTGGCACCATTGGGGATGATGGATTAAAATGAATCATTTCAGAAAACAAAAACTCTTAGATATACCAGAACAATTGCTACAATTAATGGCACACCTAGCAATTCTTAAAAAAAACAGTTTGTATTTCACTTACTTGTATTTCACCATAATGTAATTTATATTTTTCTTGAGTGTTCCTCATCTCTTAAGTGGTCATCCCTGACTTCCTGTTTCACTGGGGTTTAAATATGATGTGTGACAGAGATCAAATTCTCTTGATTTGAAAGAAGAAATTAAATTAGGCAAAAGAATTTTAATCATCATAAATCAGCCGATGGTAATTAAAAAATCATGATGAAGGACTCAACAATGGTTCAAAAGTGGTTCAAATATGAACATCATTACTTATAAAATAAATTCCATCACATTTTCTGCCAAAAAATACAAAGTTTAGTTCTAAGAATATGCTGTTTTTGTGGTAAGGAGTTATGTCTTTAATACCAAGTCATTTCAATGCATTATTATTTTTCAGTATTTATTTTATCATGTGTAGGAAGCTGGTGAAGATGGTTATTTGCATGAGTCAGTTGTATATTTATTTAGACACTCAAATAAACTGATGTTGGTTCACTACGATTCTAGTTTTCCCCTTAGCCCAAACCTAGTTGATCAGCCAAGACAAAATAAGAAATTGTGACCAGTGCAGACATTCATGGCATGTTTAATTTTTTTGTTCCGATTTTTGTACTGAACAGATTGTGTGGTAGAATTCAGATTTTTCTTTAGCATTGACTCAGGAGATATGTGCTTATTTTCACTTAATAAAACAACAAATACAAAGTAGCAACAAAAAAAATTATTTGACCAAGTTTGGGGTTTGGGGGAGGGGTCAAACTTCAGCATAGGAGGAGGAGCTGTGCAGTGATGGAGCTGTAGGATGACAGCCAGCTTTATGGAGGGGAAGACAGGGAGAGAACACTGATCACATGATGCTGACTCATACAGGGTCCAGACAGCAACACACACACACACACACACACACACACACACACACACACACACACACACACACACACACACACTGACCCAGACCAGAAACAGTGCTGCTCATGTCTGCTGTTCAATACCATATGAGGCAGACTCTCTCTCACACGCAGGGAATGATGGGAGTTTCCTGGCCAAGCAGACTGGTCAACAGATTGGTGTGGATCATTTTGTTTTTGGCAGAAGCTGGAGTAGTCCTGTGCATGTGTGTGTGTGTGTCTGTTTGTGTGTGCTGATTTAGATCTATACTTTATCCATCAATATCAATATTCAGGGCCTGGTATCCGAGATGCTTTAATACGCCGAGCAGTTGCATGTGAGGTTGAGTCCTTCTCTACTCTTCAGAAAAATGACCTATTGTAAAACTGCTTTCCATTCTAACTGAATTGTGTCTATCATAATTACTTTAATACACTTGAACTTGATATACTCCTTTACATTGCACCTGTATGAACTGGCAGATTATTTAGTAATTTAAATGATTAGCTTCTTGTTTTATTTTTTAATTATAACACTATTTTGTCTTTTCAATCAAGTGTTTACATCATTCAAGATGTTGTGCTTAGCTTATCAATGTTTTGTTGATTTGTTATTTCTTTTTTTGAAGAAACTGATGGGTTATCTGATTAATAGTATAATGAATAAAGATAGCACTGTTTTAAATTAATGGCATTATATAACTTCATCATGTGTAGTGTGTTATCATCAGGGGTTACTTTTAATTCTTTATTTTATTATAATTTTTGATACTTTCAAATTTGCATCAATGCGATTTGGTTCGATATGGAGATCTGTGCTCAGCATGAAATATAAAATTTCAGACAATCTGCTACATTTCCATCAACTCACACATGCAAACTGATTATGTTCTGAACATTTTATTATTAAATGTCAAGTACAGAAATGTAATCATAAGCAAAAGCAACATCTCATTGAAAAACACTGCACATAGTAGGTGAATGAACACTCATCAATTTTCAGATTGATTTTCAGATCAATTTTCAAATTTATCAAGTCAATACATTGGACTATGTACAGTTTTGGTCGATGCATGAATACAGACCACTTAATTATTACAACCCCAATCTTCATCATGTTCATTCGGGCAGTAAAAGTGTTAAAACAAGACAGAAAATATGAGTTAATTTAAATAATTCACATCAAACCTTTTATAATCTATTAAAACTGCACTTATATATTAAAAAATAACTGTAATAATAATGTTTTTTATTAATATTGAGACAGTCCCTGCATGTTGTCTTCAAAAGTAACAATTTATTTTTGATTAATACACAATGTTATTCCACAGAGAACTCCAGAAATGGACTAGAAAAAAATTATTGATACATTTTCAAAGTTCTAAGATGTGTTGTTTCTTGTATATAATCTTACCTGTGGCAAGTAACAGGTTTTGGCGATTTAGAAATCACAATTGTACCCGGTTCAAATGGAGAACAGCTGATTCAGTCTTGTGTACTTGCCTCTCGCCATGAAAAGTTGTATGACAGATTTCTTTTGGGAAGTCCCGCCGTTATCTACCTCTTTAAGCCACCAACCTCATCTCTCACCCTCGCCACAACTTGCAGAGTGTCAGGTGTTTATATTTCTCCATCTATAGCTCACCAAACTTGGGTCTATTTAGTGCTGTTGCTTAGAACATGCTAATTCTGTAGGTCGGCTGTTGGTGGGTGGGCCACATAACGTACAATGGATTAATCACTGATGCAGCCTTGGTCTGGTTGGTGTCTGGACTGTCAATCAACACAGGAAAACCCACTGTGGAGACCCACTGAATGATGGTTGGTTGGTTGGTCCTGTCCTCACTCCATCTCCAATAACATGACCAGCTTTGATTCTGAGTTTGCATACAAGTTTGTGATAGTTTGTGACTCAAAATATCTGGTAAATGAAAGTTGCATTCTCTGACTGGTGAGCAAACAAAAAGGAAATTTGCATCTATCACGGCAATAACTGGATGTAGAGATGTAGCAGTATATGTAGCAGTATATTTTTTGTACTGCAGAGCTTAAAAAGGCTTCGCGAGCGGAGCTCGGCGCGGGTCCATTGTGTTTTGTCGGAAACTTACGGCAGATCTTTCTGACCCGCCGGTAACCGGTAGTGGATAAAGGCGATTCGCCGGGTCCACATCTTGCCTCTGCTCCTGTCTAAGTGTGTGCAATGTGAAGTGCGTTCAAGCCTGAGCCGTGGGTGTGTGTGTTTGTGTGTGTGTTCAGC
>JBBIGC010000125.1:21911784-21926219 GCA_037576955.1 Lepidarchus adonis | reverse complement strand
GCTCATTTTGGATTTCATGAGAGCTACACATTCCAAAAAAGTTGGGACAGGTAGCAATAAGAGGCCGGAAAAGTTAACTGCACATATAAGAATCAGCTGGAGGACCAATTTGCAACTTATTAGGTCAATTGGCAACATGAGTGGGTATAAAAAGAGCCTCTCAGAGCGGCAGTGTCTCTCAGAAGTCAAGATGGGCCGAGGATCACCGACTCCCCCAATACTGCGGCGAAAAATATTGGGGCAATATCAGAAAGTTTCTCAGAGAAAAATTGCAAAGCGTTTAAAGTTACCATTATCTACAGTGCATAATATAATCCAAAGATTCAGAGAATCTGGAACAATCTCTGTGCGTAAGGGTCAAGGCTGGAAAACCATACTGGATGCCCCTGATCTTTGGGCCCTTGGACGGCACTGCATCATACACAGGAATGCTACTGTAATGGAAATCACAACATGGGCTTAGGGATACTTCCATTGTCGGTGAACACAATCCACTGTGCCATTCGCCGTTGCCGGCTTAAACTCTATAGGTCAAAATAGAAGCCATATCTAAACATGATCCAGAAGCGCAGGTGTGTTGCCTGGGCCAAGGCTCATTTAAAATGGACTGTGGCAAAGAGGAAAACTGTTCTGTGGTCAGACAAATCAAAAGTTGAGGTTCTTTTTGGGAAACTGGGACGCTATGTCATCCGGACTAAAGAGGACAAGGACAACCCAAGTTGTTATCAGCGCTCAGTTCAGAAGCCCGCATCTCTGATGGTATGGGTTGCATGAGTGGGCATGAGCATGGGTGCGTGTGGCATGGGCAGCTTACACATCTGGAATGGAACCATCAATGCTGAAAGGTATGTCCATGTTCTAGAACAACATATGCTCCCATCCAGACGTCGTCTCATTCAGGGAAGACCTTGCATTTTCCAGCAGGACAATTCCAGACCACATACTGCATCAATCACAACATCATGGCTGCATAAGAGAAGGAAAATGTCCAGCCTGCAGTCCAGATCTTTCACCCATAGAAAACATTTGGTGCATCATAAAGAGGAAGATGCGACAAAGAAGACCGTTAAACAACTAGAAGCCTGTATTAGAAATGAATGGGATAACATTCCTATTCCTAAACTTGAGCAACTTGTCTCCTCAGTCTCTATACATTTGCAGACTGTTATAAAAAGAAGAGGGGATTCCACACAGTGGTGAATATGGCCTTGTCCCAACTTTTTTGAGATGTGTTTATGCCATGAAATTTAAAATCAACAAAAATTTCCCTTAAAATGATACATTTTCTTAGTTTAAACATTTGATATGTCATCTATGTTGTATTCTGAATAAAATATTGAAATTTGAAACTTCCACTTCATTGCATTCTGTTTTTATTAATTTGTACAGTGTCCCAACTTTTTTGGAATCGGGTTTGTAACAACACAACATTTATAAAAAATCTTTTATGTCTTTATTTAGAACAACCTTAAACAACTCATATTGTTAGTGGAAAAAGTATGCAAACCCTTGGCATTATTGACTGGTTTAACTCCCCCTGGGCAGCAATAACCTCAATCAGGCACTTCCTGTTGCTGTTGAGCAGACATGCACATTGTTCAAGAGGAATCTTAGCCCATAATTCTGGTCATATTCTTTGGACGTCTCGTGTGAGTGTTTCTCTTCAAGTCATTCAATAGCATCTCTATTGAGTTGAGGTCTTGGCTCTGACTTGGTAACTCCAAAAGACAGGTGTTGTTTTTTTTTTAAGCCATTCTGTTGTGGACTTGCTCTGGTGTTTTGGGTAATTGTCCTGTTGCATTACCCAACTTCTACAGAGTTTCAGCTGATTCAGACATTCTCACATTATCCTGAAGAGCTTTTGATACACTTGGGAATTCATCTTCCTCTCAATGATTGCAAGTCGTTTAGGCAGCAAAGCAGGTCCAAATCAGGATGTTTTCTTATGGTTGGGATGATGTTTTCATGATATGCAGTGCCCTTTTTACTGCTGCTAGGTGTTCTTCCCAAACAGAGGTTAGGCAGTTCCAATGATGTCTTCAAATCTTTGGCTGTCACTCTGGGTTGATCCATTTTTAATGAGAATTTGTTGTGCTCTTGGAGTCATTACACTTCTTAGAAGAGTAGCCACAGTCTCAAAGTGTCTCCATTTGTAGATCTGGTAGACTGGTGAATATCTAAAGTCTTTGAAATCATTTTGTAACACTTTCCAGCTTTATGTAAATCAACAATTCTTGATCATAGATCCTCTGAAAGCTCTTTTTGGCCAATGTATGGCTTACATAAGTGTATTCTTCTTGTGTGGAGCAAACTCAAAACATTTGAGTGTTTTTTTTAGTCAAAGTAGCTTTGGTCCACCTAACTCCAATTAGCTTTATTCAAGACAGTAACTCAATGGTTCACATACTTTTTCCACTAGCAATATGAGTTGTTTATGGTCATTCTCAATAAAGATATAAAGTGTATTATTATTTTAAGTATATTATGTTTCTCAGTAACATTGACTTCATTTTATAACATATAAATGCAGAAAACCATGAAATTACAAAAGGTTAACATACTTTTCTGGCCACTGTAAGAGCAGTAACATGACAAACAGCCACAGATCAATGAGATGCTATAAAAAGAATTAGGAATGGTAAAACAACGTGTGAACAAGGTCGCTTAATTTGTTTGCTGTTTTCTGTAGGTGGGCTGGATCCTGTCTGCTTTGGATGAACTGCAGATGAACCCGCAGCCTCCAGTGGCAGTTCTTCCTCTTGGCACAGGAAATGACCTCGCCAGGACTCTTAACTGGGGAGGAGTGAGTCATTTTAATTCTGCCCTCTCACGATAAGATATACAAGTGCATATATGAAGAATTCTCATTTTGCTTTGTATCTTATCTTCTTTGTTGTAGGTCATATACAAGGCTGAGCTCTGAGGCAGCCACATGTAGAAGATTAGCCTGTTTTCCCTTTAGCAGTACATAGACTGATATATGAAAATGAGTTCTGTTATCTGTTATTCTTTTTCTCATAATTAATTGTTTTCATATTAAGATTACTTTTTGAAATAATGCAGTTTACAAATCACAGGGACTGCAATTTTAACTATGGGCTATATTATCCAACATTACTGATGTGTTTTAATTGTAGGAGTTTAATAATATTTATATTTAATAAAGCAGAGCTTGTGCATTGAAATTCTGGCACATTACAGGAGCTATAGAAAATTATCACCCCCTTCAAAAGATTCCCTTTTTTTTAAAACACACACAAAATATCTCTTCCCAGCTTTACTTACTCAATGCAACATATAACATCCAAGTGAAAGATATCACAGCTACAGTTCAGAAACATTATAAAAAAATATCAAAAACAAGATATAATGATATTAACAAAGGATCACCCCCCATGGTCAATGTTATGTTGAACCACTTTTGTCTTTAATGATGGCCTTTAGTCTGTTGGGATACTTTTCTATAACTTTTGCACATCTAGATTGAGCAATATTTGCCAACTCTTCTTTACTAAACTGTAAAAAAGGTCGGTCAGATTGGATGGTGAGCATTGGTGGACTGCTGCCTTTAAATCTTTCCATAGATTTTCAATGTGATTTAGGTCTGGGCTTTTACTGACCACACAAGGACATTCACTTTTTCTCCTCTAGCCACTGTGTGATCAGTTTTGCTGTGTGTCTTGGGTCTTGGGAGTATACATTTTCAATTTTCTGGCAGAAGGTAGTGGGCTTTCCTCAAGAGTTTGATGGTATTTTGCCCAATCCATTTTTCCTTTTACCTTTATGAGAGCCCCAGGAACTGTGGCAGAGAAACACCTCCACAACAGGATGCTGCCACCTCCATGCTTTACTGTAGGTTTGGTGTGCTGTGGATGGTGAGCTGGATTTTTGCCAGGTGTACTGTTATTGAAGCCAATCTCCAAGGTGCATTTTGGTCAAACAAGCCTTAATGTGGCCTTTCTTGAGAAGTGGCTTTTTCCTTGCAAACCTCCCAAAAAGCCACAGTTGTGGAGCCATTGTCACCTGCACACAAATGACAACACTTTGCCATAAAATCCTTTATCTGAGATTTTGTTTGTATCCATCTCCTGCATTATGTCTGTCCACAACTCCATCCATGAGATCTTTTGAAAGTCACTTGCCACCTTTAGTCAGTTGTTTGCTATCAGTTGCACAACCAAGCAAGGGAAGGCTTCACTGATCACCTCTTTTAGAATAGCACGTGGAAGCCAGTAACCATGGTCTGCAATGGAAATGGTGGTTACTTACACCTGATTGAGTTTACAAATATTGTTTAGGAAGGAGGTTAACCTTTATTAATCTCAGCATTTCTAGTTTTTAAAAATGATTCTTCCGAACTGTAGCTGTGATAGCTTTCACTTGGATGTTATAGATTCCATTAAGTAAGTAAACAAATACATGTTTATGTTCATTTAAGGCTGTAAAGCAAAAAAAAAAGATAATATTTCAAAGGGGGTGATTCTTTTCTAAACCAAACCAAATTTAATTTAATTAATTGTTTAACATTAACATTTTTGGGAAAAAAGTGTCAGTGTGTAGAAAAATTTTATGGAAAAACACTTACATTTAAAATGAAATAGTGGTTAAAAAATACATTTTCCCCCAAATAATTGAGCTCTAGTTCTTATTTGCTATTGTGTTTTTGGTGCATTTTAAATATACTTCTTTTTGTAACATCAGAAAAATTATTTTGGATTCTGTTTTTAGTTTGCTAATACAGGCTATACAAGCTAGGGATGTTTGTTTCTTGGTGAATGACATTTCCATCCCGACCCCCCACCCCAAAAGAAAAACCCAGTAAGGGAAATTTGGTTCTCCATGATATCCATGTCATCTCAATTCATGCACAAGTGCTGCTGTTATCTACATTGCAGCAAAATGCCTTTTACTTCCTGAACTCTGCCACATGCACCACAGCTTTGAGCTAGGGTGTAATGAAATTGTGCTGCTAATGCAAATTAGCAAGCCTTTTAATGAGTATGGGGCCAAATATATTACAAGCCTCCATAGAGCCAGGCTGCTGCAAATGCAGACAGGAGCAGAAGAAAGGAGGAGGGAGAAAAATGGGAGAGGAAGGGGGGGGGGGTACTAGGTCTTCACTGAGCCATGAGTTGGGGGGTTATTAGCGATGATTATGTTTGCTAATGAATGCCACATTAAATCAGTGTGGAAATTGCATTCTGATGTTGTTCAGGGGAAGTGATGAGTAAAAGAATGATCATTGCTTTCTGAATATTGTAAATGGGACAGCGAGACGTGACGAGCAGCTGTCGGGATAGGATTTATGTATTTACTTATTTGTTTGCTTGTTTGTTATTTGCGTGAACTAATAATGATTATAGCTCATGCTTTAGTGTGATTTACAGGATTTGTATGCATGGCTTGATTTGTAAGAGTGGGTCTGTATGGGAAGAATGCTAACTCAGTATTTATATGGGAGAAAAAAACGCCACTTTGTTATTGTATTATGAAGCACATGCTGTCACTGCTGCTGACTGCAGGGGGGTGGAGACTGGCAAGCAGTGACCTTGACAGGTTTGGAGTCTCTCTTACTCTCCTACTGCTTTTGTGCTACAGTTGTGAAATACTATTATTGACCCACTATGGCAATAACCTGTTTGCAGTATTTCTCTGACTGTATATTAGAATAGATGCTGTAATCATTTCAATTCATGCTCTCAAGGGCTCTATTTATCCCCTGAGGAAAAAGCCCCTGTGGGTCAACGTAATGGCAGGTAATGGCTTTATAAAGGCCTTAACACATGCTCTTTCTCTCTCTCTCTCTCTCTGCCTCTCTCTCTTTCTCTCTCCCTCAGGGCTACACAGATGAGCCAGTATCTAAGATTCTGTGCCATGTAGAGGATGGTACAGTGGTCCAGCTGGACCGTTGGAATCTACAGGTAGAGTGGTCACCTGCCCAGCCTGAAGAGGGCACACAGAAGGTAAACGAGAGACTCCAGCAGCCATGAGTACTCCATGAGTGTAGACTAAACCCTAATGAAGAATATTAATATAAGAACTTTATTAATCCTGAGAGAAATTGAACAAAGAAAGAAACAGAAGTGGAAAACTAAGCAGAAATAGAAACACTATAGTTACAATTTATAACAACCTGGCAAAGCACACTTATTAAAAGATAAGAGGATAAGATAAGCATATAAAAACAAAACAGTTGAATATACAAAAATTAATGAGCATATACAGCGCTGTGAAAAAGTATTTGCTTCTTCCTGATTTTTTTGTCACACTTCCATGATTCAGATCATCAAACAAATTTTAATATTAGACATAATATTCTATAACCTGAGAAATACTAAATGCAGCTTTTAACATGATGATTTAATGTATTAAGGTAAAAGAACTAGAAAAGTAAAAAAGAAAAAGGAATTGCCCTATAAATCTTATTACTGGTTGTTATGGCAATGAGTCTTGCACATCACTGTGGAGTAATTTTGTTTTAATTCAGCCAAATTGGAGGGATTTCAAGCATGAACAGCCCATTTCACATAAAAAACATTTGAATAGGATTTAAGTCTATCTTTGACTAGGCAACTCAGTTTTTCTTTTCACATAAGGTCAGGTGGAATTGGATCCATTTTTCTATTAATTAATTAAATCATCATAGAATCATTTTGTACAATTTTGTAAAATTTGTTTGGTGATTTGTTTGGCAAATACCTGAAAATAAATCAAGAAGGTTACAAATACCTTTCTACAGCATTGTATATTTAAATATAGATATTTAAATGTTTAACTTATTATTAAAAAAACTAATTTTCCCACATCTTCTTTAGCTTCCTCTGAATGTGTTCAATAATTACTTCAGCCTTGGATTTGATGCCCATGTCACACTTGAGTTTCATGAATCCAGAGGTCAGTGGGTTTGCATGAACTTATTTTCAGTAATAAATTTACAATTTGACATCTTCCTGTTGGGAAAATTTTTTCTTCAAAATCCTTAAATTTTAATGTAAGATAATGTAACATATTTGTACTTCAAGTCATTTTGGATAATTTCTGTTTAGTTCATTCATGTTACAGCATCTGATTAATAAGCATGCTTAAAATATCACACAATTGCCTCATACTGTGTTGAGTGATAAGTTATCTTAATTATCTTCAGTTGTTTATTTGGTTTCTGAAATTGTAAGACATATTGTCATACATGTCAGTATGTTGTGCAGGTAGTAACATGTCCTGAACTGCATCAGTATGTTTTAAATAATTTTATAAATGAGCACATTGAAAAGCAAAGCTACAGCTCAATTTTCTGTCTTTCTCTTACTGTGCAGAGGCCAACCCAGAGAAATTCAATAGCCGCTTCCGCAACAAGATGTTCTATGCAGGGGTGAGTAGTAACAAACTGAGAACATCCATATACAGAGAGCAAGAGAGTTCTAGAGACAAAATATACAGAGACATTTCTAAAGAAAATGACCATGTGTTCGTGTGTGTGCGCACATGTGGTTCTCTATCCTTTCAGGCTGCTTTCTCCGACTTCCTGCAGAGGAGCTCCAGGGACCTGTCCAAGCACGTCAGAGTTGTGGTGAGTGGCCCAAGCCTTTTGGCCTGAGTGGGAGTGGGCGCTGATTTTGACATTCCCTGTCCGTTCCATTACCAGTAACATTAATGAATGGCACCATGAGCCCCCCAACACAGTGCTAATCTTATCCAAGTGTGACATTTGCCCTGCAAGAAACTTCTTCATCACTGACAATATTTCTTGGCTTTTTATGTTGCTTTTGTTTTCTTCTTTTGCCTCTATTTGCGTTTTTGTGATGGCACTGTGAAGTGTGATGGTACGGATCTCACTGCTAAGATCCAAGAACTGAAGTTCCAGTGCATCGTCTTCTTAAATATTCCCAGGTGTGTTCACTGGTTGTCTCTCTCTATGTGTTGTGGGTCTGTCTGCCTGTGTGTTTCTACATGTTGGGAGCTGCCCTATTCAAACACTCGTAATAAATCTGGCATTTAACAGATGTGTGTAACCAGGACTAAAGCGGTGTACCCTTTAGTTATTACCGTCATTTTGTTGAAGTGTAATGTCATACAAAGCAGGGCCTTGTAGGGGACTGCAGTCATTGGTTAGGCATGTTGCATTAGCTCGTGACTCAGACTCACCCTTAAGTGACTTGACTTGTACTTGAGACTGATGACTGGTTGAAGTTTAACTGCCACAATAAAAACATATTAACAAAATTAGATCAAATTAAAACCAGCATTATGTACTACCATACACATTACCCATATACTTACTCCACCTTAGACCCAGAAACTTGAGACTCATCTTGAACACCAGAGATTTGACACTTTTAACTCGAAGTTGCACCCAGACACTTGACTCACACTTGTATGCAGACACCGAAAAATTCCAGAGATTGGGCACTCAGATTGAAGCCAGAGACTTTACTCAGACGTGCTGTGAATCATTGTAAATATTTTGTTTAATATTGTGTGTCTTGGAAATGTTTGGAAGCATTGTGATTTTATATTTTGATTTTTTTTTAAATATTTTACTATGTCACCTATCAAATTAAAGATATGAAAGATTAATTTATGGCTGCTCTTTTGAATGCAACCTTTTCTTTCCATGTCTCACCCTCACCTTGCATCTGCTTGACAGGTACTGTGCAGGGACCATGCCCTGGGGCAACACCGGAGACCACAGAGACTTTGAACCTCAACGGCACGATGATGGCTACATTGAAGTCATTGGCTTCACCATGGCTTCTTTGGTGCGTGGCTTCAGTCTGGCTACTTTTTCAAGTACTGTATCACAGAAAAACATTAGACACTGAATTTGAATCCAAACTGCCCATCTAATGTTGGGCTTTTTGTTTTCTTTTGAAATATTTAGTGTTGTTACTTGTTACTTTTCAATTTAGCAAAATAAATACTTTCAATGTTTTGTTCATTTTATCTTCATGTTGATTAAATTGTCAGAAAAGCAGGTTTTGACATTTTCCTTTTTGAAACTAGAAACTACTAGAATCTTTTGTAGCCAAAAGGTGGTTTAAACTGCTAAAAGGTCTGAGTGCTGAAGGGTGCTGATGCACAACAAGGGGATACAGTGAGTGGGCTTTAGCTTTATTCCCACAGTAGGGGACTTTTTCTTTTAAGATCTAAATAGCTTTCTATGTTAAATTATTGAAAACCGAAAAAGTAGGAACAACATTTTGAAAGTCTAAGTCTCCCCAAGTTTTGACAGGCAAATCTGTCTTGGTTTGATTTGCCTATCCTCTGCTTGGCCACCAGGCAGCGCTGCAGGTTGGAGGACATGGTGAGCGGTTGCACCAGTGCAGGGAGGTGACTCTCACCACCTACAAGACCATTCCTGTGCAAGTGGATGGAGAGCCATGCCGCCTGGCGCCCTCCACACTACGCATTTCCCTCCGCAACCAGGCCAACATGGTGCAAAAAAGCAAGAGACGCACCTCTGTTCCACTTCTTAATGAGTGAGAAACATGCATGTACATACACAGATTCAAAGCCTACATAGCGACACTAGTGCTTTTTTGCCTGTAATCATTTCAACAGCCTAGCTGAAGTATCCTCTGATCAAGTGAACATTTCCAGTTTCAGTAAACAGTTGTTGTATTAAAACAGTAGCTTTTTTGAATGTGCCCTCCATTCGTATACTTACATATGGAATTTCAGGCCTTTTATTTCACATACAAACATGCATTTACAAGAACTTGTTGTGGGTTTACTGTGTTTTCTTCCATTTCAGTGGTGCGTACAATGTTATTTGAGTGCTCATAGCTTCCCCTTTGTGCTTAACCTTCAGCCTGTTGGCTAGTAAATTAGTTAGCTAGTTTGTTACCTAGCTAGATTGCTAGCTGCCTAGCTGGTTCATAATTTAGCTAGCTACGTATTTATCTATAACACAGACATACACACACACACAGAAACACAACCATAAATGAACCATTACAGAGATAAAAACATTTTCAGACACAAATTTCAATACACAATTGTGTAACTAACATGTCTGATTCTGCCTGCTGTTAGTCTTTCTCTGTTTAAGCTCCCAGTCCCTCCTGCATTGCTGTTTTCTGTCTAGAGCCCTCTGAACAACACTAATCAACACAACCCTCTTCGCTCCTGCATCTTGTGCTATGCAGTGCCTTAGTGCTCCTTTCTTTCTCTATTTTGCATTTTCTTTCTCTTTCTTTAAAGGAGTAGTATGACAAAAAAATATATATACAATTTACATTTTGTTTCCTTTACCCCAAATATTGTCATTGAGCAAAATATTTGTGGTGTGGTCTTTCTGATATTTTTTTAGTTTTGCACTGAAAGCTTTTTGCTCAGTGTTAAAAACGGATACAGATATGGACAGCGTCTGTCTTTGCACTGCATTCGTTGTGTCTGTATTTCTACATGTTTTCTGGAGAAATTGACAAAATAGAGGAGTAACACCAGAACTTGTGGGCGCAGCGTGGCCAATAACTCAAACAAGACATGACAAATTCATTTTAAAAATGGCTGTTTTGGGGAGAAGTTGAGTGAGAGTTTAAACAGCTATATGATGCTTCTGCTTCTTCGCTTTTGCCACTTTCTACATTATTAGGACCTCCCCCACTGTTGGCTTGATTGTTGTTGTCAGAAATTTTTAACTCTGCCCCCTAGTGGGCGTATTGTTTTACATCCATGCCACCTTAACCTACACATGGAAGTATGTTGGCAGTGATACTTACAATGTTTAGAATGGATATATATTTTTGTACATAAAAGAGCATAATTGAGGTTTAACAAGTTACATTTCCACTACTCATTAGTTACATCAGAAAACTAAAGACAAATGTGCTCTGGCTAAAAGATCAATTTGGGAGAAAGGGATCATTGTGTAAATGTAATTTTTCTTTGACCTATTCCTTTAATTCTCCTCCTCTTTCATAATTAACTGAACCCCTTATCCATGTTTGTCTCTCATCTACCCTTGCCTCTCTCTCTTTCTCTCTCTCTCTTTCTCTCTCACACTCTCTCTCTCTTTCTCTCTCACTCTCTCTCTCTGGCTTGCCTGTGCTCCTGTGTTGCCTGTGCTGGTGTTCAGCATTCAGAAAGTGTGCGCAGCAGATTTGCGCCGCCTCTCTGCTCCCCCAGACTCCTTCTCTGTGTAAGTATATCTCTCTCACCCTCGCCACACACACAGCCACACACACACACACTCTCTCTCACATACCCACCTCACACTCCTTGGCCATGCTGAGCGGGGGTGTGTGTGTGTGTGTGTGTGTGTGTGTGTATGTGTGTGTGTGAGTGCAGAAGGAGGGTCAGTGTGTGACTGTATATACAGCACACACAGTTTCCATGTCTTTGTGTTTCTTTGTGCTCCTTGTTCGTTTCTTCACCCAGGTGTCTTTGTGTGTCAGGTGTCTTTGTGTGTCAGGTGTCTTTGTGCTTTATCAGCTCATAGTAAAACACAGTGTCAGAGGCCTACTTGAACATTTGACATTGCCCACATAGAGGTAAACTAGTTAAAACATTTTTTTATATAAATGTAGTGTCCATCAATGTAATTTTTGGAAGCACTTGAGTGTTAACCCTTAGAAGTCACAGTTAAAAAGTGTCATTAATTACTTATCAGTTGTTGAGACATTCTGTGGAAAGAACACCACATTTCTGTTTAATGAAAATTCAGTAGTTGTGCATAGAGTCTTGTTTTTACCATTGGCCATGTTCTTGTCATTTTTAACATTAAGCAGATATGTTTATTTTAGAATGTACATGCAATGTAAATGTATGTGCCCCATTTCTGGAGAAAAGAATGTATGTTTTCAGTAAAAGGTGCAAAAAAATAATCTGTTATGGTATGGAATGAATCAGTGCCAAAAAAATACCACTTAAAATTGTAACACAATACTACACTTTTGGAGTATGCTAAACTCTAAATCTGTTTACATTTACAAAATACATTGAATCTGGTCTGTGAATAAACTGTGTTTATGTTTGTGGTTTTTTTTAAATTAAATAATTATTCAATAGAATTAGCAAATCACAGATAATAATGTTCATGGAAGTACTACAGCAAATTCACAGCAAAACTCTAGACTTAATGTATATTTAAAGGTACACTAAGTAACTTTTTGCATCTCCATGCTTTAGCAAAACTAGTCTTTTACCTTCACTCCTAGTGTAATACTTTACTAATTGTTCTTATTGTACCTTTAAAGACGAGCCACACACACATTCTTATTGACTGTTTGGTTCCACTCAGATAAATCATTTTAAGTTTATTTTAAATACACAATGGCCATTTTACTTGTGCTACACGTAAGGAGGAAACAGAGTGTTCAGCAAACAGAGTCAGTCAGTAGGAAGGAGAAACTTTTACAGTGGTTGACACCTCAACTGCTGGCTAAAAACCCTCAATTTCCCCCCGGGATCAATAAAGTTTTCTGATTCTGATTCTGATTGTATGTAATATATTTAAGTATACACTGTGAGAATGTGGTGAGAGAAAACAGTGAATGTTCCTCCGTTCCCTTTGCCTTATATAATAAAAAGGTAGAACAAAGATCTGTTTGTGTTCTAATGCATGTCCCCCTGTTTGCGTATCTTTTTCTGCAGCCCACATGCAGTTCCTGAACGTCTGCGGCTACGTGTGAATCGCATTAGCTTGCAGGAGTATGAGAGTCTGCAGTTTGATAAGGAGCGACTGCGGGACATTTGTGAGTGACCATCCAAATCACTTTAAAGAATTTCCACCCTTTTTAAATGTTCAGAGTTGAATTGGATGGCTAATAAAACAAGTCTGAAAAGAGTGGTTTGTTTAGAAATGCACTGTTCTAGACAAGTCACAGTAGTGGTAATAGGAACCAGACATCTGAAGAAATTAATTCTCCTAAAAGCTATATTACAAATTGCTACAGATATTAAGTATACACTGCCAGATGACACAATTGTTGTGTGTGTTATAGATATTACTACCCTGTGTGTATATCACTAGTATTCTACAGAACTGGTGTTTGGTGTTCGTATCCCAGCTTGTTAGCATTGTATAACAGGAGAATTCTTACTAGGGAGTTATATATGACTGACCTGAGGAGAATATTTGCAAAAAATCAAAAATTCTAGCAAGAACATGAAAAATGTACAGTGGTGCTTAAAAGGTCATGAGCCCTTTAAATGTTTTTTAAAACTTTTATATAAAGGTGACCTAAAACATCTATTTTCAAACTAAAAGTAAATGAAGAAATCCTAGTGAAAAAAAATTCCAATAACACATCTGCATATGGCAAAAGTAAACCTTTATGATTATCATATACTTTGAAGGTGAAATTAGAGTCTGGTGTTTTCAGTCAATGGGATGACAATCATGTGTAAGTAGGAGACGCTTTTTTACTTAAAGAACAAGAGTCCAGTAAAACCTGACCACATATACAACCCATTTGTGGATGAGTATCATGGCTCATACAAAGCGGGTGTCTGAGGATCTGTCTGAAATAAAACAAACTGTGAATGACACTGTTGTGCATGAGAGAGATGAAAGAAGATAAAACTGCTCTCCAAATGAACATATCTTCTTATCTACCATTTATTTATATCATAAGGACAAACAAGAAGGATACTGAAAGAATGTTTTGTAGACATATATATAGCCAAAATAGAACTTTATGGCTTAAATGAGGTGTGTTACATTTGAACAAAGAAAAACATTGCATCCTTTACAGACAAGTCGTTCTACCAAATAATTAAAATGTTATGGAAGGCCCAGTCCAAGTCCTAACCTTAATCCAATTGAGAAGGACCTAAAGTTAGGGCTTCATGTGTGGAAACCCATGAGCATCCAAAGGAATGCCAAGGAATGGGCTAAAATTCCTCAGAGTACAGGACTGATTAAAAGTAACCTCAAATGTTTAGTACAAGGACGTCACACCCTATTCTAAAAGCACATGTTCACTTTCTTTTGCCACATGCAGATATATTGTTGGATAATTTTTTCAATATACATGACTAAATTTAAGTTGTTTGAACAGTCTTTCTTTGCCTACGTTTAACAATTTGTTTGATTTAAATTGCTTTTCTGGTAAAGGTTTAAGGAGAAAGAATTTCAGCTTATGTTACAACTGCTTAACCACCATGTTTAAATCCCATATAACTTGTGTTGCTAGTTGGGAAATGTGGGCTATATTAAAAACAACTAATGAGTCAACTGTATGTGGATAGCTTTATTTGAAATACTTAATGAAATCATTAGAAAGCAATGTGAGGCACTGTTAAGTAAGAATTACAAAATACTGATGTAACAATGAATTTTTACATTTTAAGTGTTTTGTTTCATTGTTACAAAAACAGTATTTGACTATTTGCATTGACATGAATGACAAAGAGACATGGTGTGTGTGTGTGTGTGTGTGTGTGTGTGTGTGTGTGTGTGTGTGTGTGTGTGTGTGTGTGTGTGTGTGTGT
>JBBIGC010000125.1:21820278-21839079 GCA_037576955.1 Lepidarchus adonis | reverse complement strand
TAGAATGAAATGTTTTTCTTAAAATATTTTTTTTCAATTCTAATCATTTTTTTCACCAAAAAAGCTTCTAACTTGAAGCTACATTTTAATATCATTAAAGAAATAAATAAATGACAAGTAAAATATTGTATTTGTCCATGCATTTATTGAGGTGTTCCAATATTACATCTTTGTAAGTTGCAAAATGACTTGAATCTTTTCTATCAGTTTATTGTGTGACCTCATTGTGCAGCAATAACACACACTGGCAGCAGTTTCCCGGTCCTGCATGTCAGCTTGGAGAATATTTAGACCATTCTTCTGTACTGAACAACTTCACCTCTGGAATGTTAGCTAATCTTTATATTCTCTATATTCTTTAGCCACTCACAAATATATAATTTTTCCTAAATAAATAAATGTATATTTTAATTTATTTTTATTTTATTGGATTCTCTTTATTTACTTCACTTAATCTTTTAGGTCATATTCATGCAGACATGTAGAAAATGTTTGCATGAATATGGTCTGTGCTGGGAAGTGGTGAGAAATATGACCAAAATTACTTTGAAGAAGTAATTTTCAGTGTGTTTCATAGATTGGCTGCTTGAGAGCGACCAGTGGTGCTCATTGCTGGTGTTTGGAGATAAAACAAAACTTCCCCTCTCCACTCCACTCCCCTTCTGAGGCCTCTTACTTGGCACTTCCTTCAGGACAAGTTTGTAATCCGGTTGTCATTTGCCTCGCCAAAGCCACTCCATCTCCACATCTGTGCTCGTATGAGGCCTACATTTCCCTTGCTTATGCAATGTGATGACAGGTGATGGGAAAATGCAGCATTACCATGACTTTAGATCGCTGTGAAAGTGAGATATTTTAAAACAAGCTAGCCATGTATAGCCATGTATACAAGCTAGCCATGTATAGCCATGTATAAGTTAAAAGTTAAAACTGTGCTTATCATTTAAAGAAAGTACCACAAGAGGAGACATGTCCAGAAAACACTCTATAAAGTTTGCTACATAGAGATGACCCTTATGGTGGTCCTTTCTCTAAATGATCAGTAGTTTTGACTACAGTAGAGTACATGGCCTATATGAGTATATTACTATAAAGTGGCCATGTATCACAAGTAAGTGAGAGCAGATTAGAGGATGTCAAAGATTTCTAATTCAAATTTGGTTTGAAGGGCTTCCAGTGAATGCATATATGCTAGATTATGATGAGTGTCTTAGATTTTATCCTTAAATCCCGGCATTACTGCACATTTAAAGTTCATCAGAAACCAAAGAAAGACAAAAACTCATGAAAGATGTTTGCTGTGTAATACTTTGTGCTAGTACCTTGAACTAGGACAGAGACTGAGAACTAACAGAGAAAACTGAGAACCTGGTGGAGTTTAAAAATGTAGTAGAAGAAAAAGAGATAAAAATATGAATCATTACAAGTGAAGGATTTTAGACTCCATCAAAACTATTAAGTAATAAATAACGTAAAGTAAAGTATAACTAATATTTTTTCTTTGCTGTTGGGTTTCTTGTTGGCCGTGACTGACTAAAACATGATAAATTTGTGGAACTGAGCTTTGCAACATCTACAGTGAAACAGATGTTAAACGATATGCCAAATCAGAGGCCAAACCTGAAAAAAAGTCGCAGGCCTGCATTTATCTGTTTTAAATAGTTATGTTTTCTGTTTCAAGTCTGATAGCTCTGTGGCAAACTTTTTATAAGTTTATACTTTAAACGCAACTGCATTAAGTTGCTCCAGGAGAATGTCAAATGGTGAATTTCCTCCCAGTTCCACTCCTTTTGTGGTTTTATGGTGTTTTTAAGTGCAAGCTGGAGTTGTACGTCTTGTATACAATTACTTGTTCAGAAAATACACTTTCTAGGCCACAGCTCTCTGCCTTAGTTTAGGCACTTTAATGATTTGGAATTGTGAAGTGAGCGCAGACGAGGACTTGATGACTGACTCAGGACTCAGTACCTACTCTGAACTTCCTCACGCCTTGACTCTGACTCAAAATGGTTCATCCTGGGAAAAATTCAACATCTGATTAAATTGGCCGTTGACCTTAATAGAGTGAAGGAGCTATTTCCATCCTTACGTGAATAACTAGACTGTCAGCTTTGCTACAATCACGTACATGCTATTGCTTTAATGTTTTCCCACAGCTCACAGTAGTGTCAGATTCAATACAGCTTCAAACAACAAAGCTCTCATCTTAGAAACACCTTCAGTCTGGTGAAAAGAATGTGTTCATTTCAAGCTGAGTAAAACTTACACAGACTACCGACATTTTCTTTAACTGCAGCTCTCTTTCTTTTAGACTTGCTCCTCAGACACTTGAGATCCCCTTCAGGGAGAACATGAGTCTTAATGATCTTTTTTATTATAATCTTTTATAATGTGATAGCTAAAGCTGTTTAGATTGATCCCACCTCTAGTTCCTCGAATCACGGCCATCAGACATGAGACAAAGTGGAATTCTGATTCACATTTTACCAAAGCAGGGTTATCAATTCTCACACTCCCATGCTGACACAAGAAATTGACAATTTGACAGCCCTGCCAATGTAGATGCTTGAATTGTGAAACCACTCGATTTCACTAATACAGTTTAACATTCAAACAGCTGCGTTTTAAAGGCTGATAATGACTCTATCAATAGGCTGGTGCTTGAGATGCCGGTGCTGATTTACTGTAAGGTGACTTTATCACTTAGTGTGCAGCGCCCCTCTCTGAAGCATCTGTCCAGTGATTGCAACGAGGTGATCATAAAGCTAAATGAGCCATGCTTATTGACTGATAATAGGGTCAGACTGTGTCTTCCATTTAACAGGAATATCATTCTTTATGAGAGGATTGTTTCTGTTATGGGGTAAATGATCCCAAAAGCTTTGAATGTCCTGTTTATCTTCTCTGGCAAGAAGCCTACCTTCCAAAAAAAGGAGAAATACTGCAGATACCTTTTTAATGTAAACTTCAGTGTCAGTTAAAGCTGTAAATCACAAGGCAGGCAGTGTGGGGTGACATAGCATGTGTTGGTGAAAGGAGATACAAACACAGGCGTGGGAGCGCGAGGTGTATTCCGTGTCTTTAGTCAGCAGTGTGTCCAGGCCAGGTCATGCCTAATCGCCTTTGATGTACCAGCAGCACCCCCAGCTTTCTGCAACACCTTTGTCTCAATGCATCGCCATCATCATTAGTCAGGCTCACACATTTTGAACTGAGGATTTGGTTTTAGTGTCATTGTCCATTGATCAGAATAAGTTACATTAAATACATTCAAAGAGATTTTACACTTGTCGCTATGGTTCAAGTCTCAACTTTTCGTTTTTCATCATCTGATACAGGATCTGCGGTGGCACCCTCTCTCCGAGTAATTCATACTGGAAACAAATTGTTAGCACCAATAACAGCTGAAACAGCTGAAAATCTAGAACAAATTTGCTGTGAAAACCATAATGTGGGACGAATGAGCAGCTAAGCGTATCCTGCTCCCTGACTCAGTGGGTTGCGTTGATGATGACACCCAGCACCGTGACCCACCTGCTGAGGATATTCACTCCAGCGGTCTGTTTTCACTCAACTTTAAACACCACTCAGGCACCCTGTGGCCAAATCTGAGTTATGCAACAGCTAGTTCCAACCGCATAATCTGATTGGTTGAAGAGCATTCTTACAACCATTGTTGTTGCTGCTTGTCAACCCAAGTGAAATGCTACAAATATGAAGAAAACATTACTGACAAATATACCAAACTGGTTATGGCTAACTTACTCAAGCCACACCAATTTGTTGGAGTGGCACATCAATGCTGTTGTCTCTTGAATATGCTTTTTATTTACACTGTTTTACAATGTTTTTACAATTTTCCCTATCACACTGAATTTTTTCTCAATCATTCACACTTTTCTAAAATGCCCCCAACCCCTACAAAATATTCTCAATTCCCTCATGAACACTGCTCTAGAATGTTCACCTCCCTATCACGTGCTTCAAAATGTTTCTCCACCATTCACGGTCGCCTCATTCTTACTCTCCCCCATTCACATAGTTCTGAATGATTACCTTCCTGTTCACACTCTTCTACAGGGTTCTCCCTATGAATCCATATTACATGGTATTAATGGGGCATTACAAATGTCTAATTTTGACCATTACAGTCAAAATCACTAAGTAGAACAAATGCTGCCACAACTAGATGGACTACAAGCAGTATAAAGCAGTGACAGTGTCGCAGTAAAAACCTTTTCCCCCAAAACATTGACATTTATATAAAATTTGTAACATTATGGCGGTAATTCACAAATACTTTCTATTAGAGAAAGCTCAAAATAACTTGCCGTGATGTCTAATACATGCAGATGCATATCAGACTGTATGTTTTGTTAGTACATGTCAGCACATACCGCTTTGCTGCACGCCTCATTGCTAATGCCGTTGTACATGACAAGCATCACAAGCAAACGAGGCATAACATAGATCAACAACTTCTCTGACACATTAAATATGTAGTTTGACATAAAATGACACAAGTGAAGATCTTGAAGATTTTGATGTTTCACAGTAGGATTGGCTGTATAGACATATTGAATTTATCGGAATCATCATTTCAGTGATGGAAATAAAACTAATGACATTTTATTGGTATATTTATTTATTTAACAGATTGCGAAAATGCCAGTTACCTTTTATTTGGACTCTGTCTGACAAATAAAATATTGGACATTACCTTTTTGACATTATTTATTAATACATTTTCAGATATTAAATTAATAAGAAAAATAAGAACTTTGATCAACCATGTTTTGTGTCTTCACTTTGCTTCTTTTGATTTCCTCTGGCGAAAGCTTATACTAAATCTAAATGCCTAAATCATCAAGTTTTTAAGTAATATAATACAGGCTTATTTATGTGGGGTTTTTTTTATCTGGGGGTAGCATTGGCCCAGACTGGAAAGTAATCAGTCCTATCCCCAGGACAGACAGCCCCCTCCCCCTCCCACATCTATGGCTGAGATGCAGTTTATCTTCACAGGTGTCATGTATGTGTTAAATGTAGAGGATAAATTCACTGCCCACTGTTCACAGAGTGAGTGCCGCAGAATCAAAATAAACCTGAAAAAATGAATTGCTAAGCTTCTGTCCTCTTTTATAGATGTCAGCGTTGCAAAATCACATTAAGACCAAGTGAGGTTATTTAATGTGCGCTAATGTTTGTTTCCTTCAACAGCAAACACATTGTTGTTCATAATTAACCATAAGTAAATTGCAGAACCCTAAAACATTATAGTTCCCCAAAAGTTGCTACACCAGTTCTGTACTGTTGCGTTGCTCATTAACTACATTGTAAAACTGTAAATGTAATTAGATCTGAAGAGCTAAAACCGCTTCCTCCTTCCACCATTTGATCAGGTTTTCATATGGTACCTTTATTTCATGACTTCCACTGGAAGTGAAACGTGCCGGGTAAACCACATTCTCACACTGACCCTTTCTCTTCTTTCACTCCGCAGATCTTACAGGTGAATCTAGTGATGTCCATCTTGATGTACGTGATGTTCCTCGCGTACCTCTATGGCATCTCAGGCACCACCACCAGCAACAGGCAGCGGCCCACACAGGACCCCATCAACGTGCTCATAGTGAAGCTCCTGCAGCCCGACATTGGTCGCAGCCGCCAGAGGCAAGATGAGGGGAACCAGGAAGCAGCCCTGCCCACCGCCCCTGCAGACACAGAGTACCCACAGCGAACCACAGCCAAGAGGGCTCTTGCTGACGAGCTCCTCCGTCAGCACAGGCGTTACAACTCGCCCCGTGTGCTGCTGAGTGAACGGACGCCCCTGCAACCCCCGCCACTTTACCTCACGGATGACTTTGTGGGCAGTCAGGACACCACCAACAGAACGCGGCAGAAGCGCCACACTACGCACAGGAGCTACCGGGGCGAGTTCTCGGTGTGCGACAGCGAGAGTCGCTGGGTGACGGCCAGGACCACAGCTGTGGACATCCATGGTGAAGAAGTGTCAGTGCTGACAGAGATCGGCACAGTGTGGCCCAGTATGAAGCAGTACTTTTACGAGACAAGCTGCAAGAGCAGCAGGCCCTTCAGGAGCAGCTGCCAGGGCATCGATGACAAGCACTGGAACTCACAGTGCAAAACATCACAGACGTACGTGCGGGCCCTCACCAAGTCAAACAACATTCTGAAGTGGCGCTGGATACGAATAAACACCGCGTGCGTCTGCGCACTTTCACGCAAACGCCGCAGGACGTAAAAAAAACAACAGTGTGCGAAATCTCGTACTGCAGAGTAACCCAGTACTCCTTTTGTCTTTATACTTTACCCTGGGCAGGGGGGCTGTACATATATAAATATAAATTATTATTTAAGTTATATCAAAATGCATGTAGTCTATACATGTCTATATGATGTATAAAGATATTTGTGTTATTTATTAAAGTTATCGAAGCAAAATCTAAAAAAACTAACAAAAAAAAACAACCAAGAGACAGAGATACATATGAACGTATGATGAAACATGCCATTAAGCTACAGGAGCATTACATGGTAAAATGATGTGCCTTGCTCAAAAATTTTTACACACTTGGGATAAATCACTGTTTCAGATCCAGACCCTGCAATCTGCTGCAGTTTAGTACAATTTAGTTTACTTACAACGTAAAACTTTATCAATCATATCCTCATTACTACAGTATTGATTTAAAAAACCCAATCTGTGCTATTGATACTGTGCTATCGGTATCCCTGTCATGTCTGGGGAAAAAAAAGAAATCCCAGTTGAGATGTTTTCCTTTGCTTTGAAGAAGTATAAAGACATATGTATATCACAGAAATGCATGGAATGACTAAGAAATATATATTTTTATATCACTCATCTTCTTGTGCACAATGAGAACACGATGCATGTAGGTATCCAGGACTAATGCAGTGTACAGCAACAGGAGCTGACAGCAAATAAGAGGAAATGTTTTAGCACTGGAGGTCAGTCCCATTCTAACACCGTGAAAAACTCAACACGTGATTGAGTCATATTTTTCATCATTGCTCTGGATGGAGTCCATTCAATGGGCTCTATCAGCGGAAGAGGATTATATGTACAGACTATTTATCCTATGTAATACACTATGTCCAGATATAAACATGCACCAATTGCAATATTTAAAAAAATAAATTGACTTTAGTTCTTTAGCTCCACAATCTGATGATTTCCCTGCTCAAACCCGCCTGATTAAGTCGTCTGTTAATTTTGTGGGTGTGATTGAGCCTTCAGGACCGGAACCATGCACCAGAACCAAAGCCTAGTCATTTAGTCATTTGAAAGTTTGCAGTAACCCAAACTGGAAACTGATCTAAAATAGATATTAAGATGGAAAAAGCCTTCTCAAAGGCTCCGCCCCATTTTACTCCAGGCCAAACCTCCCTTCCTGCCCACAAGCTGTTGAATTGTTGCAAACTGTTTGCTAATAATAAGCCAATATCTATACCTATAACCCACCCAGTCGATAAATTTGATTATTTTATAGTTATATAAGCAAACAAATGAACACTAAAACATGCAATCTTTAATGAAACTGCAGTTGCACAGAAGAGTATAAAGCTGCCTTAAGACGATGTGCATATGTGCAAACCTGGGATTTGAGCACATAATCTCCCCTTTAAGAGGGTTTCCTATTTGTCAGGCTCATCTTTAGAGAACCATTTTGCTTGGGCACTCAACATAGGCCTATAAAGAAGGCCAGGCTCATTTAAACACTGTGAACACACACAAGGTCCTAAAGATGCCATCAAAAGACTGATTGACTGGTGTGTGTTAGGCTTTGTTTCCCTGGAGGTAGTCTCTGTTTCTTAAATATTGCAGCGTTTTACGTATAAAAGTAAATGTCAGTACCTGAATGATGGATTCAGCAGAAAACCCATACACCCAAATGTTCAGCAGCCTGATATATTTCCCAATGATGATGGATATTTAATGGAGGATTTTCAGTCTGTTGTTGAGATATGTCATATTTATCCAATTGACCTGAGATTAAGCTTCGTTTCTGATTTCTAAATAAAGACTATGGGTCACGTTTCCATAGTTTATGATGAAGCGTATATTGAGCGGCTCATTCATAGGTTTGTTCTGATCCAATTGTTGTGCACTTTGAAATCACTTTGCACACTCCCATGAACATCTGGTTTCACCAGTAATTAACACATATGTGTGTCTAGATAAAGCACTAGATCATTCTATTCAAACTTAAATGATTAAAAAAACATAACTTTCTTGTCATTTCTTGTTTGCGTTTGTAATAAGAGCCTTTTTTATCGTCCAAAAAATGAGACAGAAACGTACACTAGAGCGTCTCAGGTTAGTGGAAAGTTCTATCCAGTCAAAAACCGTTGTCTAATCAGAGTAGCTCATACATTTATGAACCTTTGATTGGCCTTTAGGAGGTGGCTACTCTACAACATCTCTCCAAGGAATCATTTTGGCACTTTTATTTTTCCCATAAGACTCACATAGGAAAATGCCCACCCCAGCATATCCGCTATCATTTCCGCTTATCTTTGGGCCTTTTTTTCCTGTAATGGATATACATCTAAGTTCCAGACAAAGTAGGTCCATTAATCTGTTGCTAACAAGATAAGTGAAGTGGGGAGACATTAGAAAAGGAAGCTATTCGGATGTGCTTTGATAAGGTCAATAACATAATTAAAGATTGATACAACAGAGACTGGATGCCGCTTCCCTCTTAAGGCCATTTGGAGTGTAAAGCCTTACTATGCAATGTTGTATCGAAATATTCATGGCTATAAATGATTGATCATGTGCTTTACTGCCTTCTTAGAGACATAACAGTGCATCTGGAGACACTGGGGGCACATAGGAAAGCTATGCTAACATCTGATGGGCTTTAGCTAATATATAATGACTGACAGATTATGTTTGTTTCAAGTGACGGCTCTGAGGGAGCGTGAGGGTAAAAAAAAGGTTCAAAACACAACTCTGGACCACCATACAAGAAACATTCCTCCTGCGTTTCATTTGATACTCTACAGGGACACCTCCTCCATTTCTATCTGGAGCTATAGGAGGAGACACACACAACAGAGGAACTCATTTGCTCTCATTTCCTTTGGATGCTCTTGAGAATGAGTCTACACATTGCCTTTTCCAGTAAAGCCGCATCTAACACTGGAGTCTGGAAAACCATGCAGACCCTACACGCCCTTTACTTTGCTCGTGTTTGGATTGTGATTAATTCAATGAAACATTCCCATATGCTTATTGTTTTGGTACTGTGTGTTAAAAGCCCTGCTGTTCTGCACACTGTATACGATTCTTGCTGCTTTAAACATCCGCGACCATCCTGACCGTGGAACTCCAAGCATTGGAAAATGCTGAAACCCAAGGACAAGGACTCTTTCTCGCTCATACTGAATACTTCCAGCTTTCAAACCAGAGAAAATGTGCCAAAATATTATATTCAAAGACCACATACTTATTCCAGATGTCATTTCCTCTCTGGGTATGTCAAGACTATGACAAAAAAACAACAGATATCTATTTTAGTAAGAAAAAGACTTGTATTTTGGATGTTTTTTGTTTAGTAAAGTAGCTTCTTTTTGCCAACTGATCCACCCTTACACACCTGGTGTCCCTATGTGTTTGGTTCTTTTCCTCCGTCAGCTTGTTTGTGGCAAATCTGTTCTTCTGCAAACATCTTGCTAAATTTGATCCATTTTTCTCTCTGATACTTGAAGGAGTGTTGTGAGTGAAACAGCTGACCACTTAAACACAATGCCACCCTCCTCCTATTACCACAAGGACTTCTCTGAATAAACATGTTTTATATAAATACCTGCTTCCACTTGATCTGACCTGTGTTTACTGAGCAATGCAAGCTAGAAGAATGGATTTCATTTCCAAGCCGTCATGTGATGGGTACAAATCCAATAAACCAAAAACCAGTTCGTTTAGCCACGGGGAGTATGTGACATTTACGATAACTATGCATGGATTCCCTCAATGAGAAACTATGTGCAAAAGTTTGGGCCCCCTGGCCAAATTACATTTTATGTAGATTTTCTAAGTGTAAAAAAATGCACACACTCCACACAGAACAAACTCTGCACAATTCCTGTTTATTAGTTGGATTTAAAATACTGTATAAGAGTTATGACAAAAGTAGTGGCACATTTTATATTTTGTTTGTTTTTTTCCCAATATGTTACATTCAGCAAATAAATGGCATGTTAAAATCAGCAAGTCATGCACTAACATTTATATTATATATTTAAATTCTCTGTAGAGGGTGTTGCTAAATGTAATTTGTCTGAGGGATTTTTGAATCACACAATATAAAGGCAATAAACCATGAGAGGCTGTGTTCATCATTCAATATTACTGCTACTACTGCGAATGATAATGTTAGAAATGATAATTTAAAAAACAGTAACAATAACAACAACAATACAACAACAACAACAACAACAACAACAACAATAATAATAATAATAATAATAATAATAATAATAATAATAATAATAATAATAATATTTTAATATAATATAATGATGCTTTTATAAATATAATAATGATAATACCAAAAAACTATAAACCTTCTAGAGCACTCTGAAAGTGTCTCCTACACAGGTCTCCTAAAAGTGTGCAATGAGCTTAATGGGCTAATAAAAGATGGTATTGAATTCCACCTTTTACACTTTTACAGAGGATATTTAATTGAAGGCTATATTGAGATCTTATATTGGTCCATAAACAGACAGATATTCAGTGAGGTATCCATGTGCTATAACATCATGTATCCCTTTAACAATGTAAAAGAGAAGGTTTTACACTACCCTGAAACATGAGTGTAGTTCTTTCAAAACAGGGCTTGTATCAGATATTTTTTAGTTTTTTAGAACCACATGTTGATGTGCTGTTTCCATAGGAAGCTGAATAAAAGAACTATTACAATAATGCATGCATTTTCCAATATGTAATAAAACGTTTTTCAGAAGGAATTGAAATGTATAATAGTGTATTTTCAGTACAGCTATAAAACATGATTTTAATCTCACATAACCCAATCAACTGTAGAAATATTACTGTGCAGACTCATTGGCTCATTGGTTGTATAAAAGTCAATATTATAAAGACAGCATTGATCCCTGTATTATCTGATCATTTACTGAATCATTTCAATAGGTCTTCTGCTGCACAAAATCAACTATTATTCCACTAAAGATTATTCCAATGAGTGTCTTGTGTAACTCATTCAGAATTTAAATTAAAAGTTACTTTGGGTTTTCAAGTCCCAAGCCAGTGGGACAGCAGACACAACAATCAGGTAACGACATTGGCTGCAGAGTCAGGTATTAGATCAGAGCTAAGTAGTCTCTGGGGTTTGCCCACTGTGGGCATGCTACCATGAGGGAAGAGGAAGGAATTGTAAGTGACCACCAACATTTGGCAGCCTATAAATACAGCAAACCATATGCCAAAGCACACAAGGAGAAAACAGGCCTGGACTGTGGTTAATTAGCATGTAATCCTCTTACAGCTTGTTCTTGGTAGCTCTTAAGACTCATTTTCAAGGCAGAAAAAAAACATTACCATTCACTCATGAGGCCACTGATAGCTTGGGTCACCCAAGGTAAAACCCTCTGCCATGTAATTATATGATATGATATGATATGATATATTATAATTCTGTGGAGGCAAACAAACAATCAATGCAGATCAAATTTAATAAAGCAAAAACACTACTGTGTGGTTCATAAATATAAAGTTCCTTTAGAAGAGTACTGGAATAGTTGTGACTTTCATAAAAAAAAGAAAAAGAAAAATGACCTAAACAGTGCATAAAGACTTTCTGAGGTAGGTGTTCATTCCTTTATGAAATACTTGAAAGCCAAACTGCTAAAACAGAGGTGCCCAGTTTGGTATTTCCCTGATCAAACACACCTGGTTTAACTCACCTGTAAGTTGCCAGGTGTAGTGAATGTGTTTGATGAGGGGATTTACCGACCTGTGCTGGACACCAGCCCATCAGGAACGACATTCCCCAGCCCTAAAAGATAAGTCCACTCTTTAAATGCCAAAGAAATATTTGAATAAAGCCACTGAGGAAGCACTTCTGGTTGCTTAAAGCAGAAATTCTCCATTTGTTTTACCAAGAATCCCTTCAAGTTTAAATAAAATGTAATGAATACCCACACTTAGATGATATTTTATATTTTTACATTTTATATTTATATGCATTTTATATGGTTAAAATATGGGTACAATATTATGATATGTATTGCTAAGATGATAATCTTTGTGAATATTGTGAATATAGTCAGTAATTAAACAACACTTAAAAGCAAGTTTAATTAAAATGAGAGAGTATTAGTCCTGTTTAATTGGATTTAGTGAATTATGGATTGTATGAAGCTCAGACAGTAAAAAAAGTTGGATAAAAATGATTCAGCATGTGTCACCAATGCTTAATTCTATATTTAAGAAATATAACATTTTTTAGTCAGATATAAGTTAGGAATTATGGCCTATGTTTGTTTTGTATGTAATATTAAGAAACCTTTGGCAGGAACCCTTTGGCTTAGACTCAATCCCTGACAAAGAATGCTGAACCCAATCCGTAGCTATTTCCTAAAGACTATTTATTAACATCATATCTCAGCACCCTAACAAAAACAACACAAGGGTGAACTCTTCACACACGACTACAGCAAGCAACCCTCCTGTGGGCACTGAAAGGTCATTTATCCATCTCTCACTCTCCTCACATTTCCATTTAGTAATATCCATTCTTGTCTTGCTCTCATGCTATTCTGCTTGCTGTGCGAGTCTCAGATTACTGACAAAAGTTCCAAGCCCAGAACGAACAAATTCTTCTTCATGTCAGTTGGTGAATGTGCCCTTGTAATGCACAGCCTAGCATCAAGCATCCTGCTAACAGACCTGTTGGAGGAAGTTTCTAATTTAAACTTAGTTGTGTGGTTTCCCAAATTATGATGAAGGGTTGGGCTTGTGTGGGGATACTGACCCTGGATCAGTGTGAAAGAGACATACTTTACTCTATACTGACTGAAACAGACATAATTAATTAGCACTGATGCAATGTTGAATTTGATTAGCATGCTAGTGGCAAAACTAGCAGGCCTGTGTTGAAATAGCTATAATGTCTACCCGAAGTCGTCAGGATATATCACTGATTGTAATTGGACGACTGGCTCAAAACATCAGCTCACAAGCTGAAGGAGACACACAAATCGACACAAGAACGAAGAAACACCGGATATCTTGACCCCAGGTAAGTTAGATGGGTTATTCTCATTGCAGATGAATGTAAATGCAGGATTGCGTAATCAAGAAATGGAATGGCATAAAAAATTAGGAAAAATTAGGGAAATTGTGAAATTATTGGAATTTATATATTATGATGACTTTTTGTTTATAGACAGGACTTGCAGTTTCTAAAGACCTGAGATTGAAATTAAATGTATATTGTTTAAATTTTCTAAATATCTTTACATGGCATAAAATTAAACTGGGTTTCAAATGAGTAACAGTATGTACTACACCTGAAGGTTGTTACATATAATACCCATCCTGTGTTTATTTTTATATTCTGGTTTTCACTCTTCTTTTAAGGATGACTCATATAAAGATGTTCGCTGGAATTCCCATGTCTAAGGTACACATAATACATATACTTAATTTAACAAAATATCCAATTAATTAAAACCACAACTATCCAATCTGCATTATATCCAATATTAGTGTCGTTTAAAACTGCGAGAATTGGAGCTGAAGCAAAAACCTAGCTACCACACTTGCTCTGAAGGCTCACTCGTAGGATGCTGTGTCTTGCCTGCTTCTCTGCAGTGTATGAGAGAAATGTGCAAAGAGGAGGATTATATGTTCCTCAACAGCCAGAGAAAACAAGACAAGACTCCAGGGGACAGGACACTTCTGGACAGTGAATGGGAGCAAAGACGAGAGGAAAGGGTAAATAGTGGTTCACTGACTGTTTAAATCAGTTTTTACCCATGTTTATTATAGGGGTAATGTCCTGAACAAATGAGTTTTCTCTCTCTTTTTTAAATAGAGTATTCTGACATAGTATGCAAACATTGTTAAAAGTGCTACAAATATGATTTACTAAATAAAAACAGAATGCAATTATTTGCAATTGTCATAAATATTTTGTTCACAATTGAACATAGAAAACATCAAATGTTAAAATTGAGTAAATGTACTAGTCTATGAAAATATTTTTGAATTTGATTGCAGTAACTCATCTCAAAAAAGTTGGGACAATGCCATGTTTACCATTTTGTAGCATCGTCTCTTCTTTGAATTGTCCAAAAACCTCTGTACTCTGGGAGTTGAAGAGGCCAGTAGCTTGACTTCTGTGAGAGGAATGTTGGCCCATTCTTTTCTGATATAAAGTTCTAGCGGCTCAACAGTCCTGAGACTAGCAATTTGCCAATTCCATAGACACTAATGTACCTTCATACCATCAGAGATGCAGGCCTTTGAACTGGGTGCTGATAACAAGTTGGATGATTCCTTTCCTTTTTAGTCCAGAGAACGCAATGTACATATTTTCCATTTTAACCTTAATGAAACGGTCTCCAGGAAGAGAGGTCAAGTCGACAAAGTTGATTTTAAAATATTTTATTTAAGACAGAGAGAGAGCTTTTACAAATGAAAGTGTTAGGTTGTGTAAAGTGAAATCCTGCTTGAGAAGGGGGATCCCCAAAGATCAGGTTAAGCAGAGAAGAGCAGAACCCAGAGGTCAATAGGTATTGAAATCTCTGAGGTGGAGACAAAAAAAATTGTCCAAGGTTTTTATACCAGGTCCAGCTAGTAAGGGCTCAGTGTAATCTTTGAATGACGACTGAGTCGTCCTTGATGCTGATTTTCAGGAAGCTTTAAGATAGGAAATAAGATTTTTGGTGTATGTCAGAGAACCACATGTTCTGCTAGAGTCAGGCTTTGAGGTCTACTAGTCAGGATGTGAGATTCCAGGCTGAGACCTGGATACTACAGAGTCCTGTGATGGGCACAGTGGACATGATTAAGCGAAATACAGGGAGGTACGAGGTTTAGGAGCAGGAGCCTTGGGCACCTGAGGAGGTACGACACAAGTACGAGAAGAGATGACATAAACACCACCTTTGTAAAAGGTTTATGTGAGTAGCAATAGAATACAGACTGAGACCTGGATACTACATCCTTGATTTGTTTGACCAGAGACCAATTTTCCACTTTGTCTTATTCAATTTAATTGAGAAGGTGGCGGTATTTGTGGATCATGTTCACATATGGCTTCTTCTTTGTATGACCTGCCTTTGATCTGCATTGTAACTTGACTTTGACCTGCAGGGATTTCTGGATGTGTTCCTGAGTCTATGAATGATTTCTGTCTGAGGACCCAAAGATCATGTTGATTTATAGCCTTGCACACAGAGAATTCGCCAAACTCAGAATATTTTGATGATATAAAGTACTGTATATGAAATGTTCAATGTTTATGATTTTGTCCCCCACTATTTTACTTTGAGGAACATTTTTCTGAAATTTTTCCACAATTTGTAAATGCAGTGTTTTTGCAGATTGGTGAACCTTTGCCAACCTTTACTTCTCAAAGACTGCGCTTCTCTAAGATTTATACCCACTTATGTTCATCTTATGTTCAAAATGATCTAATATGCTTATATTATAGTAATATGTTTCACTTTCAACATTTGATATGTTATCTATAGTGCTATTTTAACCAACTAGCCATGTTGAGGCTAACTAACAAATATCAGAGGCACATGCACATTAAAATATTTTCTTTAGTCTTGTTCATAAGTTTTTTATAATTTTTAATTTTATCCATGGACATACTGTACATTTAGGCCAAATTCAGGCTTCAAGATGGTTATGAATACTGTTACCTTTGCTTTTTTACCTCATAAGCAAACCTGTTCCAGAGTTCTTAGCAACTCAACACTGTTTGAGGTAAGCATGTGCTGATGTGGGCCTTCAGTGCTAATTTTGCATGATAGCATCCTCCTAGCAACATTAGATCTGATACAAAAGAAAAAATAAGATGCTAAAGATGTCTTGACAT
Source organism: Lepidarchus adonis (assembly GCA_037576955.1). Lineage (NCBI taxonomy): Eukaryota > Metazoa > Chordata > Actinopteri > Characiformes > Lepidarchidae > Lepidarchus > Lepidarchus adonis. Next base: position 21,822,949 of record JBBIGC010000125.1, on the reverse strand, counting down.
TTAATGTTAGTGGAAAATTGCATTATAATTTTTACTCAATTTGCTACATAAATATTACTTGCTACTGTGTTTTTTTTCATTGCTTAATATGCTAAGATGCTAGCAATTTGCACTGTGTCTGCAGTTCAGACGGAAGCTGGAGAGAGAGCAGCAGGAGCAGGAGAGGCAGCAGGAGCTGGAGGAGCAGCAGAGGGTAAAAATCAAATAGTCTGAACATTTGTATTGATATTGGAATGCTTTTTATTTATTTTTGAATCTGAGTCATTTCCCAATGAATCATAATCAGGTTTAGTCAGTGTGACATCACGTGCACTCTGTATATGCAGCTTTGTAAATGCCATGGCTTGGACAACTGAGCCTTACCTGCGTACATCAGTGATAATACTATTTATAACCAAGTCTGAGAGTCAGGGCCTTGTCTTTCTAAGTACAAACAGCCTTGGACTGAATGGACTTACTTGTAAGCCTAATTGTGCTTGATTGCATTACTTGTGCATTGCTCTTGGCTGCTATTGTGTATGCAATGACCCCTACTGCCCAATCCAAACAATGCTAAGCAGACTCATGGCAATTCCTACAATATTAATGTTTTTGCATTTTCTTTCATGTAAACAGGAGACACAGGGAGACTGTGCTGAGTCGCTAGAGGTTTAGGACTGTAGCATAAGCAGTCGGTTGAGTTTAGGTTCTGGGAAGGTGTGTGTTTGTGTGTAAGAAAAGAAGTCTCCCAGCTGCATGCATTCTGCTGCCAGCACAGCAACAGTGTAGCAGGAGAGTGTGAGGTCACCAAAGGACAGATTAGTTCTTGCTGTTATTTTCATTATGCAATTCTGCAACTTGGAAAACACTTGTGATGCCATTATTTTGCCATTATTCCAAATTCCAATTCTGTAAGCATTAAAAATACAAAACTAACAGGATACACATCGATTCGCACACACACACACGACACACAAACAAACAAAACTAAACATGTTAAACTAATCACTCTGATCTTCAGGGCTTCACACCTCCAGTACACCTGGGATAAAACAGATTGGAGTGTCCACCCATGGCAATCTTCAGCTGTGATGTCCCTACATTTGGTTGTGTGGGGAGGAAGGAAAATGGATGCCATTCTTGGTTTTAAACCACATTGTAATGGCTTGTGAGTTGTGGAAAGCAATATTGCCCCAAGTGATCATAAAGGTCTTCATGGTTCCTCTCACCTGATCCCTTACTGCCTCTGAGACCAGGTGTTGGTGGAGGTCATACAGAAACATAAGGAAGTACTCAGTATTGTAGTCTCAACCTTCCATCTATGAAGGACCAATTCAATGCTCGAGATTGCAGCACACAAAGTGATGCTTGCTCCTCTTTGACCTGGCACTTCAACTGTGCCGTAGTTCCTTGACCCGCTCACTGTTCCTTTCAGAACAGTGTAGAGTTGTTTCATTCGAGCTCTGTGTTTAGACAGAGTCTGAGCGATGGTTGTCAGGCTGATGCTGTCCACATTGTTGAATGTTTCGTGGTCGTCCACAATTCTGGTCTGAATGTCACAAAGATTTATTGCATTATTAGCAATGACCATGCCAACAATGGCAAGCTCTTGATCAACATTGAAGATCTTTCCCCTTCCCTCAGAGGGTGGAAGATGTTGCAAAATTTTTTACGTCTGAATAAGCGTTAGGACTAGTGGCCTTACATGCAGCTCATGTGAAATGCCCTTCTTACCTGTTGGTTTGGTTAAAGATGCAAATAATGGAGGCAACAGTCGACCTCCTGAGATTGGGCTGCACTCTTTCACCAGCCACTTTTAGTGACAGACCATGGCTGATCACATGGTCAACGATGGTGGCGAGTATTTGATCACTTATGTTTGCTCTTGGAACCCTTTGAATACCACCACACACTTTTATGCCGATCCATAATTCTGGTTTGGCTGTAAATGGTCTGCTTAGAAAATATAAGCATATTGGAAATGTGTTCACTGACTGCATATTGTGTGAAAACGACATGAAATGTGTTAAAGGCCACAACATATTGATGTTGTGCTGATTGTATATAGAGTTTTGAAAATGTGACCACAGATTGGTCAAATGTTAGCGATTAAAAAAAGTCATGATTGGATGTAAAAGGAGTATTCACCAAAGGCTCAGCCTCAAAGGCACAACACTTGGGCCAAGTGAATCAATGACCGCAAGCTGTCTAGTTCCCGCGATAGCATAGCAACCATAAACCAAAAGATTTCTACCACCATGCTTTACAGTTGGTATGGGGTATGAACACATATATTGGTATGTGTATGAACACATATATTCATGGACTATAAAAAATGTACGTTTTCCATGTTACTGATCTCTTTTTGTTTATTTAAATGATAAAAATAAGAAAAAAAATACCAATTTTATATCATTTGTTTGTGTATCATTATATTTATTTCTTTTATCAAAGAAGATAAACTATTTACTTGTTTAAATACAAATCAACAATTTCCATGATTGCGTATAATACATTTTAACAGGCCACTGCTATTTTTATTTCTTTGTATTTTTTTTCAGTTAAAGGTTCAAAAGAATATTGCTTATTCAAGCAATAGAGAGAGAGAGAGAGACAGAGAGATAGAGATAGAGAGAGAGAGAGAGAGAGAGAGAGAGAGAGAGAGAGAGAGAGAGAGAGAGAGAGAGAGAGA
>JBBIGC010000125.1:21787726-21814504 GCA_037576955.1 Lepidarchus adonis | reverse complement strand
CACACACACACACACACACACACACACACACACACACACACACACACACACACACACACACAAACACACACAAATATACACAGATACAATGATTAACCACACAGATGTGGTATTCAAGGACAGACTGACTCGTCCAGGCCAGATGTTCCTGCTACAATACAGCACATTGTGCCAGGCCACTCTACATTAAAAAGTCACAGCCACAAAAGGAAACCACAGAATTCAACAATACCCTGATCATAAACTTACTGCTGATGGGTGCTTAGAAAGTACACAGTGTTCCATAAAGACATTGCAACTTTCATGACAGCTTTACAAGACTGAGCATGATCATGAATTCAGTCATTTGGTCTGGTTTCAAAAAAGAAACATGAAATTAACCATTTTAAACCCCACAATAGTCAGGCTTGTTGTTCAGTGTGTCCTACTTCCTATTTTATCCATGTGTATTTCAGCTATTTACACTAGATGTTCTCTTTTCAGGACTTTCAGAAACGAGTGCTGATCCAGGATCTGGGTCTGGATCCCGATACGTCCAATGAGAAGCTGACACAGATTCTTATGAGGCTGTAAAAATGCATATTTGAATGAAACAATTGACTGAGCGATGCCGGAGAAAAAACTTAATACATAACACATATTAGACTGCAGTTGAACCATATGCTGTAAAAATATGTGTCAACATAAGAGAATTAACCTGACCACCATAATATTTCTATTTTGATAATAAGTGATTTAATAAATATCATTTTATAGTGTTAAACATCTAAAAAACTCTAAAGTTAAATGCAGCTTGGATATTTCCTCTTTTAACAACAACAACACTCTTAAATAACTAATTTTACTGTAGCAGATCGCAGTTGAGCAACATGCTATGGTGTGGTAGATTAACAATGTATAATACAGGGGGTCCTCGATTTACATTGTATTCGACTTATGAAAGTGTATGGTTTTGTGTGTTTTTACTGTCATATAAAGTAGCAGAATGCAGTTGAACGCCTACTAAATGCTTTAAGGTAATACACAAAAGCGCAATGGGGGGTTAATAGTGCACTGTGCTAAGGTCTTGACAAAGTCACCTCTCCAATGCGTTTACTGCTGTGGTGTATGTTGAAGCATGAAAAAGAGCTTTTCTATCTGGAGCAACGTTTCCTAAATGCTTTACTGTAATAACAAGAGTGTTAATGCATGTTGCCAGCTGTTAATAAAGCGCAGTGCTGTTCAATAAAGTCTCTGTAGAATCATTACATGCATGAGTTCTGACTTACGTCAAAATTCAAGTTACATCACAATCAGAGGAACTGAACCCTGACCTAACTCGAGAACCTCTGTATGCTAAAAACAAAGGGATGTCCAAATATTTAGCCTTCAGTGATAAAGACTACTTACTAGACTACTTCAAGTCAAATAAAGTATTAAAATGTCCCTTGTTGGGTGAAGGGTTAGGTTTTGATGAAATTTGGTGAGCCAATCTCATCAATTAATTTTGGCCTCATCAATTAATGATTGTGCATAACTCTTGGTGAAACCAGTGTGGACCTTGGCTGGAAATATAATGATGAAATAAATAGTTGATAAAATAAAAATATGGACGCAAAATGAAGCTCTAAGATTAGCATTAGCATTTCGCCCATGAAGTGTGCTAGCGGAGTATCAGCTGACCAGGGTGGAAGTGTGGGATGAGTGGTTATGCTGAAACGTATCTTCTCAACCATGTGGATCAAATTCTGAAACAGTTGTTTAGATTTGTTTATCTTCTTCGACAGCTTTCGACAGGCACTCTACTATGGAAAAATGAGTGAAAAGCGAAACAAAGAAAAGAGTGGGTCTGTGAGAGAAACAGGTTTGTGTATGGAGGAGCTCTAGCATTTCCAGCAGTGTACTGTAGGTCTACAGCAGGATCCAGGGACTCATGTTCCAGCTCGTCTGGACCCTGAGGGCAGGAAAATGCCAGGTTCTAGTGTTTCTCCCTCTCTTCTCACACAGGCGTCACAAAATACCCCAACAATGGCAATAATTCTGCTCCATAATTGATTTCACATAAAAATAATGATCTATTATCACTGTTTTAACAGTTGCATTGGTTGGGCAGTCTTCTAACTGGGAAAACAGCACAAAACTGTGGTGCTGTGGTTGTACTTTGCAACTTGCTTTGCATTGCAGTTACCTGGTCATGTTCTTCTTTAGCATACAAAACAGATACCTTAGATAACTTTTAGATGATATGTTAGGATGGTTTTGGTCCTATAGCTCCATTGCTTGGGCTGCAGCAAGGAATAACTTTTTACAATGTTGCTTAATTATATACATTAAATTCGCTTTTACATAGCATTATTTTTCAATGGACTAATATTTATTGAAAAAAGAACAGACTGGATTCACAATAAGCAGGAAACAATGCATTTTGATCTTGACCCTTGTGGGAGTAATTACATCATTTGTGTTGATCTCTTTAGGCAAAAACAGTCTGAAACGGTGTGGATGCAGCTGGAAGAAAAAAAGTGTTGATGCATTGGCAACAGTTCAGGAGCAGGTATACATGAATCCTCTTAAACTATGATATGCTCATCAGCCAAAATATATTTTTGAAGATCCCTGTCTGTGGATTGAATACAGTCTGTACTGTTTAGCACTGAAATGAATAGAGAGGGCAAACAGAGTAAAATTTTTAAGTTGAATTCTGTTTTCTAGCTCTATTTCTGTTCTTTTAGATTGTTTTGGTACAGGTTGGTACCATTGGGAGTATACCAGAGTTGGCTAGATGATGTAGACTGAAGCCTCCTCTCTTTGGAGTCTTGGTCCAGTTATTCTGGGGTGAACCTGAATGTAATTACTGGATTTTATTTAAAACAAACAAACTAAACTAAATGGTCAAATTCTCAGAATTCAATTCAAACAACCCAGAGGCTGCTGGTGTGAACAAACCTTTAATTTACACACCTGTAGTCACCAGTAAATTAACATTTTTGGTCAATGTAGAAAAAAAAACCCCATTAAACTTATCCAGAAATGAGCAGAAAGGTTAACAATTAAAATTGACTGACATGTTTTACAAACTGGACAAATCCAATTACTAAAAGGTTGAGCTGAATTTGATGTTCCAATAGCTTCTACCAACGTCAAAGCAAATCAGTTTTGGGTTTTTTGTGCTTTACCTTATACTTTATTTTGGAAAAATTGGAAAAGATGTAGAGAATGACTTCACAAGTTCTGGTCTTCACTGCCCACTTTGACAGGAGGCCTAGTTAGTGGGTGGAATTTGCAATGACTAAAATTATGGAGTAAATCAGGGCAAAATCAAAATGTTAATAAAAGCATTGCCAATAGGATGAGATGCTTTAGAGCAGCCACACAGTCTGTTTGCCATACGTATAAAACTCCTAGAGCAGTGATATCATTTCCTGTTGTTTTCAACAATAAGGTAGTGTATTATCATGAATAACATCCTGCTGTTAGCTGTTATTCTTGAGCGTGTGCTCCCTACTGTGTTCTGTTGCTTTATAACTCTAGAGAATGAAACTAAATAAAAATAACTTATCACATCTGTGTCGAGAGTGCGGTTGATATATCTCATGTAATAATTGCAATCTAAACGATGCAAACTATAATTGAATAATAATCGTGTTTAAATAAGCAGAATTAAATGTCAGCCCATTGCACTGTTACTTGTACACATGTGCTGAAAGACTGCAGTCTATGCCAAATTTCATTTGAAATGAAATGCCTCACTGGGCACAATTTCAGGATATTTTGGTCTGTCCTCTAGCCACAGAATCACATACATCAAACAAAGAGCTTTTCAGGGTGCTGGTTGTGGCTCCTGCATGGCTGCACTAATAGACAGAATATAGACGCAATTGAGGGAGGAGACTAATGGAGATCACCTGAGGCAAATCAGGCCACCTCAAGGTTTGGTCAATTTGACAAAAGAATGTGCTTTATGTGGAGCGTACGTGGTACATGAGTACCTACCCATTCAAAAGAGAGGAATTTGAATGTTTCTACATATGCACACATACCCTGTCAGGCACTGGAGTCCTACATACATATGTTGAATTCCATATGGAAAAAAATTCATTGGCATTTAAAATATATTTCAATATATATTTCAAACCTAAGCAAAAAAAAAACACAATTTTCACACAATTTTTGATGCATCTGAAATTTAAAATGACCAGCCTGCTCTGGCTAACATTGTGCAAAATGAGGAGGGGAGGAGGGAGAGGGAGGGCAACTCTCTAAACCTAACCTCAGTAGGAGAAAAGCTAGAATTTAAGGTCAAGTTAATAGTACACGTCTTTCTCAAGATTTTTTAAAGCAAGAATGTGTTGTCAGTCCAGACACTGTAGTTTTGTTCAGTAAAGTTCTAGAAATGAATGAAAACACACTCAAACATAGGGGGAATTTAAGGTGTAGCTAACACCTGAAACCGTGTGAAACACAAGCAACATCTCCAAAGAAAGGGAAGATGCCCTAGAGGGAATTCTGAGAAGAAGTTCTGAATGTTGCCCCCTATCTCAGCTGTGAAAGTCAGCAGTCAGGCTTCAGAAATGCTTCCAGCTCCAAGGTGCACACATCCATACATTCACATTGGGTTAGAATATAACTAATATCATAAATAACAGTCACATAATGGGCCTTCCACATCTGTACATTGAGGCTCATGCTTGCCCCCACACACACATCTCAAGAAGATTTTTTCAAAGATGGTTTAGTGTCTTTCTGCTTTGATCCCTCAAAAGTCGTCTCAGATTATTGCATTCACTTCAGTATTTTAGCATGAGCCCTGCACCCAGACTAACCCAGCTAAAAAATGCCCAAAGGAAGAAAAACAGACAGGTTCCCATCACAGATCTCCTCCTGCTCTCACATCTTCTTAACTATTTGCCATGATTTCATTAAAAAAATACATTCCTGGTGATACGCATATTGCACCATAAGATTTAATGGCAGTACATGGCTACTCTAGACGGCGTTGAATGTTACTTACTGGTCTTAATTTACATCAAAACTGTCATTGAGTTTATTAAAGTTAGCTCGGTACAAGGAATGCACCCAGACAACAGTTCAGTCATTTTCCAACCACATCACATGCTGACTGGAGCTTTACAAGCTTATTCCACCATCAGGCCACTGCTGTCAGAAAGAAAAGGGAACCGATTATAATGCAAGGTGAAGCTCCCACTTGCAATGGGGGTCCTGTACAATAAAATACTGTCCCAACAAACCCCTGTATCTCAGGAAATGGTAACTCGTGACACTTGGATTCTGTGTCTGGTGGTTGGTAATTGGTGATAAGCCAATAGTGTAATTAAAAGGAATTGACGTAACAGTTAAAATGCCCCTGTTACAACATTGTGTTGCAGGTTTATATGCTTATATTTACAAAAAATATACGATAAATAAAACGATAGTTAAATAGGAAAAAAACATCTCAACCGATCAGATTTTGCTGTTGGCACGAACTGCTCCATATTAAATTCACACAACATGAAAGGTAACTGGCAATTTCAAAAGCTGTAAAATTAAAAACTGTTTTAATATGAAAGTGATATGTTTTTCCTTGCTGAGCATATGATAAACCTGGTTTATGATGTGTCTAAGTATTCTCTTTCTGGCAAGCAGACTTGCTTTTCAAGTTTTGCTTCTACATAGCTATATCATTACAATGACTAAAACAACAATGGGGTTTCTGCAGGCTAGTAAGAGAGTGAACAAATAGAAATGTGAAGAAAGTTCTGGTTCTCTTTAAACTGCTGACCTTTTTGCAGTGTCCAAAAAGAGTGTACAGTTGTCCCAAGCATTTTGGTAGCCTGTTTGGTAAACCAGCCATACAATCACTAAAATATTTCACTTTGGTTAAGATTAGATTCTATGCATTTTAAGTCATTTGGAAAGATGTGACTGATGAAAAGTTTTTGGAATGAAAAATAGGGACATCACCCTTCCAAACAAGGATCACCATCTACAGTCTAGTACTATTATGCAGCTTTGCCTTTCACAATCATATGTGTGCATTATGTGTATACCTGGTGCACAGATTCAGTGTTCACGAATACATATTCTACGGAATCCAAAAACAATACCCTGTCAGCATTAAAGGAAATCTGCTGGGATTAAATCTAATTGGGATTAAATGTGTTTATTCTTCTTGCATGGTTTTTAAGTCCTGTAGGTCCTTTGAGGAATCAAGGGAGTGATGGCCAGATGTTGGCCTTCCTTATCCAGCCTCTTGCTATATGGTAATCATCCTCTGGCTGATGGTGGCCCAACCAGGGGTAAGATTATGGGTATGGCCCAAAAAGAGGCCAGCTGCTCCACTGTCAAAAACACGGCCAGCAGTGCTCAACGTGCTAAGCTGCGGAATCAGAACCTTCCCTTAACTTTAATATGGTAGTGGAGTTCAGTTCACTGCAAAGAATAAATGCCATACAGTAATGTAAAAGTGGTATTTGCCCCTTCCTGATTGATGATTTATTTTAAGTCAGCATATTTTTCATACATACTCTCTCAGATAATCAAACAAATTTTTATATTAAACAAAGATAACCTGAGGAATACAATATGCAGTATTGAAATGTGTTCATTTATTAAAAAGATAAAAGCTATCCAAATCTACCCTATGTGAAAAAACAGGCACCTCCTGAATCTAATAACTGGTGGTGCTACCACTGAAAGTATCAATCAAGTTTCAATCAAGTATTTGCAGTAACTGGCAATGAGTCTTGCACATCCCTGTGGATAAATTTTGGCCCACTCTTCTTTGCAGAATTGTTTTAAATTAGCCACAGTGGAGGGTTATTGAGCATGACCTGCCTATTTAACGTCATGCCAAAGCATCTCAATTGGATTTAAGTCCAGACTTTGATTAGGCCACTCCAAATCCTTATTTTTTTGTTTTTTTGAGCCATGTGTTCTGGGTCTTTATCCTGCTGGATAACCCAAGTGTGCTTGAGCTTCATAGCATGAACTGATAGACAAACATTTTTCTTCATAGATTTCATGGTTTTATCAACTACAGCCTGTTGTCCATGAACCAGCAAAGTCCCAGACCATCACTCTACCACCACCATGTCTTACTGCTGGTATCATGCTCCTTTTATGAAATAAAGTGTTCGTTTACACCAGATGCAACAGGACGCAAACCTTCTTTTGGAAAGTTTTGTCTCATCAATCCACAGAATATTATTCAAAAATTTCGGGGGTCATCAAGATGTTCTTTTTGGTCAGCAGTGGTTTTTGCCTTGGAACTCTCCTTTGGATGCCATTTTTGCCCAGTCTCTCTTTTTAATCTTTGAATCATCAATCACTAACCATAACTGAAGCAAGTGAGGCCTGCAGTTCTTAGATGTTTTTCAATTGTTTTTTGACCTCCTGGATGAGTTGTTGATGCACTCTTGGAGTAATTTTGAGAGGATGGCCACTCCAGGGAAGGTTGACCAATGTTCAAAGTTTTCTCCATTTGTGAATAATGGCTCTCACTGTGGTCCTTAGAAAAGCTTTGTAACCCTCTCAAGACTGATAGATATCTGTTCTGGAACTTCTTTAGATTGTGGCATGATGTGTTGCTTTTTGTGATCTTTTAGCTTACTTCTAATTCAGTGATCTCTTGATTGAACAGGTCTGGCAGTAATCAGGCTTGGGTGTGGCAACTGAAATTCAGCAAAAGCTTTCCAAAAATATCGTTCATCACACTTACAGTAATGAATGATTGACCAGGGTCAGGTAGGTTTGGATAGCTATTTTCCCTTAATAAATTTAATAATTGTTTAAAAATTTTTGTCTGCATTCTTACTTGGGTTATCGTCACTGTACTTGCTCTAACTTCTGATTGGCCTTCTCCAGGTAAGATGCAGTGGGTTGCAACTAATGTATAAAGTTGCAATGTCTAACAAAAGAAAAAAGGAAAAAAACATATAGTAATATAGATCTTATTTTGATCTACCTGCGTTTACCTATGATCCATGTCTCAAAAGACTTGTAACTCTATGAGCAAATCAAGCAAGTCACTGTCTGTTATGAGGATTTGAATTTTTACTGTCTCGGAAAAGATCTAACACATTTATTATTACTCTAAAGCTTTAGCCTACAATAAGGATTTAGGGAACTGATTTGTATACAGACATATGCAAATTTTCTAAGTGAAAATAAATTAAAAGAAGCATTTTATTCTGGAAATTTTATTCACCGAGTTTAACATATAATCAAAAATGACATACAAAAGGTGTCATATATTTTGCACAGGCCACATTTTATTTCATTTCTTTTCACAATATGCCAAATTCAGCAACTAAACAGCAACTGTGCATTTAACTGTGCAGATCTATGCTCTCTGTAGAGGGCATGTATTTATAAGAACTAATTTTATTTTTACAAAACGTATCATTTGAACCAGGGTTGCTCAAATATACAACTGTTTGTGCTGTAAGTTGTGGTTCTGTTCAAAATGGAGAACATTTAGCTACTCATATTTGCACTGCTATTAAGAGGCCACAAAGCCTTCAAAGTGATTATCATGACCGTTCCTTATGTCCCACAGAAAGGGCAAAATGCCAAAGCTCCTGTTTTGAAAAGACTAAGCTTGGTAGACCAGGCATGTCACCACTTTTGAAATACTTTTTTTTACAACGTATGCTCTTCGGATCAATTGAAATGCTATTACCTATGACTTCTCAATGGTTGAGGTGAGATTTGCTGCATTGTAACTTACACATACTATCGAAGTCCATAAAAAAGCAAATGTCAATTACAATGAGCTGCGAGAGTCAAAGGACTTGTCACATGGTCCCAAACATGTACATAGATCTTCTCAATGGACCAGAAAAGACACTGTAACACACATCAGCAGCATACATCATGTCCTTGTTTGCCTAACAGCAAACTGTTTGTTATATATGAGGATTTGCATCTTTAATAAGAGAGATCAGTAGCAAGATTTGACACTCATTGTTTTATGAATGGATTTTTTGTACCATACAGTTTGTGCATTAAAGTACAGTTTTTGCTCCTTATTTTCTTATTGATTGACAAGTTTCATACTCTCTATTAAACCAAGAGTTGTCACATTATTAAGATAAACAAATAAAACCTACAGTGATGCCGTTACCTGAGAAAATGAAACGTTATTATTATTTGCTGTAATATGCTACATCTCAAAATTTGCAAAGCAGTTTTAGTTTTGTGCAGTTTCACAAATTGTGCAATGACCGCATGAGCAAAGACCAGATGTGCACTTGAGTTTGAGTTTTGCCAAAAAAAAATTATTCCTCTTCATATAAGAATAGATGAGGAGAAAAAAAATATCCAAAATGTGTGAGAGGTCCTTTGAAAGTCCCAGAGACTGTCAGAATCCCGCTCCGTTGTCTGCCTCAACTGTGCATGGAATGACTGCAAGCCGTCCTACAAAGCCTAGGCCCCGCGGCCAGGATGACTTTGAGTCCATTTCAAACTGTCTGGACATGTCACAGCTTAAAAAAACAAAATACAAACATAAAAACATGCCATCTGTGGACATATGCTTCAGACATTACAGTACAGGGATTAGATAAATAATGACCTCTCTTGCTTTCGCTCCAGTGAGAAAACACTGCATAGAGGGTGCTATGTCCCTCCTTAACAAACTAGACAGAGAGCCCAGCCCTGCCCTCCTCCTTCCTTCCTCCAAGTTCTCCACTCCCAGCAATCTGGGCACGCTGAAGATCGATTTACTCCCACCCACAACCCAAGCTCACACGGCCGTGTGCCTGCCCGACTCGTTACGGGGCGATGTGGAAGCCTGGCGGGTGAACTGGCTGAAGCTGGCGGCACGGGGGCGTGTGCGGGACCGAGCAGCCAATGGGATGGTGGCTCCTGCAGCCACAGGATCGTCGGTCTGGGCCAGGTGGGGCAGGGGGAGCTGCGGTTCCGAGGCATCCTGCGACAGCTGCGACTGCATGGGCTGCTGCTGTCGTGTGTGAGAAACCTCTTTGGAGAAGAGGCTCTGGATGAGCTGGAGCTTTTCCTTCTCCTCGTTCATGAAGACATCCACCAGCAGCTTCTTCTCTCGCTTCAGCTGCTCACTGATGTTCTTGGGCACGTCCGGGATCACCCATGCCACCAGCAGACCCATGAACATCACCAGGTTCTGGACATGCACAAGAAACACACGCACACACAAGAAACAATGTCAACACTACAGCTGCAACCATTGAAAAGCACGATAGCTCTGTCTGCAATCATATCAGGGTTCTCAGTCTGGAAGTGTTCGTCACCTCATTGTAAACATTTTATATCTTGTCACCTCTAAAACACTGGTCCTGCTGCCACTAAAGTGTAATCAACACCCATTTCCCTACTAGAGTTGCGTTATTCTTGAAGCTTGTTTGGTCTGCACTATGAAATAATGGGCGATTTTGAGATTTGATTTAACAGTTAAACAGTAGAGCCAAATGGGGAGCTGTGCTGATTTCCAGGATATACCAGTTTCACCCCAACATGGTAAAATCAAATGCCTATTATCAACACTTACACTACTAAAGGCTATTACACTACTACAGCAATATCTGCCTTTGTATTATTTATTTTGAGCTACAATCACATTAATTCACAAGAAAATCTCAGGGAGCTCAAGTTTTTGGGATGAATTCAGGTGACTGTGATCTGTACTTGGGGTTGTGTGATGTTCTTTTCTGGGCATCCACTGTTTCAGCCTCAATCCACCTTCTCCAAGTCATGAAGGGCTGCCATGATCCAGCAGACAGAAAACCTCCCTGTGTCCATGAGGGCAATATTACAAAACTGTAGTTACAACACACTACAGGAAACTTCGAGATGACATGGCTTCCACAATGGAACCGAAGAGCTTAACTGAAGTCAAGCTCATCAAGCGTGTTGATGACTCATAGAGTTTAGATTTACAGCATTAATCATTACTTGCTGCTCTGACCAACACACTTTTTGGTGGAAGGTGAAAATAAGAAGGGGACCAAGAGAAGGTGGGGCGGGAGTAAAACAATGAGGAGACTACTTTAGAATGCAGACAGAGTATCTCTTAATGTGTGTATCTTTAAGCCGACAGGACGTCATGGCATTACATTTCACTCATTCCTCTGGTGCCAATGTTACAAACATATGGGACTCAGAAGGTTACTTTCAAAGTGGATTAAGTTACAGATTATTGATTAACTAATTAAAATTGCAATTAGTAACATAATCTAAAGGATTATGCAATACTGGCAACCTTTTCTAATTACGATCCATTAATTTTGAATTATTTTCCATTTAAAAGCTATACTACAGGGTAATTTAAGGTTTTTCATAAAGAAACCTGGTTAATCCATTTATATAACAAAGTTCTGTTGCTGCGCAATCCTCAACAACAACGGATACAAGGAGCATTGATTTTTTCAACTTAATCAGCCAATGATTTTCTGTGCTCAGCCATTAAAAGGGAAGAAGTTTTTGCTTTGTTTCCCTGCATAAAAAGTACAGTTTAACAGGAGATCCTATAGCAACACTTGGCCAAAACATATTTTATATGGCAATTACCGTAAGAGTGCTCCACTTTCAGCAGACAGGTTTAAAAAAGGTAACTTGGCACATGAGCAGGATTCATAATTCAGTTACTTTTCTGGTAGAGGTGATGTCACGCTGCTGTAATGGCTGAAACAGGAAGCTCTCCAGGACATGCATACTTGTAAATTGCACAAACCTGAAGCTACGCTCAAAGCAATTTCTGGACAAAATCGAATATTCCTTTTTCATGACAAAAATGGAAAGCCTCTTTATACTGTCACTGTCTGATCTGTTGTGAAATATTTTACCTGCGTCATAACTTAAGAGTGTTAAATTACATCAGGACATTGTGGCGCCTCAGTCAGAAGCCGACAGTTCAACTGCATTGAAAACTGAACAAACTACAACTGATTAAAGTATTATTAAAGTTTGTTCGCTCCTTTTGTAGGCCCCAATTTAAATTCAGCATTTTAATCAATATTCATCAATATTATGTCTGTATTTCACAAACGTTCCAACAACCACTGTTTTAACAATTTTTTACACTACCATCAAATCTGTGATGCACTAGTTCCTAAAGAATCAAATTCAAGTATAAAACCCATACCTGGAAAAGTATGACGAAGGCCAGTCGAGCAGCCAGCACTGACCAGTACTGTTTGGAGAACTGGTAGGGTTGGGGTGACCAGGGTGGTTCTCTGTAGTCCTTGTACCTGCGGTTAAACATGGTATTCAGAACAGCTGTTCTCAGCGGAGATTTAGCGCTGTACAGCAATAATAATAAAGGACAAATCAGTAGCACATGCTTCACACATTTTTCCAGGGTGCTACATGTTGACAGATAAAAAGACACGCTTATTAATCATTCAGAGAGACTCTGTAAAGTGCAGGAAGAAAAAAAAACATGATCTTCTCTCAGCACCAGCTCATGTTTTGGTGTCTGATTTCATAGTCAAAACCAAAGTGAAAATTAGGTAAAAAAAACATTGCAATTGATTTCAGGTTGCCACAGCCCTTAAAACCATTATTAAAGTGTTGACGTTTTGATGTAAAAAGTTATCAGATAGGGCTGCAGTGAGAATGTGATATGTTCAGTATAGTGCATGAATACCTTCTAGAGTAGGTTCGAACCTTTAGATTATATGGCATTATATGGAATTAGCTGTAACCTAGAAAGCCCCAGAGCTTTTTGATTTCCTGTGAGGCATCACTGAGGAACTACAGACTCCTGCATTTCGAGTTATTGCCCATGTACAGTAAAATACTTGGAATGTGTAAGACTGGTTTATATTCTGTAAGACAAGCAGCCATCTTCATCTGATCCTATCTAATTCCTGGGGCTCAAATTACTTGTTTATGTAGAGCTATTTCAGCAAAAACAGCAGACATGGTCGAGACCCAGATTTATTTGATTTGGGTATCCATAACTACTGTATATTTTGAGGCATTCGGGCAGCATATTTATAGCCCTTCGACAGCACTGTTGCCCTCCACCCTGACTTGCTTCATTATTTTATTCACATACTCGAACAAACTCGCAGACACCACCACTCATGGGCTTGGTACAGCCCTGACATCATGGTGCCACTAGGGCCTCTGGGGAGAGTGGCTCTATTCCCAACTGTCTGTGGCAGTAGAGTCCATCCGTCTCTGATAACAGCATTCTTCAACACTGCCCAACAGCGTGTGTCCTGGAAGCCACCAAGCGTATCAAAACAGTGTCTTGTTGTGGACCTTTATCTACATGCTTCTCTTGCTCTGTTACTCTCTCTCCATGCTGGCCTATCACTTCTTCCCACCCTACACCCTACCCTGAGGATGTTCCCCTTCCAATTACAGCTGTATTATCCGAGAGCAATCTCTGCTGTGACATTTCATCAGCTTCACCAGAAAAACAGAGGAAAAGACACAAAAAGCGAAACTTTGATGGGTATAATGGTCACTTTTTGCTCCGCTGTCCCATACGAATTGACCATGTGTGCATATCAGAGGTGCCCAAAGTTGGTCCTGGAGGGTCTGTGTATTTTTTTTTTCTCACAGCACTTCCAGTCATTTCACCTTGTCATACCAGGAGAGCTGAAAAGACTTGTTATTGTGCCCTGGTTTATTCGCCAAAGCAATCTCGTGGTCTCTCCTCATATGGAGACTATTCAATGGCTTTGCCAAAAGCAAGTGAACAGTATTTGCACTGTCTGCCATTATGTACATCTTGCTCGCTGCTAGTCTCCTTCCACGAGTTACTTTGAAATTTTAATGAAAAAACAACCTTTACAAAGCTGAAACTAGCAAATTCAAGAACAATTTTTTATTTAAAGTATGATGTATACAATCAGAAATAGTTTATATTACCAGCCAATAACGCACAACATGCAACAGTTGGTCTCAGAGCTTCGCTTGCAAATCTGCATGAAACTGAGCTCTAAATCGCCAGTTTACATAAAAAATTATGTCGCCCTTTAGACACCTTATCCAATCAGCAATCATGCGCTCATTGCTCCATTGACTCCCAAAGACGTTCAACTTCACTGAAAGTGACAATTTCACTGCATTTATCCAATAACTGTTCAGCTTCTCTGCAGTAAAAGAAGCAGCTTCATAGCAGTCCAGTGAAGCTGCACTTCTGTATGTGTTAAAATGCATCAGAAAATCTACGATAAACAACTGTGCATATTTTAGCATTTATTTCCTGACATATTAGAGGAAGCAGAGCTTCCCTTGTAGTCTTAGTGCAGTTGCCACTGTTTGGTAGCTCCCCTCCTTAAACACACTTGCTAAATCTGGCAATTAGCATGTGAGTTGAACCAGATTTGCTTAATCAGGGAAAATCACCAAACTGTGCTGGACACTGGTTTTCCAGGTCTGGAGCTGGACACCCCTGATGTACGTGATTTGAAAGATCACTGTAAAAACGGGTCATGCTAATACAGCCTGAATCAATCTCTCACTAGAACACACATATGTCTGCTCATACGTTAAAAGGGCAGGTTAGCAGTAATGCAGTCACCCACATGACTTACAGGTAAATTCAGGCATAATTCATCGTAAATTCAAAGTCATAATTATCAGGCATAAGGACAGGGCAGCTTTTATAGAAGTAAAGAAGAAGTAATTACTATTTCATTATTGCTTCAATGTAATTTTAGCCCTGTGCCAAAAGGGTTTAAAGTGTAACAACTACAGTTAGACAATGTGGGAAAAAATTATAATGATACTTAAAGAAATATTCACCATTTATGTAAAGATAGAAATCTGAGAAGCTAAAATAGACACCAAAGCATCAACAATACTATGTGCACAATTTTAGACCTGTGGAGACTTCACAAGGCCTTCAAAGTGTCTTGTGGTATCTGGCACCAAGACATTAATACCAGATCCATGTAAGTTACATGGTGGAGCTTGTTGCTGCAAAACATCTCATAAATGCTCCATCAGATTGATATCTGTGGAATCTTTAGGCTGGGGGGACAATTCTGTCATGATCCAGCCGTGCATTTCTGTTTTTATCTCCTATATACTGGATACACACAGAAAAACCTTCATCATCACACTGTAGCCAGTTCAACTCCATTATCTCCAAAACTCAAGTTATTAGTCCTCTGTTTCCTCAGCCCTTCTAAATATCACCATGTCACGTTTAGTTGGCTTGATGATACCTAGCAGCAGAACAGCGGCAAGAGATAGTTCCCTGCATTCTGTGAAGACCTGTCTGCCTCTGACTACTGACTATAGTGACAAGACTATTGTTTGGTTATGGTTAAAATCATGATCGGTTAGACGGGTTTAGACAAAAAATGTCAGACTCAGAGAATCAATCACAAAAAATGCTTGCAGATCAAAATGTGTGATAGATTCTTAGCATTATTTTTGGTTCAAACATTTACCCATTGGAATATGGTGACAATGAGAAATGTCCAGCTCAACCGGCAAGTTCTCTAAATGCACAGTTACTATGTCACTCAAATGGTTCAAAGTCTCAACACAAAAACAACCTCAAATATTAACTCAGCATCGTACCATGATGCAGCAGATCTGAAAGAAAGCAGTATATTCCTGAGCTATGTGGGGCTTTCAGTGGCCTGCTCTGGACTCCACTGACCCATAATGTGGAAGCAATCGCTTTAGATGCATGATGTCAGTGTTTCAATCTAGAATTAAAGATTTAAAGCCCGAGAGGAAGGTCAGTACAACATCCAGCCCATTAAGTCCTGAGCTGACACATGCGAAAAAGCAAATGTGAAGTCATTTTTCCCATCCTCATTGTACCACATCTCCTAAACTGAAGCCTGGAGCTGGAAGTGCGCCACAGCTTTTGCTGACAGCATTGAGCTGTGAAGCTGACAAAGGCATAGCGTGAGCTGTTCTAGTGACATGGAGGTGTAGGCATTCAGAGAAACTGAGGCAGAATAGATGTGTTCTCCCCAGACACTGCCCTGCACAATGCTGCATGCCGGACATGGTTATTTTAGATCTGTGTAACGTGGCAGCTATGTGGCGAAATCACATAGCTGTTGACCACTCATTTTTCTAAAATTTATACAAAATGATCTCAAGCAAACTTCCCTACAAAACATCCCCAGTTGTGTCAAATGAAGGGTCTCACCTGCACACGGTGACAGTGGAGCCAGCAGGTGCCGTGCCTGCTTTGAAATTGCTTACGTTGAAGTAGGACAGCGTGTGGTCAATGAAGCCATCCATAGTGCCAGTCTCACTGTACATGTACTGATAAACCAGGCGCGGGATGAAGTCTGATGTAAAGGAGATGACAAAAGCCTGAAAAAAATTTTTTACTTATTAAAAAATATGACTGTTATTGCTGTTATTTTCTCCATATGACCTAAAATTATTAAAGTTAAAACTGTATAAATGCATAAGTATATTGTTAAGTAGGCTGGAGTCTGCACTTCTGATGTCAAAGCATGACTTTGCACTAGAGATGCGCTAGGAATTACACAAGATCAGAATTTCACAGTTTTTGCAAGTAAAAAAGTAAATCAGCAAATGTATTATTCTGCTTATAGCCAATTTTTGTGGTGATTTATGAATAGCTGGAACTAGGAAAGCAGACATACACTGTATAAGACCACTTCTATGCCATATATACAGAAACGTCCTAGTTTAACTTTGCCTAATATGCATAATAATAATAATAAAATAAATAAATAAAGACAAATATATATATATATATATATATATATATAATTAATGGAGATTAAAGCCTAAAATCAGTTTCAGCCCTAAAAAAAATCATAATTGGTGGACTTGTAACTGTGCTAATACATAGGTTGTGCTCCAAACCGCAACCGCAGCCAAACACAATGAATAGATTTGCTTACCCTCCTGCAGGCCAGCTACACGGTTCACTCTGGCCTGAGGTCTAGCTTGTTTATTTTTCTCATACTTCACAAATCACATTTCTATTAAACTATATTAAAGCAACTTTGGGGCTTTTCCAGGGCTTTTCAAATGAACTTGGGGCATGCAAATGAAATAGAAAGGCTGCCCTGCATTTAAAATTAATCATACAATCATATCAGATGATCTCATAAGATTATGTGTGAAACTTGAGTATACCATTATGGAGAATAACATTAGCACCTTGAATCTATTCTTTTCCTTTTTGGTGATCCTGCTTAATACAGTACACTTCAAAGCATTCCATCATATGGTTGCCTTTGAGATCTCTGGCCCATATTACGTGGAGAAGGCTGTAATCCAAGGCTTATCTGACACTGGAGGCAGAATAATCCTCACCACAGGCCCGCAGCCTATCAAGAGAGAGCATGACCTTCTTCTGCAGAATGGAATGGCAGAAGAAACTCTTTCTTTTTCCAGTTAAAGTTTTCAGTTTCAAAATGTAAAAACTTTTTAGTCACTCCTCCTAGTTTGCAATTAGGGGCTGCACTTTAGGCTTATGGCTCAATTGAAGAGTGTACAGACTTTGGGGAAGGCTGTATGTGTGGACGGCTGGATGTGACACTTACGTTAATGATGACTGAAAACTTGCCCATGCCACTGAGGATGTTGTACCAAATTCCTGAAAGAAAAACAAGATCAAATTTTCAAACCAGTTCATCAGCAATAAATGTATGTGCTGCTTACTACAGTATTTATGTTTAAACAGGAAGATTAAAACAGAAAAATCTGATGGTCTACACAGTTGTAGGCAAAATATGTCAAGTATATATATACACATTGTGGTTGTGTGTATGTGTAAAATAACTAACTTTTGCACAGGCTACATTTTATTTCCCCCTAATATTAAATTCAGCAAATAAACAGTTCATTGTGAAGTATGTTGCCTGTGGATATGTCCTTATAACTTAGAAAATCAACAAAACATCAGACTTTGCTTAACACAGAAATCTGATTTATTTCAGAATTGGGTTTTCACCATTTCCCTCTGTTTCACATGGAAATTTAGGTGAAACATTCTAATTCATCAAAATATATACACTGTTAATTATCTTTATATATAAAAGAGGATGTTTGTTTATCTGTTCCCTATGCGTTTCCATACGGCTGCATGGATTGCGACCAACGCTGGTACATAGATGCATCTCATGCTCCCGAAGCCGTAGTGCTACTACCGGTTGCGTCTGACGCGTCCTTTTCTCTTTACCGAACCCTGCAAGTGCTCACATACATATACACCCCCACAGGAAAAACTGCCAACGTGGTCTATAAAGAAGTGCTGTAAGCCGTCCCCCATCAGTTTCACGTTCCGGAAATAAACTTTTCTAATGCGCCTTTTTACACTAAGTTTTCCCTTTATTTGGATGAGCGTCACCAAAACCAAATCCAATGAGCTATTTGCTAATCACAATGTCCTATTTTGCCTGAAACCACACTACATATCCAATACATGACCTTTTGTTTGCTTTTTTTGTACATGCACATATCACAGTCATCATCATCCACTGGCAGCTAACTAATGTGTGTCTCTGACTCTGATTAGCAAGATCTAATCTAAGGAAACTGAGATCACAGAACTGAGCAACAATCTTTCTCAATGTGAAACACTTTGCCACTAACAAAAGTTAGCAAGCGCCAATCACATAAGTAATGTGTGGTAATGAGGCCCATCTCCCGAACACGCAATGTCTCTGCAACTCACATCTGTGATGTGTGTTTTGCAGGTGGGCCCTTGGGTAGAGAGCGCTATTTAACCCTCTCTGTACCGAGACGCATTCGATGCTACGGACAGGGATCATAAATTAAAATAAATTTACATTTTTTCTGAGTGGCCTGGTACAAAATGAGTTCCCTGTTTCAGTCATTGAGGGCTGGTGTCCAGCACTGTTGGGTGGTTTCCCTGCTCAAACACACCTGGCTCACCTATGCTGGAAACCAGCCCTGCTCTACAGAATATAAATGAAAATCAGTACCGATATCTTTTGCTCTCACTGCATCTGGCCTGCGCAGCTCAGTAACAAACTTCTTAGCGTCCAGTCGGATCTCAATGACGTTGTTCAAGAGAGCGAAGAGTGGAGCCAGAGGGAAGGAGGCCACGAAGAGGGAGACGAAGCCGAACTGGATGACTGTGGGTAAGGAGAAGAAGAAAGAAACACACAAACAGACGGGAGAGATGAAGAGCCATGAGCTCACTTTCATCATGCTCAGTCTGCAAACATTCCGTGCCCATGCAGAAAGGCAATAAACACAAGCTGGGCTGTAAGCTTCCACACTCTACTCTGAGTGTATACGCAAACCTGAACTGATGAAGGTGCTAGACACCAGACTCATTTTACACCATCAACTGACCATCATCTGTGCTACATGATACTTAGGAGCAGATTTCTTTTACACAGGCCAAAGCATTTTTAAGTTCATTAAAATCAAATTTCAAACATTCTGACATTATCCACTAATGGCATTACTGTAATTAAATAAGTAAGTAAAGTTTATTTACATTTCCTCTTTCACGGAGATCACTGGGCTCAGAACAAAGTAATAAAAGGAATCAAATAAAATAAACAAATAAAATTAAACAAAATAAGAATAAAATTACAATAATTACTGCATATTTATTGAATAAGTTTGTGTAGAGTTTGGACTTGAACTGTTCAGCTAAGACAATGCTAGGTATTTGTAGCAACTACATGATACAGCATCTTCAGTATGTCTTTACAACTGCAAGGGAAAGTTTATAGACAGAAAGGAAAAGATGCTCTACCATTTTTACCACTATTGATTTGTGTATTGTAAAGACCTGATGACTAAAGACAAATGCTTACAACTCATGGTATCATATTGTTATTGGCAAATATAATTTTTTTTAAATGGCAGTGTTTTTGACCAATGTTTCTGACCAATATTTACTGACTACTAATATTTATTGTTCTCCAGAGCCATATCTGCATTTGTATCCTTACATAAACAAATATCAGTTGTATTCACAATGCTATTCCAGACAGATTAAATTTCCATTCAGCCATATTTCTTGTTTATGTATCACCATCTGTACAGGGGTCCTTGTGTTCAACGCTGGCTTTTATATTTTACACAGCACTAGCGACATAAAAACAAAGTTTGTGTGGGAACTACTTGACGAGTGGAGCGGATGAATACTCTCCCTGTCACGTGACGCTTTACAAGGGAGACAGTGTTGTGGCATTCGCTGTCTTTCGTTTGTGTTCCTTGATTAGAAACTTCATTATGGCTCATTATGGCTATAAGCGTAAGGTCAACATTAAAGATCAGGAACTTCACTTCATTACTGCTGTGGATGTGATCCATGTGTTTACTTTACCCACACTTTTGGTGCCAACAAACTACAATTCCCAGAATGCAGCTTACTTTCCACCACTTTTACGCCCATATTACCCACCTGCTTTCCTGCACCAGACACTACATAGGCCACAATGCATTGCTCCCCATGAAACACACCACATTCCACAACACACGGCTAAGAGAGAGAGACTTGTGTTAGTTATATGCTGCTACTCGTTCATGTTTAATAAATATATACCATCATTACATGCATGCATTCCAACTTACAGCAAAATTCATATTAAATTTAGCATGGGTCCATAATTTTCATATCAGTGAACTCTTTATTTTAAACTTTTTAAACAGAATTCTGTATTTATAACAGCAGAAATCCTGGTTTTGCCCTTTGCTAACTTTCTAATTGCATCTTGTGATCAGACATGTAGCTTTCTCAGGTAATTTGGGAAACAGAGTAAAAAGCAGAGGGTGTGTTAATAAATGAAAAGACTGCAAGAGAGGAGCAGACATTCAAGGGTGAGTCAGTCAGCAGACTGCTGACAGAGCAGGACTAGAAGTCACAGCTGAGTTGTTCTGTCATCTACTGTCCTTCACTCTCACACAAAGAAGAGAGGGCAGGCAAGGAAAAGATTGAAAAGTAAAAAGAGAAAAGGAAAGGAGAATTTGTTTTACATAAATAATATAAAAGAGCTGTTTTTATATTTTTGGCTAATGTCATGATTTGGCTTCTTTTTGTGTCCCATTTATATTAATGTATATGCATTTAACGGAAAGGTAAAAACATTTTAAATGCAATTAAAGTCAATGTGCCATATCCAGGGGGTTAGGTATCCCACGGTCACTGATTAAATAAATAAATACATAAATACAGCACCAGCAAAGTGTGCATTCTAGTGGAGCAATTGCCAGTTACATGTTACATAGAAAGAAACACACAATTCCCTCTAAGTATTTTGCATACTGAATAAAGTGTATTTCAACACATGTCCATGTTCAAACAAACAGCTTTAACAAAAAGCATTAATAAAACCTCCCTACAGAATATGTGCGTTGAAATATAATTAGAATTCTTTAAGAATGTCACAATTTTTACATTATTATATAGTGATTTTCTACCCCAATTCCAAAAAAGTTGAGGGGCTTTGTAAAATGTAAATAATTACAGAATACAGAAAACATATCAAATGTTGAAAGTGAGATGTATTACTATTACATGAAAAATAATCCCTCAGTTTAAATTAATGGCAGCAACATGTTTCAAAAGATCTGAAAAAGTTAATACTAAAAAGAAACAACTGGAGTGACATTTTGCAAAAGGTCAGTAACATGATTGCATATTAAAAGAGTCTATTAGAAATAAAGGTGGACAGAGATTCACAAATCTACAAACCAAATTCAGAATAATGTTCCTCAGTATAAAATTGCGCAGACCTTGAGTATCTCAGTATCTATAGTACATAAGATCATCAGATTCAGAAAATCTGGAGAATATTCTGTGCGCAAATGTCAAGGCCAAACATTTATATGGGACACTTTTTGGGCCCTCAGGTGGCACTGCATTAAAAACAGGCATAATCCTGCAATAGAGATCTCTGCATGGGCTCAGGAACACTTCCAGAGGTCATTGTTTGTGAACACAGCTCACCAGACCATTCACATAAGCTGATCCTCCCTGGGCCATGTATAACAGCAGCATGCATTTGTATTAAAACCCTTCACCACTTGAAAATATTTGGTGCATTAGATATGACAAAGAAAACCCAGGAGTGATGAGCAGCTAAAATACTGTTTAGACAAGAATGGGAAAACATTCATTTCCCAAAATCTAGCAACTGTTCTCCTCAGTTGCCACATTTCTAGACTACTGAAGACTACACTGTTATACTCAGCCCTGTACCAAGTTATTTGAGATGCAATGATGCCATTAAATTCAAAATTCAAAAAACTTATTTTTCTTTATGAAATAATAATATGTCTCACTTTTAACATTTAATATGTTTTCTATGTCTTTTACTGTAAATAAAAGATTATGATGTAAATCAGTGCATTCTGTTTTTATTTACATATTACATAGCATCCTAACCTTTTTTAAAATAGGGTTGCACATTAAATCTCATCTTTCAAACTTTCTTTTCATCAGTCATCCATTGGAGATTATGAAACATTGTTTGTATGTCCTGCAACATTCACTTAGCCTTGTTAACGCTTTCACCCCTGAGAAATATATGAAATATTCCACAAGGGAGATATTTAAGGGGAAATTGCAGACACAAAAAAATTAATGTTCCTCATATTTTTCACATATTATGAGGATACTGTTAGGTCACTTCAAATGTGAATTCTGAAAAACTGGCCTTTGACCCCATGAGCCATGTTATCCATATTAAAGATATTATAGATAATAATGAGATATTATAGATAATATTATAGATAATGAAAGTAAATTGTTCATAAAAATACATGTATATTTTCAAGGCATTAGCAGAGATTTCAGTAAACCACATTTTATGCAATTAATACTTGTGTTAAAGACTTATTACCACTATAGGGTAGACTTATTTCTACCCTAATATACCTTTTAGACCCCTTGCAAAAATACATGTACATGTGTGTTTTCTTAAAAAAAAATGGCTAGTTTTTTAGTTAGAGATTAAAGGACTAAATTGCATCCCAATTTCAGAATCACTTTATAAACCAAATTACAAATGGATGTCCTTTTTGACATTTTTGGAGAATATATCTTCAGCCAAAGCTTTTCCATTTCTTCCAACATGGATTGTCTCAATGTAGCTCAAGTCTGCATACTTTGAAACAAGGAAGCTGTACATATCAAAGCTGGGGAATTTATCTTCTCTTCTTTTTGAGAACTATGAAGTCGGACAAGACTACAAACCCAGATACTCCAGATAAAAGCAAAGAAATAATTTATCAACATTAAAAGTTATAGATGAGCTGATGCTGACCATATTGGTCAGGTCATCATTTATACAAGGCAGCACAGTTTAAGAGTGAGCTCAAATCTATGAGAATCCCTACAGTGGGATTAGCCGATGACTCCCCATTGGTGACAACACAAAAGCAACAACCCTTAGAGATTTAGTTTAGTTATAGTTTAGAGTCAGTAGCTGTAATAACAGAACTAAACTGCTTGTCCACACAGAGGGAACATAACCTTTGTGGGAAATGGTATTTGCAACTTTAACTTGATTGACATCCACTATTTTCTCTCCACAGCAAAACAAAGGGTTATGCAGATCAGGCTGGAGGGCATGCTTCAAAAAGGCCCGAGACTGAGGTGCTATACTGTTACCTGAGCTGTATCTGTCCACAGAGGTGCAGTCTCTAGTAAACAACATGCTCTATGCCCCCTCTCTTTCTTCCTCAAATATTTCAAGTAGTCAAGTTTACATTTTTTACATTTTTGCTTCTCAAGTTTCTCAGATATTACTCGCCATTTTAAAAATTCAACACAGTCCACATCACTTTGTCAGTTTTCTCCATTAATTTGAAGTATCCTTTGGGGACAAAAACATTAGTGTCAGTATATATTCAATGATATGAAATGAAAACAGAGAAGGCATCTTCATTTATGGAGGCCTCCCACTTCTCAAGAAATGTTCAGTAAAACATGGCTTGTAGCGTGCCATAGATATACCATGGCCTATGCTGTCACGAGCTGCTATGAACTGTATAAAACAGTCCTGATAAGCCGCTAACTGTCATGACAAATGCTGCAATGTTTGACGTCATGGTTTTAAAGTATAATGGGGCATAAAAAATCGTGACATCAAACCCTGTAATTTCTTGCATGGCCATTACATAACATTGCACCATAACATTGTATTAATGGGCATATCTGTCCCAAAAATTCATGGAATGTTTATGGCATGGTTATGTTAGTGTTACATAGCAAGGTTACTTTAAAGTGTTACTGTGACGGTTTCCCTGGGGGTCTTTCTGTCACGTGTTTTAGGTTTTTCCTGCTCCTTCCACGTGTTTGTGAATATCCCTAAAGTATTTAAGCCCTCATGTTTCTGATTGTCTGGTTATTTGTGGTAGTATGTGTTATAGTACTGTATTTGTGATACCATTTGTGATAGTATTTGTGATACCATTTGTGATAGTATTAGTGATAGTATTTGTGATAGCATTTGTAATAGTATTTGTAATAGTATTTGTGATAGTATTTGTGATCATATTTGTGATAGTATTTGTGATAGCATTTGTAATAATATTTGTAATAGTATTTGTGATAGTATTTGTGATAATATTTGTGATAGTATTTGTGATAGCATTTGTAACAGTATTTGTGATGGTATCTGTGATAGTATTTGTAACAGTATGTGTGTTATCATTGTGATAATATTTGTGATAGCATTTGTGAAAGTATTTATGATAGTATTTGTAAAAGCATTTGTAATAGTATTTGTAATAGTATCTGTGATAGTATTTGTAACAGTATGTGTGTTATTGTGATAATATTTGTGATAGGATTTGTGATAGTATTTGTAATAGTATTTGTAATAGTATCTGTGATAGCATTTGTGATAGTATTTGTGATAATATTTGTGATAATATTTGTGACAGCATTTGTAATAGTATTTGTAATAGTATCTGTGATAGTATTTGTAACAGTATGTGTGTTATCATTGTGATAATATTTGTGATAGGATTTGTGATAGTATTTGTAATAGTATGTGTGATAGCATTTGTGAAAGTATTTGTGATACCATTTGTGATTGTGATCATACCTTTGTGCTTAGATGCTATGGTGCTTGTTTGCACTTTCACAGTATTTTGGATGTATATGTTCTTCTCCTTCCTTTAACAAACTTGTAAAACTACTACATCTGCACCTACATCCTACCATTCCCTTCATCACAGTTACCCAATATTCCTTTTTGGGAAGAAAGAAGTAGAATGACTCTTGTAAAAGTACCAGAATCCACATTCATATCAACTAAGCCCTCAATACTGAGAATCAGTGTTCCAGTCAAAAATCAGCAAATTCACAAGTAAAGGCTGATTCCAGTATAAAAGCTTAGTTCCTAGTGTTTGGGGTCAACGTTAAAATGAGTGACGTCAGTTGGATATAATTTTTACTTGGAATTTGCCTGTTATTTTGAGAAAAGTGCCACAGAAAACGTAAGAGTGAGTATAGAGTTACACTGAACCACTAAAGTTATTAATATTATTATTTGTCTCATTTATAAAATATCTGTATGTTCTATGAAAAAGTCTTTTTTCCTCCATATGGCTTAGACAAACATGACAAGCTTTTAGACATCAGTTACATACAACACAGATGATGGTGTAAAGTGTGTACTGACCACCGGCGTTAGTGATGAGTACACACAACGAGGTTGCTGTTGGAAACCAAGCTTTCAGAGTTTAACTTAGCTGCCAAACAAATGCTGGTGTCACACTCAATGACTAACACATGGAAACAAATTCCAGGGACAAACAGACAATAGGGAACAATCATAAAATGAGTCTGTTACTCACTCATCTCCATGTATTCAGGTGTGAGGCCATCAAAAGGCTCCAGGTTGTAATCTAGGTGCCACTGGCGCAGAGCTCGGCTTGTCTGCTCTAAACGCTCCTCCGGGGTCCTATTCTTCTCCTTCAGTGAGCGGAAGAGCTTCTTTAGCTTCCTGAAAAAGATGAGGGTGAGCAGAAAAGAGGGTGTAAAGGAAGTTCCAGATCAATTAATAATGTATACTTTAATTTCAGCAAGCCAAGCATACAGTGGTGCTTAAAATGGTTTCTATATTTTTCTATGAATGTGACCTAAAATGAAAAGAAAATCTGGGTAAACAAATTAAACAAAAAATATATTAGGTCATACATGTATTGAAAAAAAATCCAATAGCATATCTGCATGTGGCAAAAGTAAATGAACCCTTAGGATTATTATATAATTTGAGAGGAAAATCAGAGTCGGATGTTTTTAATGCAATGACAATCAGGTGTGAGTGGGAGACCCTGTTTTATTTAAAGAACAGGAGTCCAGCAAAGCCTGACTGTACATAACAAGTTTGGAAAACTGTGTCATTGAACACTGAACACACATCAAGAAATGCAACCTAACGCATTATTGCACAAAGAGAGAGTCAAACCTCTGAGTTCTCTGGGCCCAAGCACACCTCAGGTGGACTGGTGGTAATGGAAACATCTGCTATGGTTTGATAAGTCCACCTTTCAGCTTGTTTTAATAAATGGACTGAGATGAAAGATGAAATGGACCATCTAGTCTTGGTACAGGGAGGCATTAGTGCCCATTGCATGGGTGTGAAGGTCCCATATTTTTGCATATTTGAGAGATATTCTGTCTTATTCTCGGTTCATGGTTATTTCATTCTGTACTCTGTACTCCAACTTTGTAGGCAAAGAGTGCATGCCAGCAGTCCAGATCTGTCTATTATTGAAAATGTATAGAGCTTCATGAAGAGAAGAATCAGACAACAGCCACCATGGAATATTAAGATAAGATAAGATAAGATAAGATAAGATAAGATAAGATAAGATAAGATAATCCTTTATTGTCCCACAAGTGGG
>JBBIGC010000125.1:21764502-21775583 GCA_037576955.1 Lepidarchus adonis | reverse complement strand
ACCCCTGCCCCTCACCCCCTTCTGATCTGGCAGAACCTATGTGGAGAGCAGCCCACAAAACCGCCAAAGTTCTGGTGCCAAATGCCTGAAGCCAGCGCAGTGCTTGATGGAGGTTTTTGCTGGCGGCTCACAGCATTTGGCACCAGTCCTATAATCATAAGTCCTCATTCTGATTCCTTCCAAGAAAACAAACATATATACTGCAAGTGCTGCGCTCCTTGGTGACAGTTCTGCACAGAGCAAAAGCAAAAGCGAGAAATCTGTTCAAAGTCAGTCATTATTCAGAACAAAGGCCTTACAGCATTTGACAGTACAAAATGCTGTCAAAAAAGGATATGACAGTACAAAAGCAAAGTTTCTAAAGTGCTTAACTAGCATATTTTAAGATATCTCTGACATGTTTAAAATCCAAAGTGAACTTCTAGAAGATGCGGGTGTTGACCAGCAATGAGCAAACCACCCACCTCACTTTTGTTCTTCTTTCTATTTCTCCTCTTCCTCTGCCTCTTCTGAAGGAGTATGGTTTCATATTTAGGCCTGGGATGCTCCTGCGAACGAGAGAATGAATCACAATGTTAATATATCATACTGCTGACTGACTGGTGAGACTCCATTCGCAGGAATTTCAAACCAAACAAATCAGTCAAAACCCACAGCAACTCAATGACACAAAAGAAGGGCAAGCTCCAAGGGTTATGCACACTCAGAGGAGAGAGCTTACAAAAGGATAAAAACTCAAACCTTTGCCCGTTCCTGACAGGGTAGAATGCATTTTTAGAGAGGAGATACTTCAAATTAATATTAACTATATGGGAGAAACAAAAAGCACATTTCTATCATCAACACTAAGCTGTGCACGTGTGTTAAAGAAGCTGCAAAAATGAGAAATACTTTGAAATCATATCTCACTTGAATTATTAAATAGCGATGTTTCCAATGACATTTTTGCACTGATTTTAAGGGATAAAATAAAAGTGCACAAATGATTTTTTGTGTCCATCAAACTTACACTACCAATCAAAAGTTTGTATTGACTGGTAGTATTCAACTGGAAAGTGTGTCCAAACCTTTGACTGGTAGTGTATGTTCTGAGGTAATAATGCTTTTCATAATGATTTTATTTCCTGCAAAAAAGCTGTTGCTATTATTATTGAACAAGTCGACATTTAATTTTTGCTTTCCCTGTACTTTGGCTCAACTTATTTTTAGTATTATCACCATTATGCATGTTCCACTGTCATACAGAGCTATTATAGCACTTTCCATCTAGAAAAGCTGTAAACATGCTGTTTGTGTTTGGTTGTCTCAACACTCTAAATCTGCATAAATGCAATACTTCATACCCCAAAAGTATCTAGGTGTGTATTTAAAAATGTTTTTACTAGTTGAAAGTAAAAAAATAAAATTGTTGACATGCATTACATATTACCAACAATTTCTGTCACCATCATGTATATTTGCAAACATTTTCCAAGAATTAAAATAAAAATTCATTTTAAAAAACCTTGGAATTGGAAACACAGCTATGATAGACACTTATTTAAGCACAGGGAGCTACGATATAACATAAGAGTCACAGTGAGAGTCCATTTCTGGTGGTAGGGGAACTCTTGTCTACCATCATATACATATTTGAGATGTACTAGAGATAAAGTTCTAGTAAGACACACACCTCTTCCTCCTCCATTCCTGTCATATTCCAGCTGTAGTTTAAACTGTTCTGTCTGCGCTTCCAGTGCTCCAGAAACATGACCGCTGCATGGGGATGAGGGGAGGGAGAAAAGGATTGACAGAAACAGACAAACATCACAAACATTCACAAAAAAGCCTGGGTCACTGAGTCACTAATTAAGCTAATGGTTCGCTTCGTCTGTAATAAAACTCATTGCTTGCTCAGCCACAGCACACTGTCAGCTCCTCAGGAAGGATAGGATTACAAATCCAAATAACAAATCATCCCATTCACCCTGAACACACAAGGAGCATTTGCTCTCAGTTTGAAATGCGTACGTGAAAGTGGAGTAATATCAGCTGCTCCAGGTGCATAACTGTACGCACAAACACTCCGTCTGCCCCCCAGCGGGGGGTTCTGTATGAGGAATAATGCATATACTCCATTGCCACACGCAGCTGTAAAAGACAAAGCACTTTCACAAAGGCTCCAGGAAAAGGGCCGATGACTGCAGGCCCAAGCCCAAGCCACCACTGACAGGCACAGGTAACGCTACACCTTGCCCATTCATCACCCGCGCATATTATACACGCAGGCTTTTATCTCAATCTCCATAGAGACACACCAACAGATCTGCTTACTAATGGCACCCACCACCCTGGGGCTCGAATCCATCAGTGCAGTGCAGTTTCTGAGACACGCAGTGTTATCTGAATTGAAAAGCTGGACCTGTAGTAGTTCTAACCCTTTAACTATTACAGTTCAGTAAAAAACTACAGACAACACTCTGGCAGTTTTCAGCTTTTTCAGTTTTGTACGGACAATGGCAATGAGACGAAGGTGCCTACCCCAGAGAGACATGAAGATGGCGAAGAAAACAGTGGCAGGGTTGTCAAAGAGGTGGCTGGCACGGGCAGTGCCACAGGCGGTGCTGAGATGCCAATAATCACAGGCCCGGTCGCACAGTGGACACATGGTGAAGTTCTGGGTCTCGTCACACATCTCCAGACTGGCAAGACCAACATGAAAAACACATTATCACATCAGTCTAAGAGCTTTCAAGAAAGTACATTCTGCATCATACGAACCTTTAAAGGGCCCATATCATGGCAAACAAAAGATGTCACGCTTTCTTGAAATGAGTTGCTGTATAAACGAAATGGTGAGAGATCAAAACAAACTAATCTGCAAAAAAACGCCATTTTGAAAATCATTATTTGTATGAAAATCAACACATTTAAATATATATCTCTATTAGGCTTAAAGGAGTCTAACGCACTTCGGTCAAAAGGTTTTCCAATGATGGGCCGTTCAGTGGAGCTAATCAGAACAGATGTATTTATTACTTCTTCATTATTTCAAGGTAAAGATTTTTTGAGAGAAAATTTTAAAATGATTTTTATATCATTTTGTTAGATAGTGGATAGTCAGCTTCCTTGTGTGCTGTGACGATTAACAGGTTAGTGTAATGGGGTCAGTGAAGTGCACATGCTTTTCACCTTGTAGATGCCAATTCATGCACTGACAGAAAGAATAGGGAAGTGATGTCACAGCAAATGTATACAATTGCCTTTTACATGTACAGCATTTGGCAGACGCTCTTATCCAGAGCGATGTACATACTGAGCAGTAGGAAGTTAGGGGCCTTGCTCAAGGGCACTTCAGCCTGCTGACCCCGCGACCCTTCGGTCACAAACCCACTCCTCTAACTGTTAGGCTATTGCCAGAATTCACTTCTCAACATACACGGATAAGCTATTCTACTAAAAGCACCTGACTTATTCATGATCCCTCATGTGCCCAAAATGTGTATCTGTGAAGACATGGACTCCCATGACCTCTAAAGGTGTTAGCAGATCCTGTAAGACCTGTAAGATGGGGCCTTCATGGATTGGGCTGAGGCTCTTCAGTATGTTTCTTGAATAATTCAAGCACTTTATCCCAATCAAAGAGGACACTGCTATTACAGAATACTGCCATAAAGGTATGCACTTGGTCCGCAACAATTGTTAATATGTTTGTCTAAATAAATTCCACATGAGCACCATGACCGAGCATTGTTGTGCCATTTCGTCCCATTTCTATGTACTGCTGTGTGTGTTTATTTATATTTCTGCTTTGGGTGAACTTTCTCACTAGTACTGACATTTTCTAAAGTTCACAATATGCCTCAGGGATTACAACTTGCTTACAGTGTAAGCCTCGGGCAGTTTTACATGCTCCAAAAATGTGCTAGTCCAGAATGGCAATATCCAAAGAAGCAACATGTCTACATTTTGTAGTATAGAAACACATTGGAGCAGTAGTTCCTTACTCTTGTACTGAAGTAACCAAGCACTAAAAATTTTAATAAATGGTCCCCTGCTTTTAGTAAAGGCCATTTTTTAACTTAGGAAGAGCTTATTTAAATACTTGTATATTTAGGTCGGGTGTGGTATAGCAGAGGAAACACCAGATATGCAGAACAGGACCAAGACCAATACCTACTTCTCAACCAAGATTCTTTTACCAATGGTTCTGGAAAACATTTCAGTACCTGATTTCTTTTATCTTCCTGAACATCTACCTTGGGTCAACTCATGGACCTGCACTTCAGAATGTTTTCCTGTGCGTATGCCCGCCTGCCACACTGTGATTTCTCAGAATGTGCCCTTTCTTAGACCCACGAAGATGAGATTAGCAGAATTGGACTATGTGATATTTTTGGAACAGGCGATACCTCAGTATCAACAGATCAACAGTCAGTAGATACAATTATTAGTACTCCATAATTTTGTTGTTTTTCTTTCATTGATTTACATTTACTTCTTTACATTTTTTTCCTACGCATTTCCTCTCACTGTTAATATTGGAGTGGGTTTATGTACCATTTGCATCATTTTTAGATGACCATTTTCCAAATTCTCCTAATGCTTTAGTATTGAACAGGCTGTTTTTGCTAGCGCGACTTTAAGACTGATATATGTTTGCCTCTGATTGTGACCACTCAGCGTTATGCTTTTTTGTCTTTTATTAAGCCTCCCAAGCTGAAACATCCTTTACACGTTTGGTAAGAAGTCAAATTTATACAGACAGATATATGCAAATTAGTTGTTTTTTGTAGTGTCTGAATATCACAGAATTCATAATGGGTTGCTCTTGCAAAAAATTCTGACCAGATTCACACATTTGTTGCAGACACAAAAAAAAACACATAGTACTGTTCTATTGAGTGTTCTCCTGACCTCACTCAGGCAAGACCTGCCAGACTCCCTGCAGCACAACTCCCACACACCCCAGGCCTGGAGCCCAGCACCCAGCGGGTGTATACTGCCTCATACCTGGGCACGTTGGAGTCAATAGTGAAGCAGCCGTACAGGAACACAATGATCCCCACCAAAGAGGCCAAGGCCAGCAGCTGAGTGTAGACGCCAAGCCAGGCGAAGTAGAGGCCTATCTTTTCTCCAAAGTACTTCCTGAGGACAAAAGTGAACATCTTCAGAAATCATGGGCACATGAATAGCTAGGCATTCGTCACATCTTGTGAGGAGCAGTATGATATAAAAAAAAACAGGTGTGTACCTGATGAGGTCAACAGGCTGATATTTGTAAAAGGCTCCGTATCTTGCCCATTCATCATGTAATAGCTGAAACAGTGAGAAGATTTCAACTTCCATAAAGTAAAGTGATAAGAAGCTTATATAAAAATATAAAGAATCACAACATTAAACAGAGATTTGTAAAACCAAAGACGTTCTTTGCATTTAAAACATGTGAAGATGTTTCAATAGATATACTCATACTCACTCTCTTAGCAACATAATATCCTCTGATTGCTAGTACTAATGTTATACTGATGACACCCAACTGATCTTTTTCTTTGCCCCTTCTTACTGTCTAGTTGCATCACTGCATGTCCAATATTTCCTCATGGATGGCAGCCCACCACCTGAAGCTCAATCCTACTAAGACCGGGCTGCTACACATTCTGGATACTACAGGTTCTTGCCATAATGTTTTCACCTTGGCATCTTTTAAAAGAATTCATTGGTCACTCCATCAGCATTTACAAAAAGCCTTGGCATAATCCTTAATGATGTTTCTGGGTTTATGTTGCCAAACTGACTCCATCAGGCTCATGTCTCCTCTATTATCTCACCCTCTCTTGCAACTTTCCCCTGGCTGGTCTAAGGACCTTGCAATTGAACCAGGATGTCAGTATTCAGATAAGTTGATAAGTTCACTCATGTCACACCACTGCTTCGTTACCTTCACTGGCTTCCTCCATTTAAAATCCTGATCTTACAAAACATGAAATGGTCCGGACCCACCCCACGCAAAAAACTCAGAACCATACCTTAAACAGTTAGAACTTCAAGTACAAAAACAGGGTTTGGGGCAGCACGTTGTAAGTCAAGGACACCCTGTACAATAGTAAGATATAGCATATGTGCAAAAACTTACACTAGCCCCACTGTCTTCAAATACAGACTAAAGATCCTCCCTTTTCAGAAGTAAATATAGTAGATTTAAAATGTCTTGAATTGCACTCATGCTATATGTTATTATTGTACAAGGTGTAGGACGTGCTGCCCCAAACCCTGTTTTTTTGAGTGGGGTGGTGTTAAAGGTGTGAAAAGTGAAAGTAAAAGTGAAAGAACTTTTAATAAAATGCTCAAACAAATGCAATACAGAGCCTCAGGTGGGTGAATGGCTCCCTCTGGTGGACTGACAGAACAATAACCCCAATGTAAAACACAGAAGATGCTTATGTAATGTGTCGATTTACAGTACAACACACCACGAGGAACAGAACACCCTTGTAAGTCAAGGACCCCCTGTATTGAGTATAACTTTTCAATCTAGCCATCATATCCAATCTACCCCTTATTTCTAGTATCTAGTATCTTAGTCTCAGTATCTTAACTCTTTATCCATTTTCTGTAAAGACAACAACGCAGTTTGGTAAGTTAGTCTGAATCGGAAGCTCTGCTCAATGCCATCAATAAAGAAGTAAATATGTCTTGTTATTCTGTCCCTGCACCAATTAAAAGTCTAGACAACTGACAACACATTTGTCAAATATGTGGATGGATCTGGCCTTCAGAATGCATATTCATCATTTTCTGGACAGCACTGTGTACACCAGCAGGGTTTTGTCAGAAGACTTTCAGGAGTGATGTGTTTCTTTTCAAATAGAAACATATCCAACGCTTTGGGAAAGTAATTTTTCATCTCAGAAAATATTGGCTTTCATTCTCAGTGCAAAATCATCACCTATATTTCTAAGAAGTGGGTTTATATGTACTAGGTCTCAGGGGAAATTGCTTTAGGCTTCAGAGTGTACAGTAAAAAGTCCATTCACCTGTCTGTCATTCTTTGTTTCTTGTAGCCCGTTGTCCTTGAAGTCTCCCTGCATTCAAACATACAAGTTTTCCATTAACACTCAACATACCAATGTTCATTTATCCACGATATTTGGGTCAGGAAAGGGGGCAAACTTGAAAAAAAGTACAAAGTCAACTCACATCATGCAGAGGGAAGGCGGAATCATACACTCCTTTAGCTATTAATGTGGTAATTCCTGTAGCAGAGACAGAAATACCCCAAAAAAAACACCATCACTCGACTGGCACGACAGATCTGGCTTTTTGCTTGATGTGAAGCTAGCACACAAGTTTTTCAACATGGAAGGCGACTGACATGTAGAACACAGGCTTTCATCAAAGTAATTAATCAGTCCTCAAAGGAACAACACGTACACTCCGGTGATTAGCCCTCGATTAATAAAGTGGCTCCCCAGCAACAAGCTGGAGGGACCACCACTCCACTCTACCAACCCCCCCCCCCCCCCACTCCCCAATGGACTCTCAATCCTGGGATTGCATGACCCAGTTAAGACAGTAGAGGAGAACACATAGAGGAGAGTGAGGGAGTGAGAAAAGAGTGAGAGGGCTAGATAAAGAGAGCGTGAACCCAACCCCTTCTGTTAGCTAGCCTCAATCTTCCCGTAGCTGCCGGCAGTGTCCGTCTGCTGAGCAGATCGGTCCAGGAGAGCATATGGCTGAGGCCTCTGTCCAGCAGCCAGCATCGGACCCAGTGGGCCTTCCATCCTGGGCCTGGCTTTCCTCAGGATCCCTCTACCACTTTGCCTCACCTAGGTTACAGATTATTGCATTACTAACCCATGGTTTGGCAGGTCCGTGTGCAGGCAGTGCGTCTGAGGATTTCGTACACCTGGGAGGAAAGGAGAGAGCGAGAGCAAGGGGATGGGTATAAGAGAGAAAGGGAGAGACAAACAAAACAAACTGTTCCTGGAAACCCCCAACGGAATCGTTTCCTAGTAATATGCCTACAGAGGGCAGCGTCATCTCAGGCTTCTAGTAAATAACCACATTATTTCAGCAGCTTCGCACAACAACCAGGCCGGCCGATACCAATCAAGCCGTCCCAATTAAACGAGACGACTGCTTTCATGCAAAGGCAGTTAATGGACTCACAATTCGGCTCCTTGTGGCATTGTCAAAGAAGGTGTCCTTGGATTCAATGTTGTACCTGAAAGAAAAAGTGCAGTAAGGATGAGTAAAGGCAAGTAAGCAAAAGTCCTGAGTCAGAGTTTATGTTATTGAGTCACTCTGACGCCTCTGGCACTAAGAGTGCTCTTGTTAAGTGAACCCCCACCCCCTGCCACACCCAAACCTATCCCCAAAGGTTCCTCACAGGTGGAGCTTGTCCCGGGAGAAGCTATGCGAGAGGAACTTGGTACGACTCTGTTGCTGGGGGACCTTGGGCTGGAAGGGATGGTTCAGCTTCCTCCATACTGCACCCATGGTGGCAGACAGACCCTTGTCTTCTTTCAACTCATAACTCTGGGAAAGACATGGAAGTTACGACAAAGCATGAGGCAAAGCAAATACTGACAACACAATAAGAACTGATAAGCAGTAATAGTAATATCAAATTAATAGAAAAGCACAGACAACATCAGTAAATGCTGCTAATACAATGCTGCTCTCATTTCTCACGCTACATACGAGATTACAGTATATATGATTTAAGGTGAGACACTAAAATAATTACCTAAATAATTTATAAAGAATTGACATTTTAATGTATCATTGACATTGTAAGTTATTAACATTCACAAATAAGACAATATCTACCTGAATATTAATATATTTCCATATTTAAAAATATATTTAAATTTGAAAGCACACTCACAGAACAGAAGACTAAAATGCTTACAATGTTATTTTAACTATAAGAGAACTGTGTACCTGCTCAAAAACAATTAGTATGAAATTAATGTTCAAAATAGCTTTGAGTAATGTACTAAATTATTTTGGAATAAAGTTATGGTTCAGGTTATGTTGTGAATTCAGATATTCTAGAAGCTGAGATTTAGAGAAAAGTTGAGTTATGAAAGTATGGGTCTCTGAACTACTGTGACATTACAGAAAATATGTGCCATTTGTGTAGCTGTTGTTATTAATACTATACACAGACATAACCTAGATGGGTATTGCAGTTCATTTCTACTGTAAAAACTCTTTTTTTAGTGATATGCACCTATCATTCATAACACTAACATCACCTGCTTTATATTGTGCAGGTCTTCCTCATGCAGCTAATACAGCTCTGACTGTGGTGCACTATTTTTCTCACATCTTTCTATCAGAGAAGGTATGTACAACAGAGCCATTAACATTTTGAATAACAGGAGCTCCACTTTGGGATCAGACCAGACAGAATAACCTTTAGCCTTGAGTGCACATGACCCTGTTGCTAGTTGTCCTTCCTTGGATTACTATCTGTAGGTAGAAACTACTGCAGATTTGGAACGCTCTGTTTTGAAGACCCGCTGACTCCATCACAATAAGACCCATGTCAAAGGAACTCAGATCATTACACTTGCCCATTTTCCTGCTTCCAGCACATCAACTTAAAGAACTGACTGTTTGCATGCTGCCTAATATATCCCACCTCCCCCACAGCCAAAACTGTAATCAATCATTATAAATGTTCATTTTTCCTGTTAGCGGTCATAATGTTATGTCTGATAAGTGTGTGACATGAGGTGGCTGTGTGTAGGTGGAGACTGACATTTTGGAATATACATTTAGACATTAGTGGACGTGAAGTGAAAAACACATTGAAATGAATATATTTTAGTCACACACTTCTCTAAGGGTCAGTGTTGTTAAGGCCACGTGACCTTTACATAAACCTCTCATGACAACTGACCTAAACCTGACATATACTTTCTTAATTACAAACTTTGTTGTGATTATGCATATTTATTTGTTATACAGATCCAGTGGTACAGCGATCCAGTTTATCAGTTTATTAGCTCATGTTTATAGGTACAGACCGGGTAATAAAAAAGTCTATTAAAAAGTTGTTGTTGTTGATATGCAGTGATAACACATGAAAAAAATCTGTTTAATAAATTAACTCAAAGAAAAAACACAAAAAACAAAGTGTCACAATTACGAACATTCATAACTGTGTATTCCCTCTATTGAAGTTTTATTATATTGCTGGATGAACTGAGTTAACAAATATAAGGACCTTTCTCCTGCAAAATTTCTCCAGGGTTAATGACTTTAGTTTATCCCACAGTTTTCAGTGTGGTACCGATCAGCAGAGTGATCTCAAAAATATCAGAAGAAAAACATTCGTTAAAGTCCAGCTCTGAATCTTCAGCTTTTTATATAGCTGAAACAAAAATTTAAAAAGATTTAAAAGATTCTAAAGTTAATGTAATTATTGCTTAATACATTCTTTAATCATATTATATTTTCATTTTATGCTTTATAATTCAAAAATTTGCAATAAAAATAATAAAAAATGACACTGAATTCTTATACTAGTGTAGTTTATTTACATTAACATTTACATTTATTCAATTGGTTGACACTTTTGTCCAAAGCAACTTCCAGGAACAATCAAGCATAAATTCAGCCAAATTTTAAACTTTAGGACTCAAGTGTAGTCTTAGAAGGTAAGTTATTAACTACAGTTTGTGTGAACGACTTTGCTGTAGAACGCCTAAGGATGGCAGAACACAAAACATGAGCACTCTCGTTTTAGAATTCTCTTGCTTTAAAGGTCCAATACTAGAGTAAATGCTTGTGGGCAGTTTCCTGGGTACCAAGTCATCAGGGTTGTTTGAACATCCACACTGAGAATAAAAGAAAGCTCAGTGGAGCTGGACTCCTGCAGAGCACACATGAACAGAACGGAGACTGACCTTTTTGGTGGGCACTTTGATCTTGAGGAACTCCGCCTCCCTGCTCAGAACCTGCCAGGGTGCATGCACCCGGATAAAGCCCTGCCCATGGACCTTGTGCTGAGGCAGAGAGAGAGAGAGAGAGAGAGAGAGAGAGAGAGAGAGAGAGAGAGAGAGAGAGAGAGAGAGAGAGAGAGA
>JBBIGC010000125.1:21740973-21751628 GCA_037576955.1 Lepidarchus adonis | reverse complement strand
TAAAGAAATCACGGGAGAGAGAGAGAAAGAGAGAGAGAGAGAGAGAGAGAGAGAGAGAGAGAGAGAGAGAAAGAGAAAGAAGAAGGACAAAGAGAAAGAGGAGAGGAAATGAAATCAAATTAAATGAAATGAAAAGGAAAAGAAAAGAAAAGAAAGAATACACAGACAGAGCAAGAGAGAGAAAGACAGTGAGAGAGAAAAATGGCAGAAATAAATCGAGAAAGAAAGAAAAAGAAAGAGCAACGGGGTAGGGGCATAAGGTAGTGTTCAAAATCAGCACCATTGTGTCAGAACTGTAAGGAGGGTGAGACTGCTCACCAAGGACACTTCTGTGCTTCTGTATTGTGCTGTTACAGGCCCATTCGACCAGTATGGAGTGGGAGGAAGCGCTTGACATCTGAGACAAAGAGAGGCGTGACTGTACTGCATTCTCACGGACGTTCCTGTCGTGCTCCTCCATCCATATACTGAGAGACAGCAGCTTCTGAAATGACTCTTAAAGGACCGGTTCTTCCAGTCCTGCTGACATTTAAGCTATGCTTACAGCTGCCATTTCTGGGCTTTTTCTTCATGGACATATCGAGTCTCTTTAGCACAACATGGACAAAAAGTGCTCAGTCAAGACATCTTTT
Organism: Lepidarchus adonis; assembly: GCA_037576955.1. NCBI lineage: Eukaryota > Metazoa > Chordata > Actinopteri > Characiformes > Lepidarchidae > Lepidarchus > Lepidarchus adonis. Next base: position 21,750,996 of record JBBIGC010000125.1, on the reverse strand, counting down.
TCCATTCTATTTATATATGTGTGTATATGCATCAAAAATAAAAGTTCTACCAGCAGTTCCAGACTGAGAGAGATAATGATATAATAAATAGATCCCTTTGTTCTTTTCTTTAGGACTCAATTGTAATACTTAACACATCTGAATGTTCATTATTATACAACAGAAACCTAAGGTGGAGATATTGTCTGTCAAATGTTTTGGGACACAGAAGCTTTAAAAAATGTTTTCTTTATCACTTTGCAATATAAAAGCAGAATTCTGATGAAACATCCTATACAATCAAACCACTGTGAAAGTCACTCAGAGGAGTTTGATGATAAATGGTTCATCATCAGGGAACTTTCTGACTCAGATTTCTTTACAGTGAAAGTGTTAGGAACCAGTGGTTGTAATGTTTACAACACAAATACAACTTCAGTTTTATTAACTACACACCAGTGAACCTACACACGTTTTCCGTAATGTAAATCATGTTAAATATAAAGAAATAGGTTTTATTTTGGGTTCTAGTTTTCTTTACCAAACCCTGTATATACAGTATCACTCCTGTGTGAATGGGTTAAAAACCTGTATAATTACTATTTAACCAGGTTTGAGGAACATAATATATTTGCAACTACTGCCTCCTGCTCATTAGCGCATAAACCTTCCACACTTTCGGAGCAAAAGTTTCCTTGTAGTTTTAACAGCAGGTTGAAAAAAACGTTTAATCACTTAGGTCGAATCTGTTCTTCAAAGCAACAAAGACACAGTGGATTTCCATCACAGTTTGGCTTGAAATTAGAAGCACAGTTGTGAATGGTCTGTTTCTACTGAGAGATGGTGTGTAATTAAAGCTGGGAATCCTCATCTTGCAATAGTGAGGCCTTTTGGCCCAGTGATTTCAATCAAATCCACTGCAGTAGCTGTGATAGTGTAAATTTAAAGGTGACAAGGGCATACAGTAATGAAGAGCTGCCCGTTAAACCTGGCTGTGGCCACGTATCAGGCATGTCTGACTGCATACAGTGGTCCTAAGGACCCAAAACATCAGAATAAATTGCTCAACGTTTGATTTAAATTAAAAATAAAAATGTATTGTTGCATTATGCAATGAAACATGTTTTTCCATTTTAATTTTGCTAAATATTCAGTAATCAAATTGTCTGAAAAACCACCTCATGTCATAACTTTTTTTTTCACAATATGGGAGTTGCTTTTATTTATTTATCTACATGCTTTTTTAAAAATGTTTTTTAGTTTGCAATTAGTATACAATAAGCAGGTTAATGGAAATCCATCAGGAAGCCAAGTGTAGCACAACATCCCCATTGTAAAAGCTAAAACCTGCTTTATGTTAAAGTAATAAAACCTCAAAACTCATAAGCAAGTCTGTGTCCCAAAACTTTCGACAAGCAGTTTTCTCTCATTCTGTAGTGAGGGGTAGAGATGGTATCACTTGTGGTTATACTTGTGGTTTTGTAAAAGCACTAGATGCATCATGCTCATTTCATGTGCTTATACTATCGTCGATCACCAGTAAAGGACGGTTACCATTTCAGAGTCCATACACTGGATTGAAAGATATCTCTATTTACAAGCATTCGTGTACAGAAAGAATACAGTGGGCACAGGTGCTCTGTCTGCATGCTAGTGTTTGAGTGATCAAGTGTGTGTTTCTGTGTGTGTGGGCTGCTCATATAACCCACGGGAAGTTGTTTCAGTCTAGGTTTAATTGTACTTTTCCACCTCTTTCATTCACTGGGCCTGAAGCAGACCCTCCCACTGGATTGGTTGCGAGAACACTTCTCTCTCCAACCACATCTCATAGCTGTAATGAAAGTCCTCGGGCAGCTCCACTCGCTGACCCAGCACACTCTGCAGGCAGTTATCCACTGGCGCAAACTCGCTATTCTGGTTCTTATCGTAGCGTCTTGTGTTGAACTTCTCGATGCTCTCACGCAGGGCACACTCTTCTGCCTGGAAGTCCCACGGCCGAGCGTCAATATCTGACAGATGAGAGAGAGAAATATTATGTCTTTCTCAGAATTGTTTACATTTGCCTTCTTGCTGTGAACTGATAAGACTAACCACTACACCACTGTGCTGCACCAAAATAGCTCAGCAGGGACACTGGGGTGTTTAAAACCTTCCACTCTCTGCAGCACACACACTTATATGCCACTACTATGTCAGTGAAAGTCACTGTTTTGTCATTGTGAACACACCACAGTGCACCACAACAAAATGTGGCCTTTAACCTATCACACGTGGAGCAGCAGGAAGCTATCAACAGCACCCGAGGAGCAGTGACGGGGACGGTACCTTGCTCAAGGGTTCTGATCTCAGCCTAACCACTAGGCCACCACTGCCAAAGTTACTACTGCGCTGACAATGATCCCACACATATAATGTCTGTTCACTGGTGGTGCTGTGGGGGTCCTGAGCATTGATAGGGGGCTAACAAATTATGCCAGGAATTAGATGGACTACACTCCTTATGCACTTCAGAATTAGTCAGTAAAAGGGATACTGAATGCCCCGTTTATGGGTTTTGGGCCTAGTTTTGCACCCTTGTCTACTTACTGCACTGTAGTTTACTGTTTAATGCTGTTCAACTGCGCGTTGTCATGTGTAACATGTATAATAGTAATGTTTGCAATGTTATTTCATTCTGCTAGCTAATGGTTTATAAAGGTTTTATCAAGATGAATATATGGGGATGCCATATTGGTTAATATTGTAATATTGAGTGGAAAGTGGAAAATGAAATGGGATAATCTATATTTTTAAGTGTTTCAGTAGTCAGTCAAAAAATGACACACTATGACACTTGGAGGTCATATGTCAGGATGCCATAGTTCCTACCATTCCCATAGGCCCAGTCGTCATTAAGCCGGTGGCGAACTTTCTGGTAGATGGCTGACATGGTCTTCATATTGCTCTTTCTCCACTGACGGCCAAGATACTTGGTCTGAATCTTGAGAAGTTTGAGAACGTAGAGCTGCATCATAGCCTGCTTGACTTTCAGCGCCCTCTTCAGGATGGGAGCAGATTTAAACACCACCAGCATCTAGGAAGGAGGGCAAAGTCAGATTCTACGTATGGAGAAGGAACACTGATGCTGAATATCAGCATGATATTGTCCCACAACATAGATTTACCAGATCACAAGTCATCAATCTGTTATGCACGCTATCCTCCATTTTGCCAAGTAACTGCAGGGGTGCCCAACTCATCCTAGAGATCCCGAGGATCTACCTTTATTAGCTGGACCAGATTTTAGATTTGGGTAGAAGCTACATCCTGCATGGTGGACCTCGATGACCAGATTTGGATACTCCTTGAAAAACTCTATTTGCTACAGTTTCTAGCTGTACTTTTGTCATTGTTTATAGACAGTATGTCATGTAGTGTCAGAAACCACATAAGGAAGTCTATTTGGGATTACTGAATAGCTGAAATGTGATATACAGTGCCTTGAAAAAGCATCCATACCTCTTGAAAGCTTCCACATTTTGTGACAGACCAACACAAAGCAGTGCATAATTGTGACGGGGAAAGTAATTAATACATGGTGTCAAAAAATAATTATAAATAAAAATCAGTAAAGTGTGAAAACTACAGATATTTGCTATTGTGGAGGTTGGTGTTACTAATAACATTCGGTTACATGTAAAACAATGGGTGCCCTTGGTCAAGCCACAGTTTTTAAAGCTAAACATTTTAAGTTCAAATTGTATTTGCTGAATACAAAGAAAAGTAACTGGATTACATGTCTTTTAAAACTCATATTATAAAAAATTTAGAAACAGTAAAAAAGTAATTGGAAATGCACAGAAACATGTGGGTCTCCAAGAATGATCTGTCTCCATTAAAACATTAAATCTCCTAAAACATTTTAATGATGATCTGGTAGTTAAGGTATGTGTAAATTGTAATAAAAAGTAAATAGTTTAATTTTGTGCCAATTTAGCTTTCCTTTCTGTTCCTGTTCTCTAACCCACATTTCAAAATTCTCAACAACATTGCAGATGTCCTAGCTGAGCACATGGTTTCACACAGAGATCAGATCAGATCAGATACAGCAGAGTTCTACCATTCTCAGTCTGGTTTATTTTCTCTCTCATTTCATGTCCCACACTAATTTCAGTTACATTTGTGAAAGAAAAGTGACAAATGAAAAAAAACTTCTTTAGCTATATGCTAACGCTGTTGACATAGCAAACATAAGATTTTTTTTTAAATCTCTTGAGAGTGTTTCACCACAGTGCAATGTCACCCCTTCCTTTAATGTCACCATGCTTGAAATCGCCCTACTTTTGTAATGTAGCTGTAATCAGATTACCACCACACTTGGTAACCTTTAATATAAAAGCCTTTATAATGATCAGATAACTTAAAACATTCATGTTATAAAAGAGAAAACAGTGAACTTTTCTTCTACGGGGACTTTCAGTTTTGAGATATGAAATGATATAAATAGTCTTATAAAAATGTCACAAACATCAGAATGCTATATTTGATCTCTCACCATGGTTCTGGAGTGCTTCCACTTGGTGAGTTTGTTGAGAATTCGTAGGAGGTTGATGCAGGAGAACAGATTCCTCCAACAGAACTGATTACTATCTCCAGCTTCCTGTTAACACACATACAGAGCCAGACAATGTACCTGTTAGTATCCATCAGAGGCTTTCCTCACACCTGTTTAGACATCCTTACAGATGAACAGCACTGATGAAAGGGAAATATTAAGAAGAGTCTTTTTAAAGTCTATGGAGTGTAGAAATTACCAGGCTTTCGGCAGTTAGCTCAGGCATCTCATGGACCACACAGTGAGGGAAATCCAGAACACATATACTGCAGTCAGAACACACAGTGTAAGACAAAGATTAAACATGTAGAAACACGTAGAAAACTGGAAAATGTTTGATCTTGGACCAGCAGAGGCCTAAACTTGGCCTACCTGTTTTTGGCACTAATATACGACATGATGTTCTGGTTGAAGAACTTGAGGATGAGGGGGATGCAGTTGGCAAACACCAGATGCTGTGACACATACTCAAACTGCACAGGACAAAGAACCACAGTAATTACATCGGCTCATTCAGAAGATGCACAAACTGCTTTTATAGGATTGCTGTGAAAAACTGTACACAAGCACAGGTTTAAACATCATAGAACATCATGGAAGCTTAAGGAAAAGAACGTTAAACCATGTGAATTAAAAGCTCTAGTTTAAATCACCATGGTGTTTAAAGTGGGTAACAGCAGAGGTGGCAAATCTTTACAGGATTTTGCTCCAACTTCCTGGACACATATGTTGCTGAACTGAGCTTTTCACAGAAGCATTTTTGTAGCAGCGCTTAACTGATTTCAGTATGACATTACATACATTACGTGTGTGTTTGTGTGCGTGTGTGTGTGTGTGTGTGTGTGTGTGTACACGTTGACAAAGTTGTTGGTACAATAGTCACTGAAATAACTTGAAACTGACAAAAGAAATATTACATATTACTGATAATTAACAAATGAAAATCAGACATTACTTTTGAATTGTGATCCAACAGAATTATTAAAGAAAACTAATGAAACTGGCCTGGACAATGATGATACCCTAACTTAATATTTTGTTGCACAAACTTTTGAGGCAATTACTGCAATCAAACAATTCCTGCAACTCTCAATGAGACTTCTGCACCTGTCAACAGGTATTTTGCTCCACTCTTCATGAGCAAAGTGCTCCAGCTGTCTCAGGTTTGAAGGGTGCAGGTTTCAGCTCCTTCCACAGATGTTTGATAGGATTTAGATCAGGGCTCATAGAAGGCCCCTGCTGAATAGTCCAACGTTTAGTTTTTATCTGTGTTATGGGAAATTATCCTGTTCGAGCTTTCTGACGATGGACAGAATGACCGACAGTCTTGAGATTTCATTGTACCTTGTACAGATTCAAGGTAGCAAAACAGCCCCAGAACATAACTGAACCTCCCCCATGTTTCACAGTAGGTACAGTGTAATAAAAAAAAAACAGCCCTAATAATATTTTAAATTTTCTTCAGTTTATGGCCCAAAGTAACTATGCATCAAAATTAGCTGAAAATATTGTGTATTTTTCCATGTCCTAGAGACACTGTGTTAAATTTTTTCAAGCGAGCATTAGCAGTGGACTTACAGAAGAGTCCTGGGAAATATATGATCTTCCAGAACGGTAGATAAACAACATGTAGATGCAATGCGTGCGTTTTCTATGTGCTTATCAAGATTTTTGCAGAAATTGATGCCAAGAAAATGCAGCATGCAACATTTTTTGACATCACCCGAACACACAGCCGACAAAACCCGAGCCCTGAAAGCCAATGTGGACGGTCAGATTCACTCCAGAATACCGAAACACTCTGGCCGTTCAATCCGTGTTCATCCAACACCACAAACGTGAGAAAAACGCTTTATTCAGACACTAGTGTGGACAGGGCCTTAATGTAAAGCTCCACAATTTTTTTGACACTGTCACAATTGATGAATTAAATTGAGATTTAGCCATTTACTTTACAATAGGGGAAACTGAAGCCAGAGGTCACAATGATTACAATCCAGATACATCTGATCTATTCAAAAAACCACTGAACTAACACTTTGAACTACTGAACTAAGTCTTTTAACTTTTAATATATAATGTTGAAAAAATGTTTAAAAAGTGGCAAATCTGATGTTCTGTGAACCAGTTAGCACAAAAAATCCTGCATGCGCCTATCAGTGTTAAAAAATGTTTTAACTATGCTGGTTTTCATTATTTACTTATATTTTTTATTTATTTATTTTTGCTGAAGTATTCCTTAATCAGACTGAGGTGGGTTTCTTTCATTCTTACACAGAGCTGCACAGTGAGAATATTCTCAGAAACCTATGGTTAATCTCCCCATCTCCAGTTTTTCCATATCTGATGAGACAGAAAGAAGGAAAGTCCTTCATTTTTAATCACATCTTTGGTTTATTTTTATATCTAGGCAGGGTTTATTGCCTTCAGGGTGATTTCATGATGAACTGTCTGTCTTTGTTTGCAGCGTCTCACATTTATTTCATATCCAATTAACTGCATGTGCTCTGTTATCAGTAATCCTGATACAACAACCTTTTGGGCAGTAACCTCTATACCAACAAATGGGGGCTTCACAAACATACAAGCTTCACAATGATCAACAATACTGACATATTTACTGATAACAGTATGTCATACTGTGTGATAAACTATATTACTTAACAATGTTATAAGGTATAGGCCTGCAGTTTACAGAGTACTGGTGGAAATAAACTTTCATTATTTCTTAATTTGTTAACATACCTGTCAACCTAAATCTAGCAAAAATGGGCGGATGGGAGCTGAGGAAAGACCTGTAGATTTCAATTAAATATATATATAAATAATTAAATGTAAAAAAAGAGCTTTAAAAATTATCTCTGAACCCAAAAATGAAAGGAAAAAAATATTTAAAAATAAAATAATCTTAAGAAAATTTGGCTATATGTGAGTCAGTCAGAGTTTTAATGCTAAAACACACCTGCAAATTTTACCTTTTACAATGTCTTTAACATTATAAAAAAGTCATTAAATGCTCAATCCAACACACTATGCTAATTTGAGCGGGTCAGCATGGCCAATAAAGGGAATGCAATCAAAGTAAGCACTACATCCCAGTATGGGATAGTCCCATGACGCCAGGAAGCAGCAGCATGTTGTGAAATGAACTTTTTGAGAGTAAGAGAGTAAGCCGCTGAGACCACAGCTATAAGCCTTGTAGTTTTACTACAGACTTTAAAAAGCAACCTTCAGACACTAAACATGTCTTGGCTGTTTGACTACGTTTGTGGTATTGGGAAAAAATGATAAAGTTTTTTCCTCTGAACTGTTTCTTTAAGGGAAATAATAGAGTAGTAATAGAGACTTGCCCCAGTGGTTCCCACCAAACCCACTGCAGCGCTTTCAGTCTATTCTATTATCTACCAGAAGATGGCGCCAGTGTTCAAAATTGCAATTATGCACTTCCCACTCGCTTAAAGGCAACAAGAAAAAATGAGATTGTTTCACTCATCAAACAGGATTAGACTGAACCGTACAGACAAGTGTACGCAAATCACAGCCCGGTACACTCTGTTCTCTCGCCTTTATTTCTTTTTCCCACAGTCTGGGTCCCCCTCTCATCCCTCGTGCTCATGCTTCTGCACTGAGGAGATGCCAGAACATACAGTTTCATATTGAAGGGCATCAGACATCAGAAGTGTTTAGCATTTTACTGGGCTAGCTGAAGAATCCCCACTGCTGCGTTCTTGATATAAGCTCCCTCTAAATAGATCCTAAATCCCCCCAGCCTGGAATATGAGAGATTTGCTTGGGGCCTCTCTTCTGATTGCTCTCTCGCTCTCTCTGCTGGAGATGAATGGTGCTTTGACTGCGTGCCTATCAGCACAGTGCAGGATCAGTCAGTTGCAGGAGGTTAGGGGGTAGAGAAACAGGACTATAACAAGATGGAGGCGGGGCTGAGAGTGTGAGGGCAGAACGTGATGAAGAGACAAACAGACATGAAGACCCAGGGAGAAGAGAGATGCTTCTGACCTGGTAGATATGGTTGAGCTTGAAATGCTTGAGCAGTAGCAGCAGAAGTGCGGAGATTGCCTTCACAATGATCTCCTTGTGTCTGTTCACGTCAATGCCCAGCTTCATGCTCTGGAGGACAGTGATTCTGTTTCCAACACAAACACGTAGAAACACGCACAACCGTTTCATTGGTGTATATTATAGAGCTTTTAAAAAACCACATGGCCTTGCTTCATGTGAATTAAACATATTTCAACAGAAATAATCCAAAACTGCTTGAAATAAAATCATGTTACATTAACAGAATATGAATGGGACAATCTGGCCAAAATAAAAACTGTAACCATCACTACATGTGCTGTAAACATGTCGACTGGCCTACACAGCAGTGTTACACACGTCAGAGTGACATTTTTATAATGTTGTATCTCTAGGTGGGAGGACAAACTTTTGGGATTTTACTTATGGAAAAGAACCGTGGTCTTTAAATCATCTCTACATTGGAGATGATCGATGCCTTGATTGACAGACATGACCCAGCAGATGAGGTCAACATGCCGAGTTAGGAAGGAAGCTGATCTTAAATAATGTCCATACATATAAAGTGTCATAATCATTCTGAGTGTAATGATTGCAGCAAAAAAGTATGTGAACCTTTTGGAATTTCATGTTTTTTTGCATTAATTTGTCGTAAAATGTGTTTTGTTCTTCATATAAGTCATGGGTATTGACAAATATAATGTAAAATGATAATACAAAAACATTCTGATCTTTTTATGCCTTTATTGAGAACAACCATTTCTCATATTGCTACTGGAAAAAGTATGTGAACCCTTGAATTAAAACAGCTAATAGGAGTCAGGTGTTAGCATATCTGAAGGCTTGTTAAGAAAATTAGTTTGGAGGTTTGAACCAGAGCTACTTTGACTGATAAAGAACTGTGGATTTACATAAAGCTGGAAAAGGTCGGAAAGGTGATTTTAAATACTTTAGAAATTCACCAGACCTACTTTATAACTGTGGCAACTCTACCAAGAAGTGGGCGACCAGTCAAAACCACAAAAGGCACAATGAATATTCATCAATGAGGTAAAGGAACAACCAGAGGTTTGAAGGAATCTTCAGAACTCGCTGACTTCTGTGATCATGAGTCTACAGTGTGTAAAATATCTACGGCCGGACACCATGAAGCTTACAGTACTAGAAAGAACATTGCTACATGCCTGAATATTGCAAAAGAGAATGTTGAGACTCCACAGAGGTCAAATGTAAAGAGTAAAATGTTTTGCAGACTGATTATGAAATATATATGTTACAGTAATGAGGATTTTGTGAGTTTTTCCAGTTTAATCAAGCTTTGTGTGTGTGTGTGTGTGTGTGTGTGTGTGTGTGTGTGAGGGTGTGTGTGTGTGTGTGTGTTTGTGTGTGTGTGTGTCCTTACGGCATCTCCTCAG
>JBBIGC010000125.1:21696954-21713652 GCA_037576955.1 Lepidarchus adonis | reverse complement strand
TGAGACGGTTTCTGACAGTTTGTGCAGAAATTGTTTGGTTATGCAAACCAATTGTTTCAGCAGCTGTCTGAGTGGCTTGTCTCAGACGATCTTGGAGGTGAACCTGCTGGATGTGGAGGTCCTGGGCTGGTGTGGTTACACGTGGTCTGCGGTTGTGAGGAGGCCGGTTGGATGTACTGCCATATTCTCAGAAACGCCTTTGAAGTGAAGTGAAGTTGTAACTGATCTACACGAGACTCAGTACTGTGACTCAGCAGCAGGTGGACTACAGGACGGGGGGTGGGAAATGCAGCCTTAAAATGAATAAATGAGACGTGTTTTTTTTAGTCTGTGTGGGTGTCAGGACAGAAAAGGCTACATTCTCACATTTTGTGTAAACACGCGTTAGCTTATTGCGAAGTGAAATATAGAGTTGTGTCTGTTCAAGAGGGACTTTTATGCTGATAAACACTGAAACAGCACTAAAGCACATTTCACCAGTCTTCCAAAGTTCCATAAACACATTCAGGCTTTAAGTTTGGTGTGTTTGAAAACACCCCATGAAGAAACCTGAGTAGTTCCTACCTTCTCATGAAGTTTTATCAGTTACTGTTTAAAGGGCAGTTTCTACACAAGAGGCCTAAATTACTTGAACTTGTTTGCACTTGAATATTCCCTCATTTTCTCAAAAAAGTCACTTTATTTTTGGAGTGTTTTACCCTCTGTATTACAATCAAAGTTAGAAGCAGAGTTTAGAGTCTAGATCTCTTCACAAAGCAGAGAAAATCATTTCTGATCACACAAGATACTGACGATTAGTAGATACAGTTTCTAGATACTTCTCTCAAAAGTAAAGAAAATGTTTACTGCATATTGAAGTAATATGCTTCCAAGGAAGGTTTGTCTCAATTCTCCTTTTAATTTTTATTTTTCATTGTGCACATTTTCACCACTAACCATTTAATCCAGATGTTCGGGGGATGGTGGGTTCACCATATGGTTTTCTCTACATGATTATTGTGGTCATAATAATTCACAATAATTATATTAACAAGGTATATGTATATTGGTGCCCACATGCACACACACACACACACACACACACAGACCACCTCCACACCACATGCACACAGACAGACACACACACACACACACACACCCACAGACCACCTCCACACCACCAGCAGACACACCCACACACACCACCTGTACCACCACTACCGGCACACACTCCCATATACACACCACCTGCACCCCCACAAACACACCTCCCAAAGCACACACACACACTCTTCCTGCACCCACCCCCACATCCACCACATCCCCGCACACACACACGCAGACACACATCACCCGCCCTCAATCACACACCCCCACACACAAGCCCATGTTCATTCGGTAATAGTTACAATGAGCATTTCTTCATATTATTACACACCTTCAAAGTTTCCCCAGGAACTTTGGCTTCCTAGTTTATTTATGCTGTTCAGCATTACTCTCCGTCGCCCACAAACACAGTGAGCATGCAGAGATACTCAAGAGTGCAATGTGGTTTTCCTGCAATGCTGTACAACAAATCGCATCTGACAGTCACAGATGATGCTTATTGATACCAATACCAGCAATGAGCCACTGTTAGGCTAATGAAATATTCTGCTGTTTTAGAAGAGTTTCTATTAAAAGATATATAAAAAGATATATAAAAGTTTATTATTATTATTATTTTTTTTTTTTTTTTTTTTTACATCAGTTGTCCTCAGTACCAGTATACAGCTGCATGTCTAGTTCCAGTCACTCCCGTAGTTCTAAGCCATGTAATCCCCCATAATTAGTTCTGATAATTATTTGGTAAGAAAACAGGACATTTTACTCTGATTTTAAAGAGGAGCTTTAGCAGTTTCTGGTGTCACCCCACTCATTTCACGCTAAAGAGCCAATGTCTAAGCATCTTGCCAACACACATTCCCCTGCCTGAGGCTGAGACTGATGTTAGTTAATGCTTTAAAGTTTTGATAGCTAGTGCTAATGATTGAATTTAAAGGAGTTTTAAATTAAAACCATAAAATATGATCTCTCCCTAAATAACTAACTAAATAAATCTTTCTGGCCTTTTTGGCCCATATCCCATATGTTCATTTACCCAGAATTTGCTTTGGACAAAGCATCAGCCAAATGAATAATTGTAAATGTGAAATATCAGGGATGCTCTTATCGTTTGTTTTTTATTATTGTACTCTACCTTTGTTTTATTTCTATTATGTAATGCTCAGATACATGGGACATTCTTTTAATAACATAGATACTTGGATATATGCAGTTTTGAGCAGAAAGTTCAAAAATAAATGATAAAATTTAGGAATGTACATAATTTTACTATATCGCATTCTAAACCCAGTCAAAATATCTGATCATGACAAGACATATTTAATCTACAGTGCACTAGTGTCTGCAATGGGTTGTCCTCCTGTCCAGGGTGAACCCTGCCTGTAGTCTGCTGGGTTCGGCTCCAGCTTCCCCCGCAACCCCGAAATGGATTAAGCGGTTTGGCTAATGGATGGATGGATGCACTAATGTTACACCAGCCATCAACTTAGTGTAGCCTGTTATTTTATATTTATATTTCCATAATTGCTTTTGTTCCCCTCATAGCAGCATCCCCCAAAGTCTGGTTCAATCCCTCCAATGTTCCAACTCAAATTCCAGCCATTGGATTTGAGGAAGGACAGAGCAGCACAATTACAGACAAGGTTAACCATGCAACTGCCAAGGAAAATACTGAAAACTGAGCGAGATCTTTTCTTATGAAGAATTACACAAAACTACAACTTTTTGGTTGGCATAGAAACTTAATGTTTGGTCATGGCCAATCATGAGAACAAAATAGTTGGTAAGCCACAAAAATGATTTGCTTTACTACACATTTCAGGATGGGACTCCATTATCTCAATCTCAGTCATGGCTTTGACTTAACAACAGTAGCTCCATCTTTTTCCCACGTCGTACTCAGTTGAGAAGAGCCTTAGTAAATCGTGTTGATTAAGAAAGATGGCAAGAGTGGAGCACTGTGCGCCAGGTGAATGGGTGAAGCCTTCACTGCACCCTTTAAACTTGGTTCACTTGCTAGCGGCTATGACAGCAGCCATGTTGTTTTTCCACACTTTACAATTCAGGGAGAGTGCACAGAAGCACGCTTGACTAAAACATAGGTCTAGACCAGGGGTCACCAACATGGTGCCCAAGGACCACATGAGGTGACCTGTTCCATACTCACCAATAAGAAGCATCTAAAATGTAAATTTATTCTGTTGCTATTATCCTTTACTCACCTTTGTATTTATATAGATTTGAAAATCACTATAAAAAAGCATTTAAAACATGTTTATTATACATCATTTATTATACAGTTTAGGTAAACTCTAATTTTAATTCTACGGTCAGTATTGTGCACATGACAAAACGTGTGGGAATGGGAGGAAGCTATTTTTTTTACTATTGTGAAAGAAACTCTGTGTGTCTCATTTGTGGAGCGACTGTGGCTACGGCAAATTGGTAAATGTGGAGACACTTCCCTACATGTCACAAAAATGTTTAACAGTTGCTGAGATGAATATAAATAAAGTGTAGAATAGTTATACCTGTTTCCCACCTTATTAAATCATTGACCAAATCAAACCTGATTAGTGTCGTCACATAGATGAGTATCATTAATCTGAGCAAGTTTGTTATTTAAGAAGAGTATTAAACTGGTCACCCTTCATATGACTCAGTCCACGTGAAGTAGCTCTCAGTTTTGAAAAGGTTGGTGACCCCTGGTCTAGACTGACCAGGGCTTGGAGGGAAAGACAAAAGTGCTTGGTCATCCTCAAACCGTGACTTGATGACAGCCGTGTGTCAGAGTGGGCAGAAGAGACAGTGACCCTGACTCTGGTGATCTGCAGTGTGCAGTGACTCTACCCATGCAGCCGGAGGCTTTCAGCAGAGGAGAGATTAGGCCAGAGTGTGAGTGGCGACAGCAGCTGCTCTCGTCCACACACACCGTCATGTGGCCCACAGAACGAGCTGTTAGCACACACTCCAATTATAACCCTTATCTATTGGCTTTGCAGGCAGGAATTTGCCAGGACTGGTTAAGAATAGAGAGCTTAGTCAGGGCTAACCTGAGCTCGGGAGCTGGACATACAGCTTAAAGTACAGAAAGTCACAGAAAAGCACATTTGCACAAAAAAGCTCAGAGGAAACTGGTAATATACCATCCACTCCCTAGCCCTTAAACAAACAGCTCACAAGCATTGCCCATTCACCCTACAAGGAGTGTTGTTACTGCGGACTACTGATAATGGAAAATAATGAAATATTCCTGGCTGGGGAGAAGCAAATGCGTCATTACAAGAATTAATCTTAAATTAGTAGCAGCTAAAGTTGGTTTCCCACCTTATAAGCCTGGGAATTTTAGTCTGTTGCATACATTTCAGTACAGGCAGCGTTTCCAACAACTTTTTAGCCAGAGGACATGTTTAATCTTAATGAAGCAGTAAAAAGTCAGCTGTATAGAAGACACAGGTGAAAAATTATATTCTGGTGTGTTAGACCACAGGTAAGTCAAGAATATAGGTTTAATTCTTATAGCATTTTATAGCATAGCATCTTGCTGATATTCTTAAGGATTGTGGAGATAAGCGCTTTTCTCATCCAGTTTTGGTGCCATGTCAGCTCTTTATATCTGAATAGGCGCAACAACGCAACCTAACTAAACTCTTTTCTTCCATAAACTAAGTGAGCAGAGAGTGGGCCTCATCCTCCTGTGGGCTAAGAATAAAACAAACTAATCCCTTTGGCAAAAGATGAGGCAGTGTATAAATTCCATTGAGAAATTAAACCCAGTAGACCAGTAGGAGAAATCCATAGGTTAGGAATACCTTAAAACAATTACTTCCAATGCTTTTTTGAGATTCATTTTTATTCTTTAGGGGAACATACTAATTATTGCTCAACTACCATTATCACTTGCAATATTGCAACATTTCAAAGGAAAATGTTTTCAATCGGTACTGAATACAATAAATACAGGAGAGAATCAGATTTAGTTTTTGTTAAAACTTGTTTTCCATATGAGCGTGCTGGTGTGGACCTGACGTGCAGTGAGCAAATCAGTCTACAGCACAGTCTGGATCCCGAGTCAACTGCTAAACAGTAAGGTTCTGGACCTCACGGAAACTCATGCACACACACATACACACATTCGTTCCCTCACACACTTGACTTAGGAAACAATAAAAAGAAAAAATGAAGACAATGGGATTAACAGACATCTAAACAGTTCGGTCTGCAGCAAGTGATGCTGAATGTTGGTAATAAATCAGCGAGAGCTTTGTGCACTAAACGCTGACGGAGGAACAAGACTATAATTTAAGACCAAATCGAGAACTAGAACTCTTACAAGGAAATACAGTGTAGAACATAGTGCTAACACAAGGTGTAATCTGGACACAAGACGCTAAATGTTGTGATATTTCAGTGGTTGTCTCACCCCTGGACAGTTCAGATCCAAGAAACCCTACTTTTATATTCACCCACCCCTTAAAGCCTTAATCACCTAGATCAGACGTATTAGATTGGAACTAAACTAGAGCTGGAAATGAAACTTTTAGCGTTTGCCTGGACAGTGCAGAAATGGGGAGGGTTGCTTCACCTGAAGTGGACCGGTCAGTCCACTGGCCTGCTAAACATCATTATTGCTCTATTGAGAGTGAGTAATATATATGGTCTGCCTACCCAGCTCACGTGAAGCCTTCTGAAAACCAATGATAGCACAACGAATCGTATCTCCTCCTAAAGACAGAATTGAGACCACATCATTAACGAAATGGTAAAAGCGATTCATTCCCTTTATGACAAACACAAAGGATGAGGCAGACAAACTGCCCATGGAAATATTTCAAAAGTGTAGTAAAATAAAGGTCCCAAATTTTATTACATTTGAATAAGCCAGTCACAAAGGCAGCTTTGCACTTTTACAGTCCTGCAAGCAATACAAGCCAAAACGGTTCATTCTGACCACCTGTTCAGACACGGAAATGTGCACCTACATCACTTCGCTTCAGATAATCCGTTCCACCTTGGATTCTGTCGTTTCTCGAATCAGCAGAGGACCTGGCTAAGAAACTTGGTACCGGTCTGACTGTACATTTGGTATCTCATTGAAATAGCCTCTACTTCACAGTATATAAAATGAAGGTTTCAGTACATTTAATATTACACTAGAATATTATAACATTTAATTGCTTGTCTTTAGAATGACAGAGGATGATTTCGTGGGAACAAAAATGGGATGCAGAAGATAGAAAAATCTTAAATTTCTGTATAAATATCTAAATATACACCCCTGTGATTGACTATACAGCCTGTTAAGCGTCTACAATTATAACATGGAAAAAAAAATCAAGACTTACAGAATTTGTGAAATGCTCATAGAGGGAACATTTTTAAAAACATTAATACTGGCTTTGTTACAACACAGAAATGGTGTGCTCATACTTGGGAGATACACTGAGATGGTGACACTCAGGCAAATAAAATCATTTCTTCCAGTTTGAATGACAGCTGGGGAACGAGGCCCTGCCCCACATCTATTTAGCATCCAGTTAAAATGTTTTAACTAGCCTACTTTTATTCAGAACCGAGAGAACAGAATTTCTTTTTAGTAAAAATCAATACAAGCTTAAAAAGTCAACAAAAAAACACACATTTGAATAATGTGATCAGGAAAGCAAAGATATGATTAGGACCCCCACGGAACTGAAATCTTGTCCCAACCCACAATTTCATAAAAAGAAAACAGTAGAAAATGAAGACATTAGGACAAGTAACATGTCCATCACAAAATCATTGAAGGTCAAAGAACGTACATTTGTTTAGTTTTTTTGTTTTTTTTTAGGTTTTCCAACATTAGCTTATAGTAAAACAATAAAATGTCTCTAAATGGATTACATACAACTGACACATGAAGCTAGGAGAGGATGAAACAGTGAAATCTCCAAGAAGACGGTGCTAGGATGGGCCACTAGCAGTAGCAGCTCGTAAAAGGATTAGAGTTATGTTATTCTAGCAGAAAATAAATAGACATTGCCGCAGCATTGGTAGCCACGCCCTTGGCCAATCAGCACAGAGCCTCTCACTGCCCCCCCGCCCCAAAAGAGAGACGCTGAACCCCGGCCTCGCTCTGTACAGGTTGACGAGTCTTAACGACTTCTCTTCATTTCTCACGTACAAGGTCTAGTACCTGAAAAAAACAACAAAACAAAACACTTTTACACAAAGTAGCACAGGAGGAAATGTTAAAAGAAGGACACTACAGCATGGTACAACCTACGCACCTGTAGTAATTTGGCTTGAAGGGCCCGTTCTTGTTCAGGCCCAAATATTTGGCCTGCTCATCACTCAGCTCAGTGAGATGGGCATCAAACGTGGGCAGATGAAGGCTGGCCACATACTCATCTACACAAAAACACATCACCATTCAGTCACAATAACACAGGGCTACAGCATTCTTGATTAAATGAGAATTTGAATAATTCTGTGTAAAATGCATACAGATTTTGCAAAATAAATAAATAACACCACCAAAAAAACTCCAATGTATTTGTTATTGCATATTAAAAGTGCCAACTTTTTTTTTTTTTAAATATTTGTTTAAATATCAAAATTAATTGACATTAAAAAAAAAAGAGCAGACTTAATTACTGGAAGTAGGCTAACTTGGTTATCATTTGGTCTAAAGACAAGGCACTAATCTCTTGAAAGTAAATACCAACAGCATAAATGAGGCTCATTCGCGCATGTTCTACACCAAAAGCCATGCGGCACAACAGCAAAACAGAACGTAAGAGGTCAAAAAGCACATGAGCATGATGCTATTCTCTCCATGACTCTACCGGTGCACAGCAAACTTAAAGCTCTGAGTGCAGCAAGTGTTCTCCTTGGGTTCTCTCAATGCTAATATACAACAAAAATACACTTCATTTCAATGTGCCTTTATTGTGGATAAACTGATTGTGTCTACTGATATATAACAGTTATCCAGTCACAAGACAGTAAGAGGGGACTTAAACATAACAGTGAAGAGGTACGTTTTTAAAAAGTAACATTTAATTAATAAAAAAGCTTCAATAAGTTGGACGAATTCAAGCCTTATTTGGATGATTAATGAAATGAAAGCAGAGACAAAAGAAAACCTCTCAGTCTCAATCAGTAAGTGTGACGAACAATAACAGCCTTCACCAGCTGTAATTAGTTTCCCCACACTTGTCAATCTCCCGGAAATGAAACAAATTCATGCTCATGCCATTGGGCACAGCACCCCAATGCAACTATTTACAGCAAGTTTGGAATTGGCAGGAGAGTTGATGTACAAAAGACAGAAGGCATACAGAAGTTCGATTTGTTTTGGTGAGATAAAGAGAAAGAGAGAAAGGAAGCGATAGCAGTAAATGGTGCAATGAGCAGCAGTCTTGACAGGCTGACCTATATTCAGCTCCCTCATCCTCCCCTCTCTCTGCATGGCTCATGCTGGGGCCCACATGGCTAAACTCTGAACTGGAGATTGCAGACAAGCTGAACCTTGCAACAGAGAGCAGTTTGCTAGCGGACTACTAAAGAAAAAAAAAAACTAATCTCCAAACAGTGATAATATTTTCAACACTTACAATACTGATTTGCTGTATTTGAGGAATCGTTCCTTACACTGCCTGTGCTCAGATAAAAATACTGTGTCTGTGAGTGTGTGTTGGGGGAGGGGGTGGTCTTACCCATTTTCTTAGGCAACAGGTAGACGTCCTGTTTGTAGCGACCCTCTGGAGCATTGTACAGTTCAATCAGAGCCAGGGCCTGGGGAAAAAGGAGCCCAGACAAGGTTACCATGACAACAGTGGATGCATACATATAGCCATACCTTTCAAGTTAACATTCACACAAGCACGACCCTGACAGCAATGATGTGATCGGTCTCGCTCACCTGAGTTGTGGCTGTGATGGACAGGACAAATGTGGGTACAGTGGAGCAGCTCAGGTTGAGCAGACGACCCTAATCATGTAGTCACATAATAAACACAGAATTATTTATTTACACATTTATAAACATACAAAAACAACAGTGCAAACACAAAGACACCATCACTAATCTCTTATGATAGAGCGGCTACCTCTGCAAGCAGGACTATCCTCTTCCCATCAGGCCAGATCACATGGTCCACCTGGGACCTCACACGTTCCCAGGTCAATTCAGGGGTCCGCAGACTGGCCTAAAATTCATCAAAACAAATAAGAGTCATTTGGTTCAGCTCTAACAGACTCTTAAACAGAGAAACAGAGCTCAGAAACTAAATAAAATCAGCTCAGAGCAGAAGCAATACCTTAACATTTATGTTCTTGGATTCTGACCCTAGCAAAATGTTCTTGATTTGGTTAGAAGGAAATAAAAGAACAAAATACATTTTCTTAAAAAGGCTTAAGAAAGTCTTAATATAAGCAAAAGGAGAACTAGAAAGCTTTTAAGAAAAACAACATGATAAACTGATGAGACTTTAAATTAATGTAATGTACATTTGTTTTTGTTTTTTTTTAGCAAAATACCCATTTCGAGTTTTCACTTTATGTATGGACAGGATAAGACATTTAACATGTAGTGCTAAAAGTGGTGATTAACTGCAGACTTTAAAATTAATTTTAATTGATAACATTAGTTAATAATAAAATATATTTTAAAATATATATATTTATATAATATATAATAGTATTATAATACATTTGAGCCATTAAGCAAAAACAAAAAACAAATTCCTCCACATTGTCTATTTAATGCTTTAAAAGTAATTCAAAAATTGTACCAAAAACAAAACTGAATCCTGATGAAATATGAGATGATGTTGCAAATTTATGATGCAAGGTCAGCTATTTGCCCCATTTAGTAACACACAAATGTGCCCATACAACCCTTCAATATGGTCACTGAGGTTTGCTCACCACATCGATCTCTGTGTTAGAGTGGCCCATGTTGCAAACGATGCAGCCATTCTTCATGCGGTCCAGGTTTTCCCTCACCACCACGTTCTTATTACCTAAGAGCAACACATACCAACACGAGTGAGTCAATTTCTAATTCCATTCTGTACAGTTGGAGAGAAGCGATATTGATTTGAATTCCACTAAAAAGGCTGGAGCAATTTCTCTCCATGTCTCACAAAGTGCTATTCTGCATGGGCAAGTACAATAATGAATGTTTATTAGAAGTACATTCCTTATTAGTTTGCAACCACAATGTAACAGCAGATCAAGCAAAGACACAGCAACTTCTCAATCCTAAGGTTTACACTGTAGCAGCTTTTCCTTATCACTAGCTCAGACGTGTTAACTACATTTATAAACAGCAACAGCCCAGAACAGCAGAAACGTTTGAAAAACACATGTTTCTCATTCAACTTTACTAACAGCCATCAGCAAATGACACCCGTACTCAAACAATTCTTCTAAATAAAGCAGGACTTGATATACAGCAGAAAGCATTTTGTTTAATTGTATCCATACAGTGAAATGCAAAATAATTAATAAGACACTGAAACAGGGCCTGAGTCTCTAATATCCAAGGTTTGACCAAGAAGATGATTTTCTAACCAGTACTAATTTTAAAGAAACAATAATTCTAATCATTGATGATATTACCCAAGATTATTTATACGTATACTTTTTAACTATACATTTACTAAAAATGTTTGGTTAACAACTGAAGTTCAGCTCTCAACAGTCAAACTTCTTCAACTCAAATAAACAGCAGCAACTACTAGTGGAAATAAAAAGCATAAGAAAGTCAACACTGAAAAAACATGGTGAAAATCAATACTAATGGAATGACTATTTATGAAAAGAATTATTGCATTTTTTTTTTACAATTGGACTTAATGTTTTGCTTGTGAATGTTATTATTTTATTTTACTCCAAACACACTGATAAAATTGCAGGTAGGACCAAATTTTAAAAATATCCATTAGAATATTTGGCAACAACATACTATAGATTCAAGATATCTCCAGCCTGTACATTAAAGTGATGAAAACATATTAAATAGATACGAGTGTAGTTTTAGATTGACATAGTAACTCTTAAAGTGATGGACACTTCTTGAAAAAGGAATATTTGAGAAACTAATACAGAAAAACAGAAATTCTAAAGTAAATAGTCTTGCTCATCAGTTGAGCTGTGGACAATTGTTTCTTCAGAGAAAGACAGATTTCTCTATAACTGCTTTAAATGGCTGAGTGAGACTGACTGCTGGAGAACTAATGAACAGTGTAATTGCCTGAGGCGTGCAGTATCTCAGTAGCAATTAGTGTTTAAGAGTGTAATCTTGGCTAAAATCAGAGCACAGAACTGAATGTAATTACAGTCAGCACGTCAAAGCGTTTTTTGCTCTCAAACTTTATACATAGAAAGAGACACACTTTTGGGCAGCAGCCGTAACTTTGCTCTGTAAGGAGTTAAGCAATAATACCTGTGCAGGTGATGACGATATCCACTTGTCTGATGACCTCGTTCAGCTTGACCAGTCTGAAGCCATCCATGCTAATGGAGTAGTGAAGATGATGGTAAAGAGAAAAACCACAGAGTTAAGTTCAGTGCATTATGAGCAGAGTCTGAAATCAGCTTAGGAAGAAAAACTAATCTTAACGTAATATGTTATTTACACCATGTCTCCACTTATCTCAAACCATGCCATGTTGTATGTAATGCAAATATATGTTTATGCAGCATCTAATACTGTATTGCAAAATTACAGATAACTTTACAGATATTTACAACTTATTGCTATTTTTTATCTACTGTTATATGCTTGACTTTTAATTATTTATTATCTTTATAGCATTATGTATGGAAGCTGGAAACCAATGACAAAAAAACATTCTTCCAGAATTGACATATGAATCCATGTTTAAATAAAAGGTATGTCAATCTTTATGTCTTTGCATTGTCTATGTTAAAATTGCACTGCATGTGATATTACTGACTTGCATACTTTTACCAAATCACGCTGACAAATGATATCATGTCAATGTGCCATATAGTGCTATTAACCCAATTCCACACTAACTGTACTAACTGTAAAGCATGCATTTTGCATCAGTGAAGAAATGATAAATAATGTAAATGTGACGCACTCGCCTCCCCCCACTTTTACAGTAACATGTCTGCATCAAGCCCCCTCTCCCCAGGCCCCTGGATTGGAAGCTTACCAGGCCTGCAGGGCACAGATGGGGTCGATCTCTGTGACGTACACAATAGAGCCCATTGCCTTCAGGGCAGCGCAGCAGCCTTTTCCAACCTAAAAGGGGCAAATGTTCATTAAATGAGAGAAGACAAAGGCCTGCTTTGCTAGACATGATCACCCACGGTGATGCATCATTCGATAACCCCAATTGCGCAAAATGGCCCCAGTGTAAATTGTCCAAATAGTTAAAAGACTGCTTTCTAATCTGCTTGCCCTGGTTTCACCTGATATGTAGATCATGGTTTTGCTAAATATATTAGTAGAGTTGAAAAAGATGTCGATGCACTGGGTCAGAATCAAGTCAGACAGACAGGAAAGGGAGCTGGCTGAGAATCAAAAGTTATATCACCAATTCTGCAATGTAATCTGTATGGGTCAGCGAAAGCATGGTGGCACCTAGTGGCCATGCTTTTTCACTTGTACAGACGACACTGGGACTGTTTTGCTCTGTGTGATACATCATTCTCACCTCTCCATATCCACACACCACCACCTGTTTCCCTCCAAACATCACATCAGTGGTCCTCTTTAGACTACAGACACACATATACACACAAAATATAAGACACAAACATACAGAAACCAAAATGATCTCGATCTAAGGAAACTAAGCAGGTCTATGTACTTCTTAATGCTGCAATACACAAGAGCACATGGAACACAATAGAGTGGTTTTACATATATTGCCCAGGACTAATATCTGACCTACCCATCCAGGATGGATTCCCGGCAACAGTAGAGATTGTCAAACTTCTGTTTGGTGACCGAGTCATTGACGTTCATGGCGGGCACGCACAGTTTCCCAGCCTTGGACAGCTGATATAGCCTAGCCGGAGAGAGAACACCAATGGTTAAACATACTAAATACAGCATGGCTTTTTATAACCCAAATATCAACATTTTTAAAATGATGATCTTCTCAAAAATCATATTTTAATAGGTCCTATCCAGGTGCATATGGATACATACACTGATCATACATTTCTTTATATACCCACAATTTCATTGTTCTCTGTACAATGACAATAAAAGCCTATTCTATTATATTATATCAGCCATAACATTAACACCACCTGTCTAATATTGAGTAGGCGGCCCTCACGCTGCCAAAATGTTTTTGTGCTTCAGTAGCTATTCTGTGGGATCTGGCTAGTCTTCTCTCCCTATGCCAATCAGTGAGTCTTGGACAGCCATGACCCAGTCAGCAGTTCACTGGTATTCCCTTCTTTTCAGACCTGTAATTGTTCAACCCATGTCGCAGTTACTGAGATACTTACACTTACCCGTTATCCTACTTCCTACACATCAAATAAACACTAAAATCACACTGTTCTTTAAACAGATTTTCTGCGATGCTATTTTCATAAAAAAAGAAACTGATTAATTGAGGAGTAAAATAGTTCTTTTGAAGAACGGTCTAATCTCACCACATTTCACAACAAGCTCACTTCAGTGACTGCCATCTGCAGTAACTGTACATTATGTTCCAAAAGTCTTATGTAGTTGTTCTTATCCTCAGCCACTAGATGGAGCCATGTCCTTGGCTAGATGGAGCAAAACTAAGTCCACAGTAATCAACATGGTCAATGTGAAATTAAATTTCCATTAATTCTAAATGAAAATCAAACTTTGCAATATAGATTAAGGTTTAGAAAGACGATTAATAAGATTATTCTAAAATACAATGAACATTCAAATACATCAACAACAACATGCTAAGATCAGAAGCTGTATAACGCACAGGTTCAGTTCTACACAGGATTTCCCCACTTTTCTACAGACCATTTTCCATGACTTCATCATTACATTTTCAGTGATGATGTAGCTGATATGACAAACAGCGATTGCAACCTATTCGAAATGCTCTCCTTCAAAAAAATTACTATGATGCTTTCAGGTTTTATTTTTATAGCGTAGCTCATTCTAAATCAAAGGGAAATATGAAAATGCTGAAATAATTTTCCATGACAATTCGACTCATTTCCTTGCCTTTTTCAAGCGCTTTCCATGTCTTGAGAATCAGGTCACTGTTTTCCTTTTTTCCCAACATATGAGGAA
Source organism: Lepidarchus adonis (assembly GCA_037576955.1). Lineage (NCBI taxonomy): Eukaryota > Metazoa > Chordata > Actinopteri > Characiformes > Lepidarchidae > Lepidarchus > Lepidarchus adonis. Next base: position 21,699,302 of record JBBIGC010000125.1, on the reverse strand, counting down.
ACCTTTCTAGACTACTTGTTTTGGTATTCAGTGAGGCTTACAACTTACCTGTGAACTCCAGTCACACTCTCTTCCACAATCCCTTTAATCTTCTTGAACATGTTAGGGTATTTCTTATAGATCCAGTGGGTCAGGTCTCCGCCATCATCCAGAATCTAAAAAAAAGACAAATTAAAATTTAATGTGTCATATAACACACATTTATCCATGTCTGTGACACTGGAAATAGTGGCATCCTTGAGGTGCTGAATTTCTAAATGAAAAACTGGTGAAGCTGCCTCTAGTTCAACACCTTCCATTACCTACAAATGCCTCTCTTGATTGCTTCAGTTTTTCTTTTGTTTAAATTCTTTTTGGTTTATGTCTTTCATTCCCATCTTGTTTTGACAATGTACTCATATTTTTTTATGAATAACTAGCTTTATATAGTCTCATTTTGCATTCGTCTTCCTTTGTAAAGCACTTTGAGCAGTTCCTTCCCATAAGCGTTAGAAAAAGGAGTAGTATTATTAAGCCAGCATCTTCTCTCTCTCTCTCTCTCTCTCACCATGTTAGGCTGCCAGCCCTCCAGGTTGACGCAGCGATCAATGCACCACCAGAAATCATCCTCAGACTCCCCCTTCCAAGCAAACACAGAGAAACCTGCCCCAGAGACAGAGGTGAAGGAAAAGTTAAAGAAAGCAGCTGGGAGAGGGATCAAGGGAGTCAGAGAGGCTGAATATGAAAGCGACTCTCACCTCCCTCTGCCAGAGCAGCTGCCACCTCATTCTGAGTGGAATAGATGTTACATGCTGCCCACCTGCACTGAGCCCCCAGTGCAGAAAGGGTCTCCATCAGCACCTGCACAAATACGGTCACACAAAATGGACAGAGGTCAGTCAAAGGCAGGATCCGCATGCAGTGATCTAATGAGATGTGTGAGTGTAAGTGCAATCACATTTAGAGGCTACTCACAGCAGTCTGAGCTGTGATATGAGTGCAGCCAACCACTTTAGCTCCAGCCAAGGGCTTCTCTCCCTGAGCTCTTTTCCTTAGAGCCATGAGGGCTGGCATCTCTGTAGAGCACACACACACACACACACACACACACACACACACACACACACACTTATGACCTTGAGACAAACACTGATACATGGCAACAAGATAACATGAAGCACCGTTCATTCTGACTTAAAGCAACATTGGGAACGTTTTCAGAAGCAGGATTTGTTCCTCATCTCATCACCACTGACCCGGTAAAGCTGGCCTCATATTACAACAGGTATTATTTAACCAGGTACAGATAATAAAACCCTTATTTTGTGTTCAGGGAACTCAGGCATCATTGGTATTTACATATTAATGTTGCTAAAAAAATATCAATACACAGTCACTCCAATGTTGTAAATGGTAGAATAATCCTTTCCCAAACTATCTATACTATTCATATCAAATGTGCCATTTTTAATATTTTAAGCTGTTATAAGCTATATAATTATAATTTTATAAGCTGCTATACCTCTAGGGCTGGTCCCAAACAACACAATTTGAAACTTTGTAACATCAAACACTTGGAACATTAAATTTGATGACACAAAGATTCCTGCAGATCATCATTTAAGCACTGCTGTTCTAGCTAGATGACTGATTGAACAGCATGTGATGGATGGATGGATAGATAGACAAGGTAATTACATTTTTGAGACACGGTGTCTATGCCATTTCATCAAAACTGACTGGTTGAATTTCCAAGTCTACTGATTTCACTGCTTTTTTCTGGCTACACCAGATTGCTATTGTCGGCTGTGATGGTGCAGACTGCTAGCTCACATGACCATCAAATATCTGTGTTTTTCACAGTGTCATATTGAAGTATCAGGACAACACTAGCTCATATCTTCAAAAACTGTTATTTACACATTACATCAAACAACATAAAACATAAAAGTTTCACTATACAGAGTTCACCAGTTCAGAGTGCATATGTGAAAACAAATCTGCAAAACACAAATTCAAAGATTTTGTGATCGCATCACAAAAAGCCACCCTTACTTTTATATACCAAAAAATATACTAATAAATGAATAAACAAATATCATAAACCCACACAAAGATCAATAAATAAACAATTAACTAAACAAAAAATACACAAATATACAGAGTAAAACGATGTGTGCTCATGTAGTGCTTGACTGGATAGTAAAGGGGGTGAAGCAGGCAGCACCCTGCAGTCACTCTACAGTATGAACATATGGGCCCTTCAGTAGCCCAGAAAAAACACTAGATCGATAGATCTCTCTCTCTCTCTCTCTCTCTCTCTCTCTCTCTCTCTCTCTCTCTCTCTCTCTCTCTCTCTCTCTCTCTCT
>JBBIGC010000125.1:21670101-21696854 GCA_037576955.1 Lepidarchus adonis | reverse complement strand
CTCTCTCTCTCTCTCTCTCTCTCTCTCTCTCTCTCTCTCTCTCTCTCTCTCTCTCTCTCTCTCTCTCTCTCTCTATGCCTGAAGGTGCCACATTCATCTGCTCAAACAATTCTATGCAAGTATAAACACCATGACAATGTCCAGCCATCATACTGCTCAGGAAGGACATGTGTGTGTGTTCCAGAGATGAACGTGATTTGGTGCGTAATGTGCAGATCAACCCCAGAACAAAAGCAAAAGTCCTTGTGAAGATGTTGCTGAGGTTGGTAAGAGTTTATCATTATTCACAGTGAAATGAGTCTTGTACAGACATACGCTGAAAGGCATTTCACTAAAAGCCACATAAAAACCAGATTACACTTTGCAAATGCACACAGGGACAAAGAGCTTAATTTCTGGAGACATGTCCTGTGGTCTCATGAAACTAAAATTGAACTGTTTGGCCATAATGACCATTGTTGCATTTGGAGAAAAAAGGGCGACGCCTTCAAGCCTGGGAACACCATCTCTACTGTGAAGTACAGGAGTGGCAGCATCATGTTGTGGAGGTTTTGCTGCAGGAGGGCGCATACTGTAGATGCTGTAGATGCATCACAAAATAGATGCATCATGTAGAAAGGACAGGATGTGGAAATTCTGAAGCAGCATCTCAAAACATCAGCCGGGAAGTTAAAGTTTGGGCACAAATAGTTCTTCCAAATGGACAATGACCCTAAGCAAACTGCACAATTGGTTTTCAAAGTGGCTTAAGGACAAAGTCAATGTTTTGGAGTGGCCATCACAAAGTCCTGATCTCAGTCCCATAGAAAGAATGTGGGCTGAGCTGAAAAGATGTGTGAGAGCAGGGCGGCCTACAAACCTGACTCAGTAGTTACCGTATGCCTTTTTACACTGTGTATGTAAAGTTCTGGTTTCAACTGTAAATGTGATTTTTGTTAGTATTTCCAAAACATGCGGAAAAAATGCCAGTGTTTCTTTTGGACAGCAACTGTTGGCAGGTTTATGTATGCCAGTCACTAGCCAAGTCGTATTAAGAGATTGTCAATGAACCTTTAATATAATAGAAGGTCATTGAAATTCCAATATTGCGTTGTCTCCATATCAAGTTGGCTTGACCCACATAAGCACATCTTTCTCACACAGTCAATCTGTGTTTACAAGTTTCACTGACGTCATGCCACACATTTCTTGAGCCAACACTTAAAGAACATCCCACCTTGCTCAGCAATCTCAATCTCACGACGGCCAAAGTCAGCCTGTTTGATGTTCTTGATGCAGAAATCTCCATTGCCCTTGGAGTTTTTCTGCTGCTTGTCACGAGGAGAGGTTTCATCATCTGAGCTGTCAGTGTAGGAGGCAGCTAGAGGAACAAAGACCATGAGAGAAACCAACAAATTCAACAAATAACAGTAATTTTGTGTTTGTTATAAAAATACAATGTGAATGTGAGAGGAAGCTCTTTTTGGGCCCAAGTGTGAGCATGTGCACATGTTTTCATACCCGAGCTGTAGCTGTCTGTAGAGGACTGGGAAATGGAGCGGGACAGAGAACGGCGGCCTATCTTGGTGGGGCGCTTGTTGAACTCCTGCTTCTGGTCTGCAAACTGGATCTGGATTGGCAAAAGAGAAAGTCAAGGGACAGGTTAAGGGGCTTTCTCATCTCACAATGTTCAACGTTGTAAGGTATCAATGGCAATGTTCTCCCTAAGTTATGACATTGTTGCAAGATAATCTTGTAATTTTAAATAATCAGAGGAGGTGAACAATGATCAGCTTTGTGTTGCTCTGAAAAACAATCATTTGCACTATGAGATTCCAGGGTCATGCTTGTATTTGTCCAGTTCACTGTCAAAGCCAAACCTTCCAAGTCTGAACACAGCCTTCGAGGCAAAGCATCTAACCCTCACTGCTCCCCAGGTGCTGCTACAGTGGCAGTCCACTGCTCCAGGGGCGTCTTCTCTCATTTCCCCATATGTATCAATACAGAATAATACATTTGAAATGAAGGGAGAAAACAGAATTCTAACGTAGGCACACATATCAGGGTATGTGTTAGGGTAAAAATAACGTCAAAACAAATGCTCTTGCAAGTCAGACTTCAGTTGATTTTTAAAAATTAAGCTAAACCATTTAGCCAGGTGTAATAAAGAAGCGTGAGCCACAGCTATATCTTATCAATACAAAAATGTAAAAAAATGAATTTCAGTCAGTCATGCTTTCATTGCCCAAACCGATAATCCATTTCAGGTCACGGGGAAGCTAGAGCCAATCCCAGCTGACTACAGGCCCATGGCAGGGTATACCCTGGACAGGAGGCCAGCCCATTCTGAGACATCTATTCTCTCTCTCTCACACACACACACACACACACACACACACGAGGTGTGCTCGCTAACTCCACACAAAAATTCTTCTGTGGCCGACCTGTGGAACAAACCTAGGACCTTCTTGCGTGACAGCACTAACAACTGCAACACCTGAATTACTTTTTAAAAACACTTCTTTCAATCAATCAACAAACAGGGCTGGACATTTAAATTCAATACTTCTGACACAACTGCTTCAATACCAAATAGTATTAAACATCAGTCAACCAAAGACCATGACTGTTCTACAATCTTACCCACAGAAATAATTAACCCACTGCAAGAACTTTTATTTAAGGTTTTATAAGAAGGTTTCAAAAATGCACAGCTGATGAACCAGTACTTAAATTAACATCATAGCATTAAAACATTATCATTGACACACTTATGTCTAATTCCTGTCACCCTGAAGAAAAGGCTACAGGTGTTTGACAGCATTTAGTTTGATTCCTGTACGACTGTTAGAAGTCATTTCACAAAGTTCATTACACATAGTCAGGATGACAGCATCACACTGGAACTGACAAAACCCCAACAGTTGTGACCAGCTTAGCACGAAATGCAAGTCAGATGCTCTGTATTCATCTGAAGCAGAAACAACTAACTAATTAAACAGCTCTGCAACTTTATAACGCTGTTTAATTGAGACCAGAATCAGCAGCAGCCAGTGGGAATCTGTTGGTGGTGAGTAATAAACTAAATGTACTATTCATGGTGCGGCAGATGCAGGAAAGAGAACGTCGGAGTTGTGAGGATTAAAGGACACCATGGCCTGTCTATGCTGATGTTATTATCTGAATGAACAGCAGCTCTTAAATCCTCTACTCCATCAAGAGATTTTGAGGCAGAACTCTTACATAAGGTCGTGCAACATCAGCAACCACACTCAACTCATAGTATTAGTGTAGAAGGTAGATGATCATTTACAATGATTATTAGTGATATGTAATACATAATAACAGGATCTATTCTAGGCTACAACTGTCGATCAACAGCAATTAACTGAGGCAAAGAAGAAAAGGGAGAAAGCTTTTAACAGTTTTCAATCTGTAGTCTCTGACTCCATGTTGCTCACCACACATTGGTCTTACAACACTGATTTTCTTTAACACAGATGTCCAGTCTCTGCTAAATTGCTACTGAATAAACAGTACTCCTGAATGACCTGAAGTACATAAATGTTTATTCAAAATTGGGCTGAAGGATTTGAGCGAAAATGGGGTCCAGACCTGTTTTTTTCATCTGTTCTTTCTGGCTAGAGTCTTACATGTTAAACAGCTTGTAAGTCTAACTCATTTAAAGGTTAAAAACTTGATTTAATTAGATTACATTTTGACAATGGCATTTACATGTACATAAAAATTAAAACAGCACCTTTTGCTATTCAAAAATGAAGTCAGATTGCACAATTTATTTTTCAGCTCTTATAAAACCATGGCAATGAATAAAGAAACATGTCTGTGAAAATTTAAAATGAAAATCCACAATCCATTTACACAAATGGTGCCCAAATGAAATTGAAAAATTAAAATTTTGCCAATCAAATTGAAAATAATAGTTGTAATCAGTGAAAAAGGATACGAGTGACATTCTTGTTCCTTTTTGTTAAAGCCTGTTGAGGAAGTAGTGATTGAAACCAAGTAGGCAGAGCCTTTAGAACAAAAGTCCGAGTCATGAAAAAGAAGCCCACACATGGTGCGACACACTGAGGATAAGCCATGACTCAGATGAACAATGTCTCACACACACACACACACAACCTTGAATCACGTAGTGCCTTTTGTACCCAACACCCAAACCACTGGTTTCAACTCAGTGAAGAGTGAAGAGGTTTTGTAACACAATAGCTCAGATTAAACAGAGAGAGCCTTGACTCATCTGGGAAAAGAAGGGCCACATGAAACAAAGTGCATATATCTGACCTCTTCTTATCAATGTTTTACAAAGCGGTAACTTTTATAGCACCACAAGCTCACAGTGTGTACTGTACAGTCTCAGAGGAACAAACTGACACTACAAACTGATAAAGCAACATTCAGTTACACATACCCAGACGAGAACTCTAACACAGCCAGAAATACATACCGGTACACAAAATAGGAGAAATCATGAGAACTGTGGAAATCCCCCACATAGGACTAAACAAAGCACATCATGAAACATACACACAGCAAGAGCAGGTCACACCCTTTCACTTTACAACTCAATACCTCCACTAACACACATAATCCAATATCTACCTACGGACAAGGCCACATGCAAAGTGTCCTACACCAGTGTCAAACCCACACAGACGGGCACAGACTGCATTTGGCACTCTGGCAGTTCGCCATGGAAAGTGAAGGGAGCTGGCAGGTCACTGCTGATGGAGGTCAGTGGCTTTGTCAAAGGCTGGACATCCTCTGTGCTCAAAAGTGTGATACAACCAGACCTGACTGCTGATAACTGGGGGTTTCTTCCGTTCACACAGGTCTGTTGTATGGATCAATACATCACGTTGCAAAAATATGACCATGTGCATTGTGGAGTTGGGTAATAGCTCCACTCTAAACTAATATAGCATCTAACAGTGGCACTGTTTAACCCCACCTAAAAAGAGTGGGTGACGGAAAAACTATTTCACTCACAATGTACTTCTTCATTTAAAATATGATGAGGATATGAAACCATAAAGGAATTAACAGTGTTTTATATCACCCGAGCTTGCAGGCACCTCCAGACTGGTACATCATCTCCTCCATCCTGAGATCCCTAGACCAGCCCATCCTACCTTTTTCTTGGAGGGTTCGCTATTCTCTCCATCCTTCTTTTTCTTCAACATGATGGAGGGAAGAAACACAGAATCAGGGACCAATGTGCTGGGTTGGATCTTTTTATACCCGCTTTACTCAAGGCCGGTCCAGACTGGCCCCGCCGCCCGTCAAGAACAATGCACAATTGTTTCCTTTTTTAAATTCCTCTCCCATCACTCCTTTAATTGTTAATTGTTCAGGGCCTGGAATAAATACAGCTGTTTGAATAGAGGGCCAACGGTGTCCGGGCCTAACCAGGTCACATGGTGGTCTGCAGTGTTCATATTGCATGTGTGTGTGTGCTGAGGCTTTTTTAAAGGAGGGTTTATGAGGTGATTACAATACTTTGGGCCCAAGACAGTAGATCTTGCCAATGATACGATACCTACTGCCACCACTCACCCTGACAATAGGCTCATTGTATGTGTGAAGGCTCAAAAAGGAGGTGGAATATCGGGTGGCGGATGCACCCATGACCATCAGTGAACTGCGACAATCCAGGTGCCACTTAGTGCAATGGATGTAGTGCATCTTCAAAAACAATGCTTCAAATGGAGATAGCTGCAAAGCTTCCTAGTCAAGGTCAAAAGACACAAATGTTTCGTTGGTTGATAAATCAAGAGGGAAAATGAAAAAAATCTCTCTGCCCTGATGTCTACTGCCAAGATCTCAAGCAGCTCTACGGTTTGGTGACGGAAGTTTTGTAAATGATTCCTTAAGGCCTCCTTTTTCCATAGAACAAGGTCAGCGTGATCTGCACTGTCCTGTTCTGAGCCAAAAACAGCAAGAACAAGAAAGCAAAGCAAAAGGGCTTCAGACAGAGCAAGAGCTGCGATGTGGCACATACAGTTTTTTCCCCCGTTTTGAATGACACTGATCACTAAAGTGCAGTGGGTGAGGTATTTTAATCTGAGAGATAATATGGGTGGATTTGTGGATTACAGGAGAAAAGCTTCATTTCTGAGAAAAAAAGGCAATATGTTACTGCAAAGGGGCACATACCCAGGCCTGAGTACATCAAAGCAAAATATCTTGTGTAAGAGGGTGAAACAGGGTTTTTTTGCTTGCAGAAAGGAAGATACAGGGAGATACAGACTCGCTTCTATCACATGCATCACTATAATAACACCAATAGCTGGGATTATCTGAGTCGGAATGAATCGCACTGATTAACAAGCAGAACAAAAGGGAACATACGTTGCACAGGCTGTGATGTCAGTGCTGTTAACCAAAACTCACATGTTTAAGGTAACGCTGAGGGAAGTGAACAGAGCATGTGCTGCACAGGTGAACCAAGGCTTAAATGATTCATTGTTGATTTAATGCTGAATCACTTGCTAATGTAATTCAAGCACAGCCACTTGAGCCCCTAACTGATTTATTACAGCCTCCAGACCTGGGATTTTTTTAGAAAATGATCATTCTTTCCCATTAGTGCACACGCATTAACTACTTATATGTTACAGATGCATCCTGGCATTAAAGCAAACGAGACCAAAATACATTATAATTTCCATCAGAGCGATAGAACAGCAGTATCTATGCACTGACAGCATGTGATGGACAAATGAACTGAATTCCCTTTAGATGCATCATTGAATTATAAAGGACAGTGAAGAAACTACATCACTACAAATGTTTATATAAACCCAAATAAGCTTCTCTTTGAAGAAAAAGTCACCATCACCACTTCAAATCACAGACATGTGGGTACAGGACAGTAGCCAAGAAGCATGCCAGCGAGGCAGACCCACCCAGAGCCAAGCAATGCCACTTTTGGAGTGCTACAACATCAGTGAAGAATATGGGCAGCGAGCCAGGGGAACACTTTACTTAGAATTTGAGGGGCAGCTGGGTGAGTGCACTGGTACAGTATAAAAACTACACTGCATGAGAAAACAGTTTAATATATTAAAAACAATGATTCTACACAGCAGAGTCATTGCAATGCAATTTTTCCCCAAACTAAACAACAGTGTTTCTCCCCTACCATTAAACAAGACTAAACTAATGTTTAATTTAATAAATTATAATTTAATAAAGCTAATGTTTACTTCCAAGCAGGATCCAAAAGAGAAATAAATAAACACATTAAAATAAATCAATAAAAAAGTACCACAAAGTAAAGTAAAAAATGCATAAATATCTATTGACCAAAATATTTTTAACCAGCTATAGAACTGTTGCTCATTTTATTGGCACTGCCACTTATAAACATACACTAATGGTCAAAAGTTTAAGAACATTGCATGTTCACCGATTGAAGCAGTTAGAATGCAGTAAATAAATAATCGTAGGTAAACCCCATACTGTAGTCTATAGCATAACAGTGCAAGGCACTGCCCAAAATTACACTACATGAAGAATTCAGGTTTGGTTAAGAATGGTTATTGACGGCTGGTGGTTGGTAAAGTACAGATATCACATACACTGGTGTACCTGTCTCTCCTCTAGTTTTACATTATATTTATAATAAATACTAAATCATAGTTAAATATGGTTACATTTTACTCACATTGATGGTTATTGATGACATACAACCCAACTGTGCATAATAGTACATTTGTATTGCATTAGGTCCTTCTGAATCTTTGGAGCTTTAATCCACATTACACTTTAATGTATGTAAAACACGATTTATACATGTACATATTTCCTGACAATATTTTCAGTGGTGCTCTAAACTTGTGTGCAGACCAAAAAAGAAATTTCCTTCCTGAGAGCAGTTATCCAAAAGGCATAATACTAAGATTTTGAGTGGCCTAGAAAACCATATATGCTTTTTGTATTCATACATATGTAAATGTATGTACATAGCATGTGCATATGCATGACACTTTGGTACAGCACCTCTGACAAAAAATAACAGCAAATACTCTGTATGTTATAGTATTATGTAGTTTCAGGGAGGTTTTTTATAGACAAAAGCAGTTTATAAAACATCAAGTTCATAGATAAAAAAAATATTTTATGTAAATTGAGGCATTTTGCATTTTATGTTGGAAAACAGCAGTATTTTTATAAGGGTGCAAACAAATAGTTACAAATACTGCCTTATCTAAGAGAACCACCAATTGTAGTATAATTTTGTTTTAGCTGTACTACCACAATGCTCTTCATTGTTTCCCTTTTCAGCTGCTCTACTCCAACAATATGCCACAACATACTTGCAGACTCTTAGCAGTTAGCACAGATAGGTTTCAATTGACGTTGTCTGATGGGAGCAGAGAAAACCCAAAAATGTGCAGGGCTCTACAGGAGTCTGGGGTGTGTCTCTAGGAGCAGGACTGAGAAACACAGAACTAAAAAAAAAATATATATAAAAAAAATATATATATATATTAGTTCATGTTACTAAAGTAATAAATGCCTACATGGGTGAGATCATACATGTCTTTCATTCAAACAAGGAAACCAGGAGTTTAAAGAAGGAGACGAGTTGTTTAATAGGAGTTGATTCAAATCATTTATCTTTGTAGTAGTAACTTGCTTGAGCTACATTTTCCAGGCATAATCCTATGGTACTCAAGCACAGCACATGTTAGGGTTCCTCTAATTGAGCTGACTTATTGGCAGTAGCACTGAGATTTTAATGAGCTGAATCTGGTGAGTTTGAGGAAAGGAGAATCACTAATGAACCTGAAGTTCTTCGGTTTCAAAGACAAATCCATACTGGGAACATACCAGGACAAAAACATACTAATAAGTTATAACATTTCAATAACCAAGCTTGTGTCTAAAAGTTGCATAGTAAAATAATAGCAGTGTCACCAAGAGAATAAAAATAAAAGACCTCCTTCTTCATGATAAATCATAAAAACTACAAGCAAATAGTGATTACATTTAAATATTAAAGCCATGTGATCAGTTTTAGTTGTCCACATGACCTTGCCATACTTAAACATTTCATGCAATTGCCTATATAGTTTAAAAACCTGATGACCTCTGTATCATATGCTCTATGAAGAATGAGTAGACATCTTATACATTCTTTGCAGGGTGCAAGTAAACTGAAGTGATAATGGTTAAGGGATTAACCCCCCAAACACTGCCCTACCACCATCCTCAGATACACTAACACAGCGTGGTCTGAAACAATAAATTTGATGGAAAGATAGGAAGTTCATGCAGTTTTATTTCATGTAACTGCGACATCTTTATTGACTCTAAGAACAGTTAGAAGGAGTCTCAACATTTGGAAGGACTTTAGATCACTACTGTATAGGGTTGGGTGCCTTCCCAATGTCAACAAATATCAACCAATCAACGCTGCTATTCAGTACTTCATTCGCTCTGAATTAATACATTCAAAATAATATTAAACCTGGAAAAGTGAAACTGTGGAATAGCAACAGAAGTGTTTCTGACACTATGACTGAGCTTCATCAATGTTTGCTAAAGTTAGCTACAGGCCTTTTGGAGAACCTGTCTTCTAGGCTTTCAAATATAGGACACTCTAGGTTTTACATACTGTGTGTTTGCTCAGATTAGATGAACTCCCATGTGCAGCCACACCACTTTCATCTTGATGCTGTCACCACTGCCTTCTGTATTTGTTGGGCCTCAAAACATTTACTCCCAAAAATAAGCACACAGCCATAATTTTAAGAACTACACTAGAAATGTCCATACATTGACAGCAGGTCTACGGGATTGACAGAATACAAATATTTTTATTGTACTCTAAATATCTAAATTGAAATCTTTATATAAAAATGATTAATTCTTTCACTCTACACAGCAGTAGCAGTAGATATTTTTATTTATTCATATGAGAAATATCCTGTTATCCATACAACCTATAGAGACACCAAGGTCATTGTGTATTTAGCATTAGCAATTCTCTTCCGAATGTGCTGAGTCGCTACACAGTGGCTTTAAATGACATGGTGGTTGGTTTCAGGCAATGGAGCAACGTGACCAACCAAAGTATGTCTCACAATCACATTGCAAAAACAATGGTCATTGACAATTTTAATAACTCTGTGTCTCAGAAAAATACACAACCCGTGATCATAAAGTGCTCATTGTTAAATTTTCATGAGCAAGTGAAAGACGACATTAATTGGACATACATGGACATCAGCTTTGTCTGTCTGACTGTTAATGAGCCTGCAGGCTGTTGTCATATTTCCACCACAAATGGATTAGCTTAGGTGAGTGCAACATGATGCCAGGTGAAGACAGGTTGGACTATCTGGCAACATACAGGTGGAAGTACAGAGCAGTGTTCATTCGTACATCCATCCCTAGAATAAAGTTCACACCTTATCCACTCAATCCACTCAGCAACAGTGACTGGTCAGAGGCTAATGTTTAAAGCAGAGAACTGAAAGGAATCCTTGAAAAAATGAACAGATAAATTTTAAAAACGTTCCTAAATTCAGAAAATGGAGGGTAGACAATAAGGAAACCTGAAATGTGTTTTCTTCAGTAACAGCCCTGAGGTATTACTCATAATATTTTTCTCACATTCCTCAATCTGTTAATTTTAATGTTTATTTTAGTGGTTAGGACTTTGCCCCTGAGATCAGACAGTTTTAGGTCCAAGTTCCAGCCTGGGCACCACTGAGGAACCCTTGAGCAAGGTACCGTCCCCCTGCTCCCCCGGCGCTGTAGATAGCTCCACACTGCTCCACGTGTGCACGTGTGATGGGTTAAATGCAGAGGACACATTTCGTTGTGGTCACTGTCTGCTGAGGTGTGTTCACACTGACAAATAATCACTTTCACTTCACTAATAATAAACCACAGCGCCCTCTGAAATGCTTCCCCCAATGACAATAAGTAGCCGTCCAGCTTGACCTTTCAAACAATGAAGCACTGAAAGGCAGTGAGGCAGTGAAACAGTGAACCAGGCCTGAACTTTCATGCCAGTTTTGTGGTGCAAAGTCACAAAGGTTGAGTCCTGTCTACACAAATGCATACAGTCCTCAAAAAGAGGTGGTCCAAAGGGAAGTCACTACAAGATGATACAGCTGTGCATCTTCACCTCATTCCATCCAATGACCTCTCCTTCCTTGTCCATTCCCTACTAAGCTTTCTTTCCCCTTTTCTCTATTAAATGCACTAAAGAATTCTTGAGCTGCCTGTGTTGAAAGATTATTATTGTAATTCTAATAGTTCTAATATTATAATAATAATTCTGCAATAATTCTGTTAAACAACTAATTACCTTTTCAAATTAAATAACCCAAAATTGAAATTTAAAAAGGTTCATTACACAATACCAGCATTAATAGATAAGTGTTATGAATACTGGCCAAAATGTTCAATTATTCCTTCTAACCATCTCCACAATATTGCAATCTACACCCAAATGGTAAAATTCATTTCCAAACAAGCCACTTAAAGTTTGTTTTCACATCATTGCGCACACAGCTATGCAGGACCACACTGTTATTGTTTAATGATCTGCTCATTTCAGAAAGGTATTATTTGTGAAAGTAACATTGTAGGGGGTATACAGTGCAATGGCCTAGGACCTGCCAACTGAATGCATGAGGCGGACACCCTCAGTAGAGCTGCTGTTTGTCCATTTTAGTCCAGATTAAAAATGTTGTCATTAAAAATTACATTCAATACAAAAAACATTACTTCTCATAACTTTTTATATGCAATAATTAGTGAAAATGATAAACTATGTTTATGTAAACAAAGGGAAAATATTCAGTGGTGGAGGTTTGATAGAGAGAGAAAGAAAAGGGACGATTAACGGTCGTAAAGTCATGGTGCGTGTACATGTGCACAGTGTGTGTATTTGTGTACTCTGTGCTCAGCTGCAGGGTTGTGTGCCACATGGGTCGAAGAAAAAACTTGAAGGAAGCCATTTGATACGATTCCCTGCCATTAATAAAACAAACACTGTCGGTTTTGCAGAGAGGCGCCTCTGGATGCCGAGTTACAGCTGTGCATTGCGAAAAACAGTCACAGTTTGAGTGAAGGGTTTTTAATTCAGGGTCTCCTGATGCAGTGTCTTAAAGCGAAGTGGCCAGAACATGTGCCTGTATCAAAAAGTTAAATATCCAGGTATATAACAGCGTGACAGCAGGTGTTTATAAAAAGGTAGATCAGGGTCGAAGAGTTCAAGGTTGCCCATCAAAGTACAAATCAAATAAATGAATCCACCCACTCTGATTGCTAATAATGAATGGAAAAGGACAAAGGCCATCCTTTGAGTATGGCCGACCAGGCGGCTGCTTCAATAAAAAACACAGAGCACTTCAGCCAGTGTAAACCTGGTGCTGTGAGCCAGTTCAGACAATTTCCTTCACAGATGAACAGTGCGACAAAGAAGCAATCCTTGTCTTAAGGTTTGTGGATAAAAGCTTCTATTTATGCGCCAGATGGTGTTCCACTGAGACTGAGTAAGCGCGGAACAGCGAGAGCGTGATGTTCCTGCAAGCCTGGATTGGGCCCTGCTCAAATGTCTTTTCACAATTTAGGCTGGATCTTCTGTTGAGATGAGTGGGAAACACAAATGATCCACAGCAGCATGTTCTGAGGCAAGAGATAAATGTAGGGAATATGGAAGTGCTAAACATTTTCTCCAAAAAACTGCAAACAGGACAAAAAACCTCTTTCACAAAGACCCAACTAATGGCAAGTAAGGGTCAGTGTCATTAAGGAGAAGACGAATTTGTCTTGATATTTAAATGCATATAATTCACCTTAGGTAAATCGGTCTAGCTTTCCATTCCATAGACCCCTAATTTTAATGAAAAATATGGAGAGAACAAAACATACTGTTACCGTAAAATTAACTCAGTGAACTGCTTCCATTAAAGTAACTTCAGGTACATTTCAGGCAGAGCTCCAATCTACGGCCCAAATGATCTAGGTATATGTTTGGTTACTGAAAATGGTGATTAGAAAAATCTTAATGCTTGATCCCAAGTAGTTCACAAGCTGTTAAGAAGGTAGATGTTTACAGTACAAATAGAAGAGTCTGAATCATACTGTTGTAGTAAAACACGGCAGGATTTTGATCTTGTTGAATCAACACTCCATGTAACATTTCCCTGGTAAATATGTTTTCCAAATGCCTTATTTATGTGTCATGCCACATTAATGGTAAACCTTCTGGTGATTTTAACATGCTTCAAGCACAAGCTACACATTTAAGCAAAGCCATATAATGAAGTGAATCAATAGTTTAGGTACATAGGTATAGTATAGGTACAAATTGCCACTAATTTTAGTGGAAATTGAGAAACAGACAACAATTCTTAGGAATCCTTAAGTGTCCTTTTGCTGGGACAGACTGTAAAAAGGTTTCCCATTGGGTCACAGGGAATTAAGCATCACTATGATCTATTTAATGAGCTTCTTTATCCACTTAAAATCATACTGAAAACACACAACAATGCTAACAGTGGATTTAATTCTACTGGGTTAATTAAAAGACGCTTAGGGTCCGGTAGATCCTT
Source organism: Lepidarchus adonis (assembly GCA_037576955.1). NCBI lineage: Eukaryota > Metazoa > Chordata > Actinopteri > Characiformes > Lepidarchidae > Lepidarchus > Lepidarchus adonis. Next base: position 21,683,268 of record JBBIGC010000125.1, on the reverse strand, counting down.
GTGCAAAACAAGTATCAACTTAAACTCTAAATAACATCATCTACTTGAGTTTTAACAAAGTACATGCAGAAATAAGGCCAACTTTTAAGGCTGTCTTCATGTCAGAGAGCCCCTGCATGCTAATTTTGCTGACAGTCTTTCAGCAATCATCAACGCATCTGTCACACACCCATGTTCTTCTCTAAGGAGGATAAAAAGACGCAAGAGAGAGCGAGACAGATCTTGTTACCCCAGTCTGTACCTGATTCCTTATTCATAAGAACAGTCTGGTCTTGCTCACTCCGATATGTAACCCAAGGTAGAAGTAAAAGATAATGAGAATATAGAAAACAATATCCCACATACCTACAGGCAATTAGGTTCTAAAATGTCTTACTATGCACATGAAATGATGGAAAAAATGGTTATTGCACTGCTTGAACAATCCAACATTTGTTCATTCATTTACCCCACATTTGCCTACAATAAATACAATAAATCAATAAATATTTCCTCAGCGGTTATTGTGGAAGGTAAGTGACTAGCGCAGGGTAAATGACTAGAGAGATTCTGCTCAGTACAATCAGGGCTGCTGTTAAAACAAGAGATCAATTGAAAAACACAGTTAAATTACTCCTGTCATAGAATCACATAAAGAAAGTGCAAGATGTATCCTTAAGTTGTGAGACAAGTACATATCACAGCGAGAGAATGACAGACAGAAAGTATCAGTTCATAATGGCCCCAACAGGCAACAGGAGATTAAACAGGGTACGAGATGAAAGTCAGAGCAGACTTGCCCCTCTGGCTGTGAAATAAAGAAAACAAAGCCTTGTCATTCTGATTTATGCAGATAGACAAGCGTTCCTGCTGAAGTAAAGCACACATGCAGACACCCCTGACACTGCAGGCTTCTCTAGATTCTCAGAAGAGGTCAGGATCTTTAACCACTTCTCCAGTATAACAACATTGTCTTCGCCAAAATCCAAAACTTTATGAAGTCAGTGAGGATAGAAAGGAAGAGAGCAATGGAGGTTGTCATTGAACTATGATGTGTCACACTAAATTACTACTGTTTTACTTAATTCCACAGCCCTCACCAAAACCGACCCCTTTAGCTTCACAGCAAAAAATCTAAATCTCTATCATGACTTTAAAAGTTTAAAAAACGTCCTGGAAGTTGTACACAACATTGTCAAACCCAGAAGGTTACAAGCTTATGTCCTAGTGAAACTTATGTCCCAACATGTGATGTTATTTTTCTCTGAATATGATGGCAGTAAGCACCTGTTTGAATGTCAAAGCAGTCAAATTCAAGCCAATTTTATTTGTTTATAGAGTGAACTTCCCTCAAATAAAGCTTTACATGTCATGCAGCTTTTTACTTCAGTCATGCAGTGATTAAAATGATTACATTTCCCCAATGATAGGTCGTCCCATCCTATAAGCCGCAGAAAATGCTCATTTATGTTTTAAAACTAAGATAAGGTGCCCTGTGTTATTAGCCACAGCGTTACTGAATTTACTGGCCTGAAGTAAAAGCATCTAATTTGACGTCCTTGGAGACCTTTGCAAATTTATACTGGTAGTGACATTATACCGTACTGGAGCATAAAAAATTAAATTCGGAACGTTCTGATATTATGCCACAATGCAAGAACTACATTGCAAAAGTTAAGCTTCATACAATGTCTGTACTATACTAGATGAACGCGTCCAACATTAGCAACTACAAAGCTGCACAGGTCGCAACTGACGTTTACGGATCTGACTTGAAGAAAGTTAATCTTAGTAATTTTATACTGAAGAATTTACATGTAGATGGAAGATTGACATCGGTGCGTGACGGTTTTACAGCAGCAAAGAAAGGTTAATGTTAACTTAGTACAGCTAATCAGATGCTGCAATTATACGAGATCAAATCTACAATCACGTTTATTTTATAATACACAGAGTCTTCGTTTTTTGGTGCATCAAGGACCATGACGGCTAGGTTAACTGCTAACTGATGTTAGTTCCGGCAACTTGTTTGTTTCTGGTCTCCAGTGGTGTGTTGTGGGGGGAGCAATGCATTATGGACTGTGTAGTGTGTGGAGCAGAGAACGGGTGGGTAGTGAGGAAAATGTATGTTGGAGCAGCTTGGAAATGGGAACGAGGAGCACAGTGCTCTGTGCTGAGAGAAAACAGAAATACATTTTAAAAAGTCACAGGTCCTTTAATGAAACTTTGCCTCCAAGTGTGTGTCTGCGCTGGCTGGTCGGGAAGTGTGTTTGCATTTGAAGTCGGGAAGTTACCCTGACGCTGCCACTCAGTCGAGGTAGTGGGGCGAGCACGGGAAAGGTAACATAAGCAATGGTGCTTTATACGTTCTTCATATTATAATGACCCATCACTGATCTATCTTTGCTTTGCGTTGCTATTTGACCTGTTCATTGCTGCAGTAAACAGTACATTTAAATTCAACGAAACATTTGGGGACGTCGTCTTTTCGTACTGAATTATACTTTTAGTGAAAGTGTTTTAATGTTTTTAGATAGGCCGCCCATTTAAGCAAGCCACACCCAATAGGCAGGTTTGTAAAACTCATGTATAAGCCACGGGCCTATCAATGGGAAAATATGGTAATCAGCAATATTAGGATCTGTTAGAGGCCATACTTAGTCAAATAGTATACTCTCCTGATGCGTCTGACTCTCAAAGTTGGGGTCCTTCCAAGAAATGGTAATCAGCATGATCCCAAAGTCTCTTCAGTTCATACAGTACTCTAAATCTCCACAGTAAACCATGAAACAGTTTAATAAGAACTGATTTACAAAGGTTTCACAACCAGGAGATAGCACAGAAGTCAGACACCAAACAGAAATGGCTACTCTTCTGTTGCCTCCAGTCTGAAAATTATGTCCCCACTACAAAGCAGGGCATGGAGTGCTTAGGTTATAGCTAAATTATGGGTTTGTGTGGGTTGGCTGTTGAAAAATAGCATTTTCTTTCACCCAGAGCTATAATTAAGTTAAACACACTGTGCTGCAAAAGTAATTTTTAGACTTTTTATTTTGGTCAGCACTTTGTTTAATAGAGAGCAGGAATTATCCTCCGTATTCATATCACAATACATGACTACAAGAGATGTCTACAGCATCTCATAAAAACAACGACTAATTTAAAAAAAACTGCACATAAAATTGCTCTGGTATGTGAAGCTACACAATTTGGTGAACATGATTTCAGCAACCTGCTGATGAGTGTGAAATGTTCAGTGTAACTCAGACCTGTGCAGTAGTCTCTGCTTAGCTATGGATTACAGCCATGGCTAGAGTGGAGAGGAAGCAGGACAGACAGGCCCATGGTTCTTTTGTGGGAGTCCTTTGTGATACAGCACTTTTTGGATACAACGGGGGCTTTTTGTGTATGGTTAATCTTGGAGTCTAGGCTACATTCCTTTCTGTGGAGTGTTCACTATCTGCAGTTCACTTTGGCCATGTCTGAAACTGAAGGTAGCGGTCGAAGTCTCACAGAAAGTAGCACTAATAGTCTAAAGTGGCAACATTTTACCTACATTGGCATATCTTGACTGTTAGCCTACATTAGCTAAATTAGTTTAACAGATTTTTTTTTATTCAGGACATCAGACAGCTCTCACACATGTTGATCCAAAATGGCAAAAATGAAAAAATCTTAACAAAAAAAAAGCACACAGTAGCTACTTATTAAAGATTAGTAAAATAACCTAGAATTAGTTTAGATTACAGCTATATAAATATAAGTTACAATTGTAGAACACTGTAAATAAACTGTAAGAGCAAAATAAAGTAAAAAGAAAATGGTTAATTAATAATTTAAAAAAATAACATTACAATTAAACTTTTGGCAAAACAACCCAAATGGTGGCAAAATACTACCATAAGTAATGAATGTGAAAATCGTTACACCCCTACAATTTATAATAAGAAACCCAGTGGTGCCAAAAATACTTCCAAATAATTATACAGAATATATTATGTATATTATAATAATGCCAATAATAGTTTTGCATTCATGCACAGTTGATTTAAAATAATGACTGATTTTAACAGTTAGAAATTTCAGGGTTGTGTGTCAATCATATAAATGGAAAAGAACAAACAGCAAGAGAAGCTGTGTTTGTGCACTTAACTCAAAATGGACAAACGTCTTAAAAATAAGTAAAATTAGGCACTATCCAAATTCGTACTGCACATAGCTCTTGGCAAATGTAGTGTGTCTTTTGGTTAATGTTTCTTTCTATGCAATTACCAAGCATAATTTCAACATCACAACAGCCAGATGGAAAAACAAAAAGCAAACGGACCTGTTAATGAATAAACAAATGCAGCGTGTCATTATGCGTCACACTAAATAATCTCTCAACTGGAGCCTATACATCTCAGCATGATGTAACTTCTAGAAGTTGTCCCCCATCTCCCATGAAAATGAACTTCTTTAACAAGTACTAGAACATACGAACACGGCAGAGCAGTAGAACTGGTGGTATCTGGAGCTCTAGAGTGTCTCTAGAGCCCTGAGCTGAAACATATATTGAAAAATATATAAAGCAGAACATTAATGCAACACTTCACTATTTCCCAATCGTTGCATAGAGCAGAACTAAAAAAGCAACATCACATGCTCATGGCACCTGCTGAAGAATGGCGCCGACTAAAATGCTCAAGACAGTGATGAAACACCATCAATGTTTGAGTCTTTTTTAATCTCCTTGTTTTGAGATTTATAATAAAAAGCATGTACATTAGACAATCCACTCCACTAGTTTATCAATCCAAACTGGGGCCAATACTCTTGTGCACTGGTCTGTGGAGCAAGATATATTTCAGCAGTACAAAGTACATACAATAATCTGCCAAAACACAAAATATCATTATAATGGTCTACACCCTAAATGGACACAATAATACAAAATCCTCCCACAGGAGACAAAAATCTTTCATGTGTAAGGTCGGTCAAAAAGCATTTCACAGGCTCCTCAAAACAAATCTTACATTTGATAATGAACTACATAATGATCTTTTTGAAGCAAAGGTTTTACACATGCATACATGCCTCTTTACAATAGAAATCTCAAAAAAAATCAAAAGACATGTGCTTGGGAGAGTCTGACTGGATTTTTGCATCGATGATACAGAAATAAGCTGAAATGTCAAACATTTTTCAGAATCTAAAGCTAAAGGTATTGAATAGAGATTTGGAAATTCCATCTTTGTTTAAAAGTCAGTAGTAATGTTTCTATGTTTCACTAACCTTCTTTATGATGGAACAGATCAGCCTTTAGCCAACATGACAGTCAAAAACAGTGATTCAATAAGACCTCAACTCTGAAAATCCATTAGTGGGTTCAAGTACTTTTGTTTGGAATAAAGCAAAGGTGATGAACTTTGACGGTGAAGGGCCAGGGTCCGGTACAGTTTGCTGATTTCACTGCTCAGACACACTTGGTTAAACTCACCTGTTAATTGCAAGGTTTAGTGAGAGTTTGAGGAGAGGAACTACCAAACTACACTAGAGTTTGACGCCCATGTCAAAGCCAAAGCTTGTCTATATACAGGTGGTCCCTCGACTTATGACTGGGTTCCATTCCTCATCGTGTGTCGTAAGTTGAAACACCTTACATAAGTGTCTACTGTGTTCTGCCCTGGAGTCATTCCTCTGCCACTCTATACATTCATACAGAACATGGCCCTGATCAAAAGTTTAATGGCAAAAAATCATGTGTTGCATGGTTGGATCTTAACATGGTTCCAAGAAGAGTGAGACAAAACGATTTTGAGCAGCAATTTATTGACAACAACACTTAAACTGGAACAGGCTGTGGATGTGGATTCATTGTCATTTTCTGTCAGGTTCACACGGTCATGACGTTCTGATGTCAAAGGCGAAAAAAACCTTTTCCCCTTTTGAACGTGGTCGAGTTGTTGAACTACATAAGCAGGTCTCTCAGCTCCATCGCTGCTGAGGTGGGACGCAGTAAAACACTTGGAATTTCTTAAATGAGGGTTATAGAACAAAAATGTGGACGACCCCAAAAAATTTCACCAGCACTGAGCCGGAGGATCCAATTGGCTGTCAATCAAGACACTGGACGATCCTCGACCAAAATTAAGCCGACTGCAGCCCCATAACCATCAGACGGCCTATGAGACTGAAGGGTTTCAAAAACAAAAAACGTCTTCAAAGGCTTCGTCTTCTTGAAGGAGACAGAACTGGCCATTTGGACAAGAGAGCAGCAGACATGGGACATTGAAAGGTGTAAAGTTTTATTTTCTGACGAGAAAAAAATTTAACCATGATGGTCCTGATAGTTTCCAACGTTACTGGAAAGACAAGCAGATCCCACCTGAGATGTTTTTCTACACGCCATAGTGGAGGAGGCACCAGAATGGTCTGGGTGTTTTTCCATCAGTGGAACAAAAGAGCTTCAGGAGGTGCAGGGGCGTCAAACGGCCGCTGGTTATTTCCAGATGTTGCAGAGATCATCCCTCATGACTGAAGGCCCTCGTCTGTGTGGTAACAACAGGACAAAGCTACAGTACACAATGCCCACAGGACAAGGGACTTCTTCCAGGAGAATAACATTCCCCTTCTGGACCAGCCTGCATGTTCCCCTGATCTAAATCCAATTGAGAACCAATGGATCTACTCATTACTGAGTTTATGTTTGAAACTTTGATTTCTGTTTTGGGTGGAGTTACATAGTTTTTTGGAGGTGTGGTCCTAAAGTTTTGATCAGCTGTGAAACAACCTGTTTCAGTTCAAGCGTTGTTGTCAATAAATTGCTCAGAAAATGTTTTGTCTCACTCCCATTTCATCTTGTAGCTGTTGAAGCTCTACTTGGAACCTTGTTAAGATCTAACCATGCAACATAAGATTTGTCAGGTGGTCTTAAACATTTGATGGGGACTGTACGAATAGAGGATCATAAACCAAGCTTGTTGCTCAGTCTCTCGTTTCACAATACTCTCATATGGGCAGAGAAGTGAATATAACTAAAGAACAGATGAAAAGCAGCCATTAAGAGAGGATGGTTTAACTCTAGGATGTGTGATCTCACACATAGATTTGCTCTCAGCACAGTTCAGTGCACTATGAAAGTACCATCCCCCATCAGAGCTGTAACAACTACTGCTTTTCTGACCAGTCACCGTATTAATAAACACAGGGTCACGTGTACAACTCTCCATGCTTCATCCAAGCGTGTCTAGTTCCGTTTCCATCAGCAGGTTGCACGTGCCCTTGGATATCAGCTTTCAAGCATTTCCTCATTGGTGTGTAACATGAATGAAATGGTGTATGACCAATAACAAACCACTCATTACCCATGAATATTTATTCAGAGAGAAAATACTGTTTGTATGGACAAAGAGAGAGATTGAATTTATGCATCTCTCCTCCTGTTCCTGCATTCCTCAAGAGTAGCCAGACTTCACACCATGGTGAGAAATATTTCCTGTCGTCAGAGCCCTTTCTGAAAACAGAGTGAAGAAATCTCTGGGCTTACAGGCACAACGAAGCACTTCAGGGTGAAGAAATTACAAATGACAACGCATCATTTGAGTTCGGTAAAGTTTTTTGATCCGATAACGAACAAGGGTGTAAACTTTACATTTCAATTATGATTAAGAAACTAATGTGTCAATACCGCGCTGTTGTTGTGGTACAATTTAGAATTATTTCGAGTCTGGAGAAACTATATACACTACAGTAAAAACAAACACAAAAACATTACATCAGGCTTTTTAATGGATTTCATGGTTCAAATTAGTCAAAAAAGATTATTCTGGCCAGAAGGTGATTCTAATTAACTTCAACCTTTCACTATCACACCTTCAGATCAATGTCTCACAGCATTTCCACGCATTTATACACAGCTAGCACTGAAGATCTAGGGGCTGCACTGATGGGAGACGCTGGTGTCACAGAGGCTTTGACTCAGAGGAGGCTCCTGTAGGGTAGCTGCTGCTGCTGACCAGCACGAACACAGTGAGTCATGGGAACTTGACACGTTTCACTAATGCAGGACGGAGCATGCTCCCTAACGTCACGAAGCCTAGTCTGATCCCCTTAGTTCACAAGATGACAAACCAGGACCACGACGAGAAAAGACCAAGATGTTCTCTCAGTCCAAGGGTCAACCTACAGTGTCCTACTCAATTTGACCACTAGGCTATATACAGTAAACATGAACATTTCCATGAAAACCTTCTTAGCAGCTAAAAGCAGGAAGCGTAGCTTTATATCATCCATGTGTTTGCTTCATGTTTATGGAATATTTACTGTGTAGAAAGCCTTACTCTGAAAGCATAACTATTCACCCATATTCACCTGCCTGCAATCCATTTACAGGGCTTTCCCTTTACACTGTTGACATCACACCATAAGCCTGTTAGCCATACTGGGAACCATGGCTTAATGACATAATGCTACAAGAAGAAACAACTAGGCTACATCTCCATAAAGTAGGACTAAGCTATATAATATGACAATGTGTTATGGCCATTGGGATAAATATTTCACAGTACTCTTATCTGAGTACATCATGGGTATCCTAAGCACTTTAACACTGAATAACTGAAAGTTAAACCAATTATAGAGAGACTGTAAACAACAGTACGGGAACAGCTTCAACTGTAAAAGAAGCCATAGTTGTAAGCTCATTGTGATCTCTTTTTAATTAATATTTTTTAATGAAACCAACTCCTTAAAAACTTTTTCCATTGCTACTTTTTAAAAGGTGAGACTGCTGTTTTTAAGGATGCACAATGACACTGTAATCATACTGGTAGATATTTGCTCACAAAAACAATATCGGACTGATGTAATAATTCATTTATTGTGCTCTGAAATAGTTTATATGACTGAAATACTGTGCTAATACTGTGGGGGGTTTTTGGGTTGTTTTTTGCTACTGCTAATACCAGAAGCGGCCACCAGTAAATCAGAATGGGCCAGGGGGAACTTACCAATAAAAATGTGACAGAATTGTATATATATTTTTTTTACATGCTTCTTTTGGTAAGACTATGTTTATTAACTATACACTCACATTTTATGGCACCATGTTTTAATCAACAGCTGGCTCATGAACACAAGTTCTTCTAAAAAATATAGATTTATATTGCTTTTTCCACACTTGCAGTTTGTGTATAATATTCCTTTTTGCATTGACAACAATGGTGCAAATAAAGTGCAAAAAAAGAAACGTGATCATGTAACCCATATGGTTAGACATTTTCTAAAGTGGGGCTATGCCTATTGATGTAACACCAACTCAGTTATAGTGTTAATACTGGAAGAGGAGATTAAGCTCATGACCATCATCACCTGCCTCTTTCACACACTCAATGAACTCCAGGATGGACACTCACAGCAACTTTGGGACATGCTAAATTAATATCAACGATCACATGTAAATTTGAGCCACCTGCAGTAAAGGCTTAAGGAAGAGCAGCTTAATTTATCTTGTGGTGAAGTGGGTAGGAATGGATTAGAGGCATCCACCCATGAAACACACACATCCCCCGCCCTTGTCCACACCAGAGGATCAACAGCTCCATGACATAACAGATATTTAGCAAACTGGCTATTCTAGAAAAGCTATGAGCCTACTTTCATCAGTGCTGGCCAACTATTAAAGCCTAGTTTCTCAGAAAAAAAAACAAGGTTGTGTTGGTGAAAAGCATTCATACAGTGCAAACTGAGCTAAATGATTATAAGTGTTAAGAGGATTTCTGGGAGGTTGCCAATACCTCTTCAGAAAATCCAGAAGCTAGACATAATAGCACCCTCCACACACTGACGAGTCGAAAGGTGCCAATTTCTCTATGAATAAAAGAACACAGCTATATCTGAAATCTAGCTGCAACTGTTCTTGCCTGTGTTCATGGCTTAAATAAGTGAAGGAGTTTTGCTGTCACACCTCCAAAGCTGAAGATAAGCAAACACCTAAACACCTTCTTTCCAATAAGAATTAACTTTGATTAATTACCCACTATAAACGGATTATGAGGCCAAATACCAGCTCTTCTTAAATGTCTCCTTGAACTATGGATGCTCTATCACACCGTTGTGATTAGATATACAGCAGGTGAATATTTCTAAAAGGTGCTATTATATTCTCACCAGATGTCGGTAACAACCCATCCAATACACACATGCAAAGAAATCGAACCATAGATCCATATATTATATTTAATTAAATGGAATGACTCAGGGAAAAAGTATTGAATGTATTTAATACTTCATACATAAGTCTTCGTTGGTGGTGACACGCCTCATGTATGGTGAAACTAGTCAGATACGTTGTGTGAAGGTTCTGAAGGTTCTGTGGACCTCTTCTACGATCTCTGAGCTTTGGTTCTTTCCATAGATTTTCTACAGAATTCAGGTCAAATTCCAGCAACTTTTTTTTTTATCTTTCTCTGAAACCAAATCAGTTTCCTTGGCCGTGTGTTTGGGATCATTCTCTTGCTGAAACATCCACCATTGTTCATCTTCATCATCCTGGTAGATGGCAGCAGATTTTTATCAAGAATGTCTCAGTACATTTTTCCATTCATCCCTCCTTCATTTCTATGAAGTGTGCAGTGGTATATGCTGAAATAAAACAGCCCCACACTATGACCTTCCCACCTCCAATTTTCACTGTTGGTGAGGTGGTTTGGAGGTGCTATGCAGAATTCATATATAAAACATGCAGATATTAGCATCAGCCCAGAAGTTCTCATATTGAATTCTTGTATTCCTTGAATATAATAAGAAATATTGAAGTAATACTGTGTATGACAGAAGCCTGTTCATCTCTTCATTTTAACATGCTTCCAAATGGGTCCTGGGGTACAAACTGCCTTAAGCATCATATTTTAAAATGCATTGAAGAACTATTGAAGAACCATATAAAGAAGAACTTCCCCAAGCCTAATCAGATGAAGAACTGTGGATCTCAACACACAAGTCATATTCCAGTCAACAGACCCTCCAGCACAGAAGGCAAAGAGGGCAAAAATTCTTTGAAGTACTTGATATAAGCTTATGAAAGACAGAAGTGACGAATGTGGCTGTGTCACAGCTTAGGTTTACCCCTGTTGTGATTTATTGAAGGCTGGTGGTCACCAGCTAGAAATGACTCAGCATCACTGACAAAATGGTGGAGCATAACTGTTTTGTTGTTTTAATAGTCCAAAGGGGAAAATTGGGTTTTCAGTACTGCAATACCTGAAATGCTCAGCAAAACGCAATTTCCTTCAAGGAGATCAGAGGGATGAAGGCAGCGAAGCCTGGAGTGAACATTTCACAAAGTGTATTTTGATGGAAAGCTTAGGTTCATGCCTCCCCCTGCCCCACTCACTGATGTGAAATCACCATGTCCCAACAGTCCCCCATAACGATCTGAATGACCTTGCTGCAACAGTGTGTAGGCCGATCCTGAAGAGACTCCCACGAGAAGCCAGAGCAGATACCACCGGCTACCTTCCATAATAAACAGGGTGATTTGTTGTGGGTGTTAAGCGTGAATTACACTGTTACGATATAATTAACACCATATTTTGTATCGGTTAATGGTACCGGGATTGATTCTGGCTATGGAGAAGCAGAGACGCATCACTCCAGGTCGTGATCAGTGCTGATAGATCAGAAGTCAATGAATATTGTGTGTAATCACGTTGCGCTAACGTGCAAAAACACAAGCAGCAGCGTGATCACACTGTGGCAATGACGTAACACACGCGTGTAAACTTTACTACACACTCTGCATTACGTACAACAGACAACAGCAGCACACGAGGCGTCATGGGTCCGCTTATATGTACATGCCGTTCCGAGCAAAGGAAGTCTTCTTCACGATCAACTCTCGCGAACTGTAGCTTGTGACAACCGACGTAAAGGCAAAGACTGACAAACGTTTAAAAAAATGTCGTGATTTTGTTTGGATACAAACTGTTCGCAAGCAGCGCGTGAGAAGTGCACGCGCACAACAACGCACTGCGGACTAATTAGCAAACCGGCTAGCTGCAGTAAATGAATGAAGCCGGTCTAAATGTTCACAACGCTTCCCCAAGCACAAACAAACTAAAACTATGAGTTTGATAGCTCTCCAATATTCCTCTATAAACGTTAGGCGAATCGTTAGCAGCTGAATGTGCTAGTCAGGTGTACTGTGCTAAGCTACGCTGCTAGGCTAAGCGCGAGAAGAGTTCCAAGTCTCACACAATGACATGCTAGCCTGGCTAACACACACACACACACAACACTGTTTTGAAGTTTCTTCGTAAATTTCTCTGAGGAAAAATAAACCCAGAAAACACACGAGACAATGCCCGTACCTTCTTCATCCTCGGGGCCTCTGCGACGGTGCCATCGCGGTTAACGAACGCTTCGCCGCCGTTTTGCTGCGGATCCGGCCGCTTCATCGCGGACGCCTGGGGCATCTTCACGATACTCGGCGTCGAGCTCAGGGAACTCGGGTCCGCCCGTGCGGCGAGCTCCACCGTCGGGGACGTAGCCGAGGCATTAGGTTCACTGTTTGAAAACCCCTTCTCGTCCGCCTTTGGTGTCACTGGCGACACGGCGGACAGTTCTTTAGCAGGGACGTCTTTTAATTCGACCTCGGCCATTTTCGCTGCTACAACCTGAACTGACATCGCTGCAATCCCGTCCGTTTGCACCCACTGCGAGAGAGCGACACAGACGGATACGACTGGCCAAACGATTAACTGCAGAGGATTGTGGTACATGTAGTCCTCAAAGCTGCGGCCTTAATAAATAAATAAACACTTTGCTTGTATGATGTTAATTATAACCTTGTCATTTGGCAGCAGGTCCACATCTAAACTGTTTTCGTACTTGCAATACTAAGGAAAAGGACTAAACTAAAAATGCTTCATGTAAACAAGGGACTGCTGCCAGTGAGAATTCACAGGGGTCAATGAGGTCATCTGAAAAGAAAATTGGGAGGTGAGAAAAAGGCTTAGGCCTCGGGTCTGGATTAAATCCTGAAATTTAGTAGTTTCTGGGATTTATTCCAATCCAAAATTTGAAACCAGACCATTTTTTGGTACATATGGGGTCTCTAAAACTTGTGAAATGACATGTCTCTTTTACATACCTACTAAAATTATAGATTCAATACAAAAAGGGGGGGGGGGAATCACTCAACTTGCA
>JBBIGC010000125.1:21641708-21655996 GCA_037576955.1 Lepidarchus adonis | reverse complement strand
ACACACACACACACACACACACACGCACACACACGCACACTAAGGCAGTGAATGGCCTTGCCTGGTTTGTTTGGCATCTGGATAAAATGCTGTGAAGTAAAGGTTTTCCCATCTGGGTATTTCGGGTGGGGAGGAAGCCTGGAGTCCAGGTATGTACATAGAATATGCATAAGAATCTGTAAAGGAAAAGCATGTGTTACAGATCATCCTGCTGACAAAACACCACAGCCCAATGTGGACCATACTGGCTGATCACAATAAACAATAATTAACACATTGTTGTGCCCAATATCACTACTAATGTATTTCTCATGTCTTGGTTGATTAACTACATCTGGAAAATGTGGGAAATTGAACAAATCAGAATTTACACAAAACAATTCCAGAAGTATAAAAAACAAAGAAGTAAAAAGCTTGTACTATCCAAATGGTTCAACTCACGGCAGAGTCAGTTGGTAGGTCTGTATCCCACTTCCGGTTCTTCAGGTTCCCTCCCCCATTCCAGCGAAAGGAGCTCATACAGCCACTGTGAGCCAGCTCTGGAGCAAATATCCATTAACAGGACTGAAGTATCAGCACATACAACAAGCTATTCAATCAGATAACGTAATACAAATGCAAAACTTTTTTTTACATAAAAGTGTTGGTTAGAAACATTCATTACAACATATACAATGCAATACGATGCTGAGGTCTGAATATAATCACCTTTGATCCTCTCTACAAGATACTCTTGATTGGGTGTGATGTCCAAGTACTGCACTATGGAATTGAGGGTGGGGATTGCAGAGGCTTTGACTACAGCAGCCTGTTTGAGACTGCTGATACTGGCCTCTGGCAAATGAAGAAAAGGACAGACAGTGTAACTAATTTTTAATGAGCAGTAAAACACTTAAAAACTTGCAGTGATGAACAAGAACATTACCCCCTATCTGCAGTTCTGGGCAGCCCATTCTCCTGAGCTGATTATTGATAGAATCAATCTCCTTCACCAAATGTACTAGAATGGTGTCATTTATCCACTATATGTGAAAGAAGAACAAAACAGACTTGTGTAAGAAGGCAGAAGGTTTGCTTGGGAACAAAGCGTGAGAAATGCACTACAACATAAATATAAAAGATGCAGAAACTCACATTTCTTAGTTTGGCAGTCCAGCTGTCTATGCTGTCAGTGACCACACGACTAGTTGTGATGCGAGCCCAAACCTGAGTAACAAGACAACGGGAACAATTCAGCATGACTCACACAAAGATGGTTTGCAGTAATAAGATGTAAAATTCTCGCAAGTCAGACATAATATGAATGAATATAAAAATTAAAAGAAATAATATAGTATATGGCAGCAAAATTAATCACACAAATGCTTTTTAGTTTAGATCACTGTATATTATGTGCTTATCAAAAGAGAAAGTACAAAAGCACAGCTGACCTCCTCAGCAGCTTGTTTGGAGCCAAGCTCAGTTTCATCCTTGTGAGCGGAGGGTGCCTGTGAGCGACAAGCTGGCTGGTACTGGAATTTCCGCAAGCTTTGGGCATAGTCCCCCACAGAACGGCTGTAGTTCCAGAAGGTTGGACTGTGTGATGGAGACGCTGACTCAGGACTCCCTGATGAAGAGTCAAACACACATCCTCATGACTAACTTCAGCACAGGTTGCATCAGGTCAGACAGTTAAAGGGACAGAAATGTTTGTGGTTTCTAATACTTTATAACAAACCTTCCTGAAGTCTGAGTTACATTGTCTGAAACCACGTAATTGAGTGTATTTGACATGAACTAATAATGGATTTACGATTGTTGATCAAACAATCCAATCCAACTTTATTTATAAAGCACTTTTATACCAGCACAGGACCAAAGTGCTGTACACTAAAATATGTTAAGAACAAATAAATAAAAATGAAAAAATAAAACAATAAAATACAATAAAACACAAAAACACAATAAATGAAACCAACATAAATGAAATCAAACATTCTGCATGGCACTAAACTGGTGGTTATATAGTGGTGCCTGAAAGTTTGTGAACCCTATACAATGGCCTTCATTGTTCTAAAACATCATCTGTTTTTCAACCAAGTCCCAAATGTAGAAGAAGAAAACCTAGTTTATTATATTATAATTATATTTGGGCATACATTTATTAAATTTTTTTTAAATAATTCAGTAATACATCAGCATGTGGCCACTAAGTCTTCATTACTGGATAGCTCCAGTGCAAAATTTGAGATGTCAAAGATGTTTTGTCTGACCACATTTAGGTTTTTGTGCCAGACAATTCCTTTAAGTCAAAGCTACCCAATACAGAGGGTCTGATACAACAGAGGCATTTACCAAGTTGACTCCGATGGCTCTTTTCCTCCTCTGAATGAAGGAACTTCTCCAAACTCTTAAGATCATCCATGTAATCTTCCTTTCCTCCTGGAGAACTGAAGACAGAAGGGGAAGTACGGTACCGTGACCGCAAGCTGGTGCTGTCCACTGGGCCTAGGCTACTAGGGTAGGGAGAGGAGCTGGTGGATGGACTGTAGTTCAACACCTAAAGACACAGGTTAGTAGGTTTTTTGGTATAAATATCATTCCACCAAACATCCCTGAAAAGCAACTAGAAAAAGGAACATACAATAAAAAAAATCACATAACATTCACATATAAAACGCAAACACACTTTTCCAAATGCCACAGGTGGAGAAAAGTGTCCTCCACTGCCTGGTGCGGATGGGTTGCTCAGTGAAGGGTTGTACCCTGACACACAGCTGGGAGAGAACTTTGGACTGGTGCTGGGAGGTCTTGCAGGACTAAAACTGAGCACGTTTTGTCCCTGCAAAGGAGAGGACTGGGATGGCACTGGAGTCTCTTTCTTCTCAGGCTTTTGGGGAGGGGAGGCCTGAATTCCTGCACACAACACATGAAAGGCTCGTTTTTCTGCAGTACTGAAAGTGTACAAAAGGCTAGTATATCTACATTTTTCTTGTATTTGTCCTGAGGTTAACTTTTGTGGTTTTCTGTGACAAAATGTCATAATTTTTACCTGACCTTTATCAAATCAAACAACTAAAACTAACAAACCTAAATGAGTTCTGTTTTGCTGATCTTGTATAAAAGATACATATGTGACGTCACAGTCAGCAGAAGCCACTGCGCTTACAACCAGTGAGTGGCAGAAAGATTTGCTTTGTACAGTGTTGACTCCATCATTAAAGCAATGAATTTAAAATGAATTGTTTGCAAGTCAGTATCTTTACTGTGGAATAAATACAAAAAATTGTATTTTAAAACTTTTTTTTTTTAATTAACATATAAAAAATAGTATTTTTCCCATGCTGTGTGTCTTAATTTGTTTAGTTTAAGAATATTTCATTTCTTTCCTGGACCTGAATGACAGTTGGTGGTTCTCTTTCTCAAAAATATTCACAAAACTTGCAAATTAACAGATGCTAACTGTTTGAGCAGGTGATGTGAGAATTTGCATAATACTTTGTCATAACTACCAGAGTTCCGGAGACCAAGAAGACAATGCTGCTCGGGACTAATAGCGATGGTTGAAGGGGCCATGGTGTACTTGAAATACTTCCAAAAATCAAATATTGCATTAAGGCTGAAAAGGGAGGCCAGGGCAAACTCTGGAAAATAAAAATAAAAGGTTATATATATATTAAAAGAAACACCACACATGTAAAAATTCTTATGGTAATATATTTAATC
Organism: Lepidarchus adonis; assembly: GCA_037576955.1. NCBI lineage: Eukaryota > Metazoa > Chordata > Actinopteri > Characiformes > Lepidarchidae > Lepidarchus > Lepidarchus adonis. The sequence goes on along the minus strand of JBBIGC010000125.1, from coordinate 21,652,291 downwards.
TTAATATTTACCTACCAATGTACCAGATTGGCCAGTATGTTATGTTGTAGTATCTACTGAGCAGCTTTCCTGACCTGGAAAATAGGACTTTTATTGTATAATTTCAACACACTTTATTACTGATTTGATTTTTGGCTCAAAGGCATTCTCTTACATTTCTGTGTAAATCATCCCAGCAAGTGAGACATTCAGAACCGCCCAGGCAAGGACGACCTGCCGCTCCTGCTCTTCCCTCCTCATCCTCATCGTTTTGTCGATGAGAGAGGGCATGGCATCTTTACTTGGTGTCATGGTTTACAGAGCTGTTAAATGAACATTACTATAAAAAAAGAAAAGAAATTCATCCACCATCACCTCTCAATTATGCTTACAAATATTCCACTGTCCTCCAGACATAGTCATCTATGTCCCAGATCTATTTCATTAGCTTTGTAGATAAAAAGTCTGTCATGAAAATATTTCGTGGCAGTCTTCCATTAAAATTTGAGCTAAATTAGCCTCAAAACTGCAGTGCAAAATAAACTTTAGACACTTATCACGCCTGGGCTATATTACTTTATAGTAAAGGAGGGAAACTGTGGAACTTTTTACATGTGCCTTCGTGCCCAATGGCAACGAGTCCTGCTATATGTGGTGAATTCCAGCAAGACATACACCCACACACCCTTGTCCATGTCTACTTCAAGTTCAAGGTTATTCTAACAGTTGCGATATTTTTATAAAATAACTGGTTTCCTGTCACGACGCTGCCTGGACGAATGTTTTCATTTCCAACGATTGATTGCATCCTTGCTCACCTACCTAAGCCTGTTAGCATGCTAGCCTATTAGCATGAGATTGTTACCTTGGAAACATTTATTAGACCGTTAACTGAAAACATACACAACTTGTACTTAACACCAACAGTCATGTAGACTCTTCTAAGATTCATGCAGCAGCATAAAGAAAACAGAAAAACCCACATTATCTACCTATTAATCGTCAAAGCTTCATCAAGGCGCGAAACTAAGCAGCGTGAAGTTAGAAGAGAGTGGCGCATGCGCAGGACAGCAACCAGCCGGAAACGCGCTCATTTATTTGTATTTTTTGTTTTATTTCAATCTAGAAGTCTTTTTTAGCCCTGTTCTACCCTGTTTTAAAATAGAAAAATGAATACATGAACAAAGACACCGAATTTTATCATTTGTATTACACAAATAATAATAATAATAATAATAATAATTTCTCTATGTCTATCTCTCTCTAATTTCTTTGAAACTTCTGACAGGTTTCTAAATTCAGACAAGTCTCCTGAAATTTTTAATTGCTGCTATTCACATGCAGTGATCTTGTGCACTTTATATTTCTTATCTCATCTGCATCATATACACCCCCTCGTAGTTATACATATCTCTGTGTATTTATACATATTTTGTAAATACTTCTGTTTGTAAGATTTCTTGGTTGTTTATGTATATAAGATTAGTACAATTTTCACTTTTGTTCCTTTTTGTATGTATAAGAGCTTTATAACACCTACATATAACCCCAGGACCATTACAATATCCATAATTTACCTCAAGGGATCCAGATTTCCATATAAGTTAGAAACAGATTTTAATTTGCAAAGTTGTCATTTTAATGATTTTAATTTAAACAAAAAATTGGCATCAGCTATTGTAGTTGTGTATCAGTTTGGGCCTGAATTAACAAAAAAGTAGATCAGTGAAATATTTATATTTCTAGTTTCTGTACTACACCATGAAGATCAAGCAACACAGCCAATATTTGTAGTGTATCTGTTAATTCTTACTTCAACTTATCAATTTATATATGTATGTTCCTGTTTGGTTATTTCTTTTCCTTCTTTTTTTTTATCAGTTTTTAAAAGCTAATTTTCGGTAACATTATGTGTTTTACAGTCATACAGTAATGATCGTTTAACTCTGCTCTGACTAAGTGACTCTTACCTTGAAGAGTGGCCGAGCTCCACGCTGCTGTAGTGGTCACGTGACCGCGCGAGGGCGAAAACCCCCCCACCCTCACCAGGGCCGACTGACTGCAGATGAAGGTGAGCGTTACGACCTGTATGGACTTTTCAGAAATATTTCAGACAGCCCGGTAAATGCTGGACCAGTTATTGTGCTTTTATGGGCAGTAGTCCACAGCATTTAATTTTCAGTCTGTTTATTCACAGCCTGTCTGTTAGGCTAAGCTAGAATAGCTCAGGCCCGCAAATACAGAAGCACCGCAAACGCTAATGGCATTAAACACTAAGAAAATTGTTGTTTTTTCTTTCCTTATGGAGAACAGTTTGTGTCTAGGAAAAGTGGAAAGAAGATGAGCAACCCACTGAGGGGAGAAGTTATCAGATTGTATAAGAATGTGAGGAGAACACCTGCTTTTATTGTTATTTATTGGTTTCATGAACAGACTGATATTAGCATTGGTGATGTGTTCATTGTTATTTCTTTCATTCAAAGCTTCTCTATCTGGGAAGAGAATACCCCAAAGGCACTGTGTACTTCAGAGAGCGCTTAAAGACAGCTTTTATGAAGAACAGAGATGTGACAGACCCTGAGAAAATCCGTAAGCTGATTGACAGAGGGGAGTTTGTGATTAAAGAACTTGAGGCCCTTTATTTTCTTAGAAAATACAGAGCCATGAAGAAGCGCTATTATGACCCCGAACACTGAGCTCACATTTTTCTGCATATCTAACGAATGGGATGAAGTAGGAAAAGAAAACACGAATGCGTTGAGTAGCTTGTCATTTCGTCCTGAGTGTTCAGCAGGTGTGATGGGGAACCTCTGATGTGCCAGTGTTAAGTTCTGAATGTGTGATATGTTATGTACTGTGTCACACGCAGTATATTTTCCTCAATCCTGGTACTGGATTACAACTGCTCTGTATCTTTTAGAGTTTAATTCTCCCAATACCCCTAGCCAAATGAATAAATTTAGTAATTACCCCTCTTTAAGATGAAGTGGACGGTATTAGAATAGGGGGAACACTACAAAATGCAGGGCTGTGGTATCAGGACTGAGAACCACCTGTATTCTTCAAAGTGGAGAATCAGATATTGTTATATTTTCAGTAGTAAGCCAAATAGAATTTCAGTAATCCACAGAATTGGTTATTATTTTAATGTATTGCTATTGATACAAATGGTCAAAAAATGTTCTTCAGCTTACTTTTGTTTGGTATTTCTGTCTATAATGAGAATGTATCTGTGCTTGATGTTAATGGACTGTACGTACTTCAGAAATAAACAAACATTTTAGTAATATAATCTGTTTGAATGTGTAAGGACAGGATTCTCAAACTTGTCGAAACAGAATTGGGACCACCAGGACTATTTTTTTGGAGCCAGTAGTCCATTAACCTTTGTCCTACATACACTATACTGCCAGAAGTTTTCACCCACCCATCAAAACAATTAAATTCAGGTGTTCCATGGCCACACTTCAAGCACCTAGGCATGCAGACTGCTTCTACAAACATTTGTGAAAGAATGGGTCTCAGTGAATTCCAGCGTGGTACCATGATGAGATGCCACCTGTGTAACAAGTCCAGTATTTAAATTTCATCACTACTAAATATTCCACAGTCGACCATCAGTGGCATTATAACAACGTGGAAGTGACAGCAACTCCGCCACAAAGTGTTTGGCCTCGAAAAATAACAGTGATAGGTCAGCGGATGCTAAGGTGCATAGTGCATAGAGGTCACCAACCTCAGTCAGTTGTGGCCTTCAGTTTAGCCCAAGAACAGTGTGCAGAGAGCTTTATTGCTGCCACTGGAGGCGCATTCTCTGGAGTGACGAATCACGCTTCTCCATCTGGCAATCTGATGGACAAGTCTGGGTTTGGTGGTTGCCAGGAGAAAGGTATTCATCTCACTGCATTGCGCCAAGTGTAAAGTTTGGTGGAGGGGGGATTATGGTGTGGGGTTGTTTTTCAGGGTTTGGGTGCTTGGTTCCAGTGAAAGAAACCAAGCACCAAGAGATTTTGGACAATTTTATGAAAGTGAAGTGAAAGTGACTTTCTGTCATTGTGAACACACAGTCACCACAACGAAATTTGTCCTCTGCATTTAACCCATCACACGTGCACACGTGGAGCAGCAGGCAGCTATCAACAGCACCCGGGGAGCAGTGGAGTGTCTGATCTGAACTCTCCAAGGTGGTAGATCTTTAGGACCTGTTATAAGGGTTGGTGGGGGTGGAACCCTTTGACAAGCAGTGTCTGTAGATTAATAGATGAATAGATGGTCTTTAGATTTCCAGACTTGCTGGCACCACTTACTGTAGAAGGTGTTTGATCCAGAATATTATGTAATAAATAGGTCTCCTGATTACTAACGCGCCTTAGCTCGGGGGGTAGTACAATGTACAATGGTATTGAACGTTTGTGAACCCTTAAAAAATGCTGATGCTGCAGGGATTTTCTGGGTAATGTGCAGTGTTGCTTAAAAATTTGTGAACCCTTTAAAAATATTTATATTTTTGCATAAACATGACCTAAAATGTCCTCAGCTAAAAACAGTAGATAGTGAGACCCAAATAGACAAATCAGACAAAAGTTTTTTATACTTTGCCATTTTTTTATTTCTACATTGAGGAAATTGTATTCAGGTGTTTTCAGTCAATGAAGTGAAGGCCCTGTTTTTTCTTTTTATTGGTTTATTTTATTTTATAAAGAACACTTTCAAAACACATACTTGTGAAAATGTAAATGGCACCAACATGAGAGATTTCTGAAGACCTGAGAAGAAGAGGTCTTGATGCTCATCCTGATGGAAATGGTCTATAAGGAGTTTCCAATTGGGCCATTGTTTTTCTTCCCATGTGTGGTCAGTCAGCAAAGGTCACTCAAAGAACAAGGCGCCTCTTCAGGGTCACAAAGGAAGCCAGGGTAACTCTCTCACACTTGCTTCATGAGTCCAGCATCAGAGAGCACTAAATAACAGGTTTTCATGGCAGGGTTGTTCTTCAAAAAGAATGGTAGACATGTTTGGGCAACCTTATTGTAAATAACTGTGCTTGATGTTTTATATTTTTATTAATATCTTGTCTCTGTAAGATGTAACGGATGCTACCAAAGGGAAAAGTTATTGCTTGTTAGGATGAGTTTTGTTCACTGGAAAAGTGCACCATCTTATTGTGGGACTGGTTTTGTGTGGGGTGTAGTTCAACATCACAAAACGCAAGGTTGGTTTCACCAGATTTCTTCTCCTCCACCCCAGTCAAGTCAAGTTTATTGGCTTTTCCTTTGGCCTGGAAACAAAACATACTGTATTAAGCAAATTTGTCCGAAATGTTATGCTATGACACCAGAAAACACTGACCTTTTGCTTTAGTATCTTGTAAAGTTTGTAGCAGAATAAATCCTCCTTCTGTACTGTTAGGCCTGGTTCCAGCAGTAGTGCTCTACTTCCTGTGAATGGGAAAAATGTTGATAAAAAAATACTGGCTCTTATGAGTGATGTAAGGAGTTCAAATCAGTTCTTACCAGTGAGCAGACTGACACTCAGGCCCACAACTATGGAAACTAAAGCCCCCACAGGGCAGAAATACAGGTAAGAGAGGGAGTACCAGCTATCAGCCAGCAGTGGCCTGTTAAGATATCAAATAGATGGGAATTTCATTTAGAAAGCATCTTGACAATAGTCACATTCATAGCAAATTGAGTTAAGGAATCATCTTCACCTGTCTAGGGCTTTGTCCTGCAGGGCAGCGGTGAGGAGGTCTGCCTTTCTAAAGCTGGTCCAGTTCAGTACAGCATCGTCATTCATGCTGAAGTTGCAGCCATGTGTTTCAAGAGCAAGAGGTCTGGTATTCTCTGGCAGAGGGCGATAGATCTGTGCCCCAATACACACCCAGAGTGACATCGTCAGTCCTGCGACCAACCCCGTCAGTCCTCCCTGCAAAATAAACGATTTATTTCAGAAATGTAATGATTTTTAACTACCTTCTTATATACAGAACATGTATTGCCCTCCTTGTCTATAACATCTCTCTGAGATCACTCGCACTGCTTCCTGCAGCAGCAAAGGTCAAATATAAAATGGCTGTGTGTTTTCAGGCGTAAAAGGGCTCATTCACACACCACCTCCACAGCTGGCAGTTCAAAGCACAGCAACTTATATCATTATCTATCTATATTAAGACACCCGACGTCTTTCTTTAAGATCTGAATATGCTTGCATGCTGCTATTACTGCTCCAGTAATTCTGGGTGAAAGAAATGTTCTTTGCAGATCTTTATTCATGTCATTTTAGCATTAGCAGCATTACACATTTCATTTCATTTCATTCAATTCCATCCATCCATCCATCCATCCATCCATCCATCCATCCATCCATCTATCCATCCATCTATCCATCCATCCATCCATCCATCCATCCATCTATCCATCTATCTATCTATCTATCTATCTATCTATCTATCTATCTATCTATCTATCTATCTATCTATCTATCTATCCCTACCATTTTTTTTACACCTCACACTGTTCTTTATAAGTCTTAGTAACAATGCAATATATCTAATATTTAAAATTGTATGACTGCTTTAAGAAGGTAAGGTAAGAACTACATCCGTTTATTTAGCCCACTCTGCTACTAACTTTGAGATTAATGTCCAAGCACAGCGCAACATTGACGCTATGTTGTAGGATGGCTGTGATTGGGTGGGAGGGCTGGGACAGTTCTCAAAGTGGAACTGAGAGTGAAGTTCAGAAACTCTTAACTGCCCAGTTAGTGGAAGAGAACTCTCCAATGTAAAGAGACTGGCGTAAGCTTACTTGACAGAACTGTTACTGTTATTAAAGAGAGGGAACAACTAACTGTAGTATTTATGTGATAAATATTGTAAAATGTTTTAATTACTGGGTATTAATTACATTATTGTAATTATTGTTTGCCAAATTGTGAGCCCATATTCAACTATACAGGGGTCCTAGAGTTACGCCAGGGTTCGGTTCCTCTGACTGTGACGTAAGTCAGAACTCATGCATGTTATGATGCTGCAGAGGCTTTATTGAGCAGCACTGTGCTTTATTAACAGCTGGTAACATGCAGGAACACAGTAAAGTGTAGAGTCTGGGGGCTGCACTCCCTGTTCCACCACTGGAAGGAGCCCTCGTTCCACCCTTAGCCCAGTGTCAGCCGCCCCATCTGAGGCGCGTTAGTAATTAGGAGACCTATTTCAGCCATGGCGCCCCCTTTCACAAGGGCTCAATCTTGAGTTTCTCTACCCTAGACCAAGGCTCTATGTCTGTACAAGAGAGATTGTAGTTTCAGAGCTGGAGATCAGCCTAGTCCTGTCTTATTCAAAGTTTAAGAGCCGTAGCTCTGCCTAGTCCTAGTCGAGTCAAGTACGACATAAGTTGAGGTCCCCTCATACTTAAATGGAGGCTATTGTAAGTAAGTGGAAGTGTTTCTGTTCAGTAAGTTTATGTAAGCACTTGTAGGATATTTTTGCATTTTTAAATCAGTTCACTTGCTGGTTCTTGTTCTTTTCCTGTACTGTATTAATGTTACCGGTACTTTTGTAGCTCTAAGTAGCAGTTTTTTTCCTCTTTTGTTTTCTTTTCTTGTTTATTTCTATTATTTGCAGGTATTTGTAAAGTGGTTTGGGTCATAGTGTTGGACAAATGGATAAATGTAAAAAAAGACAGTGTTGCTGACCTTGGAATTAACAGATGGGAACAGGATGCCTAAAGTGAAGAGACCTAGTATGGGTCCACTCATGGTGCCAACAATACTGACAGCTGCCTGTAAAGGAAGACATTAATAGATAAAAACAATCAAGAAAAAAAGGAAAACAGAAAAATCATCAGAGAGAGTACCTGAAGCACTCCTCCCATCAGTGAAGCAAGAGCTGCCATCCCAATGCACACTGCCCCATAAAAGATGCCTGTAAATAAAAATAGCTGTTGGATTAGAGGATCTCCATGTGCATTACTGGTAATGACATTTCCTCAAAGTTATTTTGTTCTTACTCAGTCCCTTCGATGCCCAGGACAGTTGTTGCTCTGAAAAGCTGACGTATGGTCTTATGAAGTCTGTAACAGTCACTGCAGCTAAAGCATTGACACTGGAGGATACTGTGCTGTAATGGATGCAAGCACACATGTAATCACTGTCACTTTGAACATTTTCACATTTTTTATCCCCAGTGCTTGTCTAGTTGAGTAGACTGAATTTGTGGTAGGTACTTTACAAAGATCTAACCTCAAAGTTCCACTGTAAGCCGCTGCTACAAACAAGCCAGGAAGACCTGGGTAATCCCTCAAGATATCCAGCGCCAGGTATGGCATCAGCTTCAAACCAAAAACAAAAATACTGTAATATTTTTTTAAAAAGTCTTTCCACAAGACTTTGGAATCTGCGTCCATTCATTTAACATAAGTGCCTCAGGACAGACACTCGTGAATTGACTGGGATACATGGGATTCTTGACTTACGATGGGGTTCCTCATCATGTGTCATAAGTCGAATTTCAATGTAAGTCAAAACCCTTTCATAAGCATCTGCGTGTGTAATGCCCTGGGGGCATTCATCTGTTAGTCCACCAGAGGGAGACATTCACCCACCTGAGGCTCTGTATTGCATTTTTGAGCGTTTTATTAAAGGTACTTTCATTTTCACTTTTCACACCATAAATTTTTTTTAATGGGGTTTGGGGCAGCGTCAAAACCATTCATTTTTGTAAGTTGAGTACATTGTAAGTCGAGGAGTATAGACAGCAGCCCAGAATCTTCACAAATTGGCATGCTATGTGAGCCCCATTTAAATGTCGTCTTGCACAAAATGGGAAAATGTAGTGTAGCATCATCTAACTTAGCTGGCTTGCTGGCCGTGCTATTTACAGTGGGTATGTCTAAACGGCAGTTTAAACATTATGTTTTGTAATTTTAGGCATTATTTTGTTGCTATGGCTTATAAACAGCTTTATTTGTATATGAATCTCATCTAATAAACCAGGAACAACCCTTAGGATTGCATCAGCAATCCTCCCAAGAGTAAAATGGGTTAGGGGTGGATGGTGTTTCCCCAGACCTTGTACACAATGAATTACTTCAACAATGACACTACAGAGTAACACCCAGACTGTGCTGTGGCAAAGCATTGAATTTCTCTAGCACATGTCTTACCTGATCTTGAGCAGACACCTTTTTAGCTGTCCACGGGTCGCAGCTCTTATAAACAGAGTACAAACACAATCCACTAAACACTGAACACAGATTAATAACCCAGAGAGACACCAAGTTCGCATACAGAGACCTAGATGGGGACACAGGTGTAGTTAATTACTAGTGTATCCATATTCTTCTAATGGCACTTCATACTGAATGTACTGTATTGTGCAGTGCTCACATTTTGGCATGGGACAGAGACTTGCAAGACACGTATCTCTGCACCTGAGCTTGGTTTGTCCCATAAGCACTGGTCCAGATGAACGTACCACCGATTAGGATGGTCCAGAATGTGTGCCTCCTAAGAGGACTGGGGTCAAAGCTGAGGAGGAGAGGTTAAACAGGAGTAAAATTCCTTCAGAGTGTGTGGTGTTCAAATAACTCTCTGTAATAACAGAACTCACTCCCATAAGTTGATTCTGCCACCTTGAACGGAGTCGTCAAGGATGATTGAGACCCCACCTCGAATCAGCACCGACTTTATGATGACGGCCAAAAAACCTGTCAGCATAATGAGCATCTGGAAAACGTCTGTCCACACAACTGCTTTCAGACCACCCTACCAGACAATGGAAGCAGTTTTACATTTTGCAGTAAATTTAGCAGTTTTGTGGAAAAAATGCCAACTTTACAGTTTAATCCTTTATCTACTCCAGATCTTTGCTCTCTGAAGATTCCTCTGGCCAGTGTAACAGACAAGTATTAAAATTTTAGGAACAAGCAAAGCTGAAAAATTTTATTTGTATTTAATCCAAATTTAGTTTGATACTGTGATACGTTTACGCTTATTAATAATTGCTGCTGCTGATTTATTAGGAATTATCCTCCTGTGACTGGCAGTAGATAGCAAAATAATAATGCAACAGAAGCACTGCAAACAATAAAAGTCCCTCCTCTGCTTTAAGTGACCTTACCAAGGTGCAGTAGAAGGTGCAGACCACTCCAGTCGAGATCACAGCTCCCCAGAGATCTATGCCTGTGACTAAGGAATGAACAGAGACATGTTCACTGGACCTGAGGCCAGTGTAATCCTTCAAGTGCACTTAGTGCCACATGTCTGCTGTCATGCTCTAAATCTCACTTGAGATCATCTGAGAGTTACAGGAATGTCTCTCAGGAAAAAAATGTAATTTGGTTATAATACTATAAGTCACATATTCAATAATAATAATAATAATAATAATAATAATAATAATAATAATAATAATAATAATAATAATAATTTATAATTTATAGTTAATAGTTAATAATTAATATGAATAATTAATAATTAATAATTTATATTTGATAAATAATAATAATAATTAATCATTAATAATTAAAAAATAATAATAATAATAATAATAATAATAATTATTATTATTATTATTATTATTATTATTATTATTATTATTATTATTA
>JBBIGC010000125.1:21622602-21641608 GCA_037576955.1 Lepidarchus adonis | reverse complement strand
TAATAATAATAATAATAATAATAATAATAATAATTATTATTATTATTATTATTATTATTATTATTATTATTGTTATTGTTATTATTATTGTTGTTGTTGTTGTTGTTATCTATCTCACATTTCCCATTGTGGTTCTTAAACAGAGTTTCTGCAGAGGTCAATACACTGCTGTAAGTGAGCACTGCAGACCTGCCATTGGTTATTATTAGTTACGTACCATGCAACAAAACCACAGAAAAATTAATATTTTTGTTAATGATGTTAATCAAACCCACCTTGGTTTAAAGCCAAAGCTGGGGCGTAGATAACTAGTCCAGTGTACAGTAGCTGCAAAAGTGGTGAGAAAAAAATGGTACTCAGTGCGACCAACCATTATTTCTTAGTTATCCAGCATAAAAGTAGAAATATTTTTAAGTCAATGCGCTTACTGTTTGAATGATAAAGAGCACTGTCCCAAACAGCCGAGTTGCTTTGTTGAATCTCAGTTCGAGGTACTGCAGGGAAACCGCGCAAATACATTACACTACAACATTAGACTTTAGAGACACAGTCAGCCACTAATATTTCTGTACTGTTTAACAAATATCTGTAAACAATGATCCATTATCTTATACATGGTGTATGTGTGGTCACCAAGAGCCATTTATTCATACTCTCTCCCACAAAAGTGTCTCTTCAACCCACTTCCCTACTGCTCCATGCTATTGGACACACAAATGGTCAGGTACCAGTGATGGCATCACACGTTTCAAATCAGAGGTAGTATCCACATTGGTGAACGGGTCAGTTATTGCCAGTTATTTAGTTATTAAGGACTTCCTCCAGGTCCTATAGAAACTGTTATTAACTTCAACTTAGCAGAGCTACAACAAAGTGTAATAAGTAACATCTCTCTCTCTCTCTCTCTCTCTCTCTCCCTCCCTCCCTCCTTTATATACATTTATCTATCTTCCTGGTTTGCAAAAGGGAACACACTTTCTCTGCTTTTTTGACTGTAATTCTGTTTACTGTCAACTCTCTCTCTTTTATGCATTTATGTAAACAAGTGCATGTGTGCAACTTTCAGTTCCACTATCTGTACATGTAAACCATATTCATATTGACAGAGAATGAATCACATCAACAAAATAGCCTGCATTCATAGGGAAATGATAGCAGAAATGATGAAAGAAGCTACCTCAGTGCATTACTTTTATAGTATAGTTGAAATAAAACAGGTAAATATAATAATCTACTGTAATATAAACTACTGTCAGATTGGAATTACTGTTACTTTATATTATTAAACCAGTGAAGATGTCGGGCAAAGCAAGATCTCCCTGACCTATTTTCATGGACAGTCTGGACTTGGTGCACCAATGAGAAATTCTCCTTTATGAAATAACTCCACCCCCATCCTGCATATTTGATGCAGTTATGTGTGTAAAATGTTTCATTAAAAACAAATAAATCTGCATAATAGTTTTATATGATAAACTACATTCTGTGTGGATTTATTTATACTGAGCTTTAGGTACACGAGGGTCACTGAAACATAAATAAGCTATAATAATTTAATAATAATAATAATTAACCCCTGATCTTTAGCTTTACTTATAATGCAGAATAGTTTCACAACCAGAAGTGCTAAAAACAAACCACACTTTTATGATAAAAATGATACATTTCTACAAATAATCGTACACAGTGGTTTGATGAGAAATGTGTTTTCTAGTGAGTAATTGTTCACAGTGGTGGTGACAGTTTAAAATCTCATGAAATGACATGAAATGGTAACAAACACGATAGCATTACACTCACATTGTTTTTAAATGGTGGTGAGATACACTTATGGCTGAAAATACCAATGAAAAAAGATTTTTTTGCTATTTACCGAACAATAGCAATAAACATGTGGCGGTTCATTGGGGGTTTGGGTAGAAAGTAAATTAGTCAAATTTGCATTGTAGACTGAGTTCCACTGTATAGAAATCAGAGTCTGTAAGTTTCTCTTTAATTAGCTATTTCACACCAAACAATTTTTAAAGCCTTTGTTTGGTTGAGAGCTTCTTAGAGAATAAAATAGCTAAGAATCATGACATGACATATTATTCTACTTCATATGTGAGCCAACCACAATGAAAACTCAAGCATCACTTCCACATGAATAAAATGTATATTAACATGGGAATAAGTTTGTTAACAAAATGTATGCATTCACTGATGTACAGATTTCAATGAATGTAAATTCAGTGCATATAGTGTCTCACCTCGTAGGTGCTGGTTATTCCCAGTCTGTAGAAGATGGGGAGGAACAGCTCTGAGCTGACCCCCACCATCAGAATGTACGAAACAGAGTTGAGGATGAAAATGGCCCCAAAGCAGTACACTTCCACGGGCGTGTTCAGCACTGTGATAGCTGACATGAAGCTGGCGGTCAGACTCAGAGCCACCGGCAGAGCCGTCATGCTCCGTCCTCCCATCAGGAAATCCCTGGAGCTGTTCTGTACCCCCTGAGCAAAGGCGTAATACACACCAATGGCTGCAGAGGTGACTAACATAAGAGTAAACACCACATAGTCCCATGCAGTGAAAGATGTTACAGTTGCTGGGTCCTCCAGGTTTTCCATTGTGCTCAGCTCTTTTCTTTGTGTTTTTAAAGGAGATTCTTCTGTATCACAAGCAAGGACGTGAAGTGCTGAAAATAACGACTTTTACTCAGTTGATGCCATGACCGTGTACGAGGAGCCAGTGAAGACAGTGAGGACAGAAATGCCCCAACAGATAACACACCTCTGAGAGCTCTTATTGTCCTCCGGCCTGTGTCGTAAGGAGCTTGATAAGGGGGTATTACTGTAGCAAAACTATTCACCAGTGTGTGCTGGGAGTTGTGCAACCATATCTTAACCTGTATGAGTGTGTGATCAGATTTATAAATGTGTATAAGAATTTGTAAATGTGTAAAGAGATTGGCCAGTGTACTGAGTGTATTTATTCATGTAAAGAACATGTTACAGCTGTAAAGGCGAAGATAAATCTATGTGTGTCAAAACTGTAAATACATGCAAAGTTGTTAATGGCTGAACAAGTATTTCACACCAACACCAACAGCTGAAAATACAAAAAGGTCATACGTGACTTTTGGTTCACTTCTACTGCAGCAGATCAGCAAATGTGTGTCACAAGTGTTGTTACCCAGTTTAACTCAGAATTCTGATTTCCACAACAGCTATTATTTCACGTCGCAGAATATTTCACTACATGATTTCAAGCTCAGTGGATGATAGTTGTTGGTCATAAAACAGAAGACCTTATACATGTATATTTATTCATTTATAAATGTTTTAATAATAATAATAGTAATAATAATAATAATAATAATAATTTACTATTATTAATCAAATCATACAGTGTCCATCCAGTTGTAATATCCTGGAACACCTTATTTGGCCTTATTTGACTGATTGAACAAATGTATTGAAGAGATTTAATATATATTACATTAAATGGTACTAATAGAATACTTATGTTTACCCAATATCCAAGAGTTTTACTGAGAAGTGCTTTAATTAAAAAAATAAATGGAAGAAAAGCCGTACAGTAATAGCAACCCTGAACCCTTTCAAATAATTTTTGTTGATCCCTACAAAGGTAATTCCATAACATCACATAAAATACATGTACATATTATCATGGCATGCTTAATGCATGTTACATTCTGTAATTAAAACTGAATAATTAAAACGTGCCAAATCTGCTTTTTGATTTTAATCATTCTGCGTTAGTGATGTGGGATACCAATAACAGTGTGGCAAAAAAGTATTCGACAAATCTGCAAGTTTTCCCACTTACAAAGATTAGAGAGGTCTGTAATGTTCATCATAGGTACACTTCAAACAAAGCATCCAGGAAATCACTTTGTTTGATTGTAAAAGAATTTATTTGTATAATGGTGCAGAAAATTATTTTTATTTATTTATTTTATTTTAATTATATTTTAGCACTTACAAACAAGCAAGAATTCTGGCCCTCACAGACTGTTACTTCTGCTTTAAGAATCTCTTCTATCTTCCACTCGTTACCTGTATTAATGGCACCTGTTTGAACTTGTTATCTGTATAAAATACACATGTCCACACATTCAAACAGTGAGACTCCAACCTCCACCATGGTCAAGACCAGAGAGCTGTCTAACGACAGCAGGGACAATATTGTAGACCTGCACAAGACTGGGACGAGCCAATCTACAATAGGCAGCAGGTTGGTGAGATCAACTGTTGGAGCAATTATTAGAAAATGGCACAAATACAAGATCACTGACAATCTCCCTTGACCTGGTTCTTTATGCAAGATCTCACCTTGTGTGGTAGAAATGATCTTGAGAACGGTGAGGAAACAGCCCAGAACTACACTGGGGGAACTGGTCAATGACCTAAAGACAGCTGAGACCACAGTAACAAAGGTTACTATTTGTAACACATTACATCGTCATGGATTAAAATCCTGCTTAAGCCAACACATGTCCAGGCCCATCTAAAGTTTGCCAGAGACCTTCTGGATAAACCAGAGGAGGATTGGAACAATGTCATGTGGTCAGATGAGACCAAATGAATGCCATTTGCTGTGTTTGGAGGGGGAAGAATGCTGAGTTGCATCCCAAGAACACCATACCCACTGTGAAGCATGGGGGTGGAAACATTATGCTTGTCTGTAAAGGGGACAGGACGACTGATTCATATTAAGGAAAGGATTAATGGAGCAATGTATCATGGACTTTTGGGCGAAAACCTCCTTCCATCAGTGAGAACGCTGAAAATAAAACATGGCTGGATCTTCCAGCATGACAATGATCCCAAACACACCACTCTGGCAACAAAGGAGTGGCTACAGAAAAAGCATTTCAAGGTTCTTGAGTGGCCTCACCAGACCTCAATCCAATAGAGAATCTGTGGAAGGAGTTGAAAATCTGTGTTGCCCAGCCACAGCTTCAAAACATCACAGCTCTTGAGAACATCTGCATGGAAGAATGGGTCAAAATATCAACTACAGTGTGTGCAAACCTGGTGAAGACCTACAGGAAAAATTTGACCAACCAAGGTTTCATTACAAAGTATTGAGGTGAATTTTTGTTACTGACCAAATACTTATTTTCTGCATCATTATACAAATAAATTCTATAAAAATCATACAATGTGATTTATTGAATTTTTTATACATTCTGTCTCTCACAGTTGAAGTGAACCTGTGATGAACATTACAGACCTCTCTCATCTTTTAAGTGGGACAACTTACAGAATCTCTGGCTGCCTAATGCTTTTTTTGGGATTTTATGTTTGCCGTTCGTATGGTGTAAAAAAACCCGTTGAATGTCGCATTTGTTTGCCGCCAATTTCTGCCAAAATCTCGGTGAGCGCAAAGAAAATGCCTACACTGCATTTACATGTCATTAACAAACTGTTCTAGAGGACCAAATATATATCCCATGATCACAGGGTGTGTAGTCAGAGGGTAAACCTCTCTGCCTACATCACTGTATCAGGAGGATTTTTAACACAAGGACATGAAGGTTTAGCTTTAATAAAGTTATAAACATTCTATACTGTTTTTTAATTTATTGGAGCTTGTTTTAAAAATCCTTCGCATACAGTGACGTATTATATTTATATACGTATATGATGTAATGGAGCTGAGGCTTAGGGGGACGCGTGCTGTTGCCACATGGCCCCCTGGGTAATTGTTTTCGTGTGTTTGGACTGTGTTTTTGGTGGTTGTTGTGTTGTGTGTGTGTTTGTTTTGGGACTTTTTGGGGGTTATTTGGTGTAATTTTGTGTGGGTTTGAGGGTGGATGGCTGGGCTCACCACCACTGTGTTCAGCCATTCACAGCATTGGGGTTCTGATATCTGAATGCTCTATGTGTGCTATGCCATTTGGGGGTGCACTAATGCTAATTTACGAGTTCTTTTAGGAGCTTTAATAAAGCGACAGGCCGTTTTCCAATTCAAGCATCAAACCCTGGTGTCAGTCTTCATCTTTTCCCTCGTTGATTATCCAAGCTGGAAAATCTTTACAATATATAAAACGTTGCCATATGTGGAGGATATATATTTATTTATCATGAATCCAATAAAGGATTAACTATGCCCTTCCTCATTACTGCCTTCACATGTAGATACAGAGCATTACAGTGCTAGAGCTGCCAGATGGTGTTCAACAGAGACGACCCAAACGCGAATGTAACGTCACTCTGAAGTTTGATTAAACGCTGCTACAAAACGCCTAGGACGCTCAGAGCGCATTCATTTATCCCAGATTTGAACACCTGTGTGGACAAGGCCTAAGACATGATGTTCCACTCATGACCTATACTTTGACTTCAACTGATGGTGTTCATGTCATTATCAGATTGTTCCCTTGCATTAGTTTAAAAAGCGAATGTAACCCATAAGCCAAACAACAGCTAGTCTTGTTGACTCATTTGACGATCTTTTGTAGAAAACTGTAGCAATACATACGTATAAAAACAATAACTAATTGGGAGGCTTGAGTGAGCTGTAACTTATATTTTACCTTTTAGTTGTCTGTATTTTGTGAAATACTTTCCAGCCACAAAGACCTTTGCATTTACAGATTGACTCTTCTGCATGGGTTAATGTAATACCTTTCAAATCTCTTCACACATTTACAGATTCTTTTACGTATTTACAAATCTGATTACACACATTTGCAGATCCCTGTACTCATTTACAGATTTATTTTACACTATGTTCTTGGCATAACACGTGTAGCTCTCGGTTACACATAGCAAGATCATTTTCTGATGTTCCACTTAATATGTTCGTTCGAAATATTTTGCTGAAAAATATGCAGTCGATCACACTGACCTAACTTAAACGACTTTTAGTTTGAAAATACAAACAGCGCTGTACTGTCTTTATTTCGACGAATATAAAGCGTTTTTATATTTCAAACCGCAATTTTAAATATATAAAGCACGTTTATTACAAATTGGAGAAATTATACAGTAACGTCGTTTATTTTAAGAGTACATAATCGTTAAAACCACGTGTATTGTTGAATAATACGGAATTGTGAAAACCTTTATTTTGAAAAATGTTTTCGGAACCTCAACAAAAACGCTTCACTGAAAATGGCGGCCTCCTGAGACGGCATGTGTATCAACAATTCAAGATCCTTTGAAATTTAGGTGTTGTTTTTGTAAAGTCGGAAATTCTGTTTGGATCCACACTTAAGAGGAGAAAATGAAGCTTAAAGTCAAGCCTCTGTCTCATAAATCGGAAAACACTTTCCGGGTAAGTTTTACTCTACAAGCTCTAAGTGAGAAAAGGTAGAAATAGTGGCAGAGCTCCCATGAGGCTGAGTCTGGATAAATTACTGTACTTTTAAAAAGTCGCTTTTCTGCTTATTATCAATTATAGTTTTTATAATGCGTTATCTGTCGATGAATCGAGTTGATTATTATACGTTTGGTTTAATATTCTTTGTTTTGCCTTGCAGTTTCTCACGTTTTCCGAGCGTCTTGCAAATGTCAACATAGATGTAATTCATCGCATTGATCGAACAGGAAGCTATTGTGAGGTGAGGATGATCAACGTGATTGACACCAAGTTTATTTAAAATGTTGCTCTTTAATAAGTCTGATTTAAACGGATTCATTGCACTTAACACCTTTACTGTGTGCATCTTCATGCCTAATGCTTAGGTGTATATATTTCTGTATTAGGAGGTAGACACTTACTTTTATCAAAGCTTAACACAATGGAGGGACCTGAATTTGACCGAACACTATAGTAAGTGTAACTTTTTTTTTTACATTTATAAAAGTGCTCTTTCATTATTGCTTACTTTTTACACTTCATTTTTTATATTTGCACTACGACAGGGGTGTCAACCTGGTCCTGCAGGGCCGGGATCCTGCACAGTTTGGTAGTTTCCCTCCTCAAACATGCTCATTACAGGTGATATGAACCAGGTGCACCTGAGCAGAGAAATCATCAAACTGTGTGGGACACCAGCCCTCCAGAACCAGGCTGCCACACCCCTACTCTATGCCGTCATTTGTTGCATTGCTTATGCACGCTGTCCAATACAGTGAGGACCTGCTGCTCTGCACAGTTTTAGTGATTGCCTGCCCCACACACCCAAAGACAAACCTGCTTTTTAACTCATTATCAAGCTCCTTGTGACCTGTCGAAGGCAGCCAATACCTGAAACTCTACAGGGCACAGGACTGGATTTGGGAACGACTTGTCTTACAGATCTATTTGTTCCACAGTAAACTTTCTAAAGGAGGTGTCGCACAAAAGTCAGTCTTTCAACATGTTGGTGTTTCACCAAAATGCTATAGTGGAGAGTTTGAAGACTCATCTATCAGTGAAGAACAGCTTGGCTTACCAACCACTTCTGGAGTAAGCGTTTTTTCTCCCCATATTAAAAAACAGTCAAGACTGTAGACGAGGTTAAAGTTTTGTTTTGTGTTCCTTTAATTAATCATATAAAAATAGAATGTCTTTATTGTCATGGCACAAGTACAATAAGATGGGTTTGCAGCTTCTCTGCTATAAAGATAATATATAATTCCATTGTAACTGCAGATAAAAATAGCAATGAATACAGTACAGACAGTATGAGGAGTGATGGCAATGGAACAGATTGCAACTCTCACGTGTAATGCAGAATAGCAGTAGTGGTAGAGTGAGTAATGATTAAGACAATGTCAGTGTTTAGTAAACATAACAATGTAGTTAAATTGAATCAATTGGGAATAAAATGCAGAAAGTGTGGGAACAGTAGAAATATTTTACACGTGCTGCAGTACTTGTGGAGAAAGTGACTTTAACAGGATCTGGAGGGTGTAGTATGTTGAACATTGCTGGATAATAGTGGTTTATTTCAACACTTTTCAGAAATTAACAGTGACAGATAATATTTATCTTTGCACTATTAAAGCACACCCAGGTTTCCTGAAGGAGCATCTTTCAAAGCTGACATAGCTTGGATTGATTTGAGTGTTCTTCAGTCTGTTCTTATCTAAAAATGACAAAAACAGAATAAAAGAATCATCGTTTTATAGACTATTTGACTGATTGACTACTGTGTATCTCATTTATGGTTGATAATATGTAAAGCTGGAAGGCATGGTAATAGTATGGATAATGGTAAGGTAAAAAGTATATTGATGGACAATAGATCACCTATAAGTAATTTTAGCTATCAATGCAAACATGACATATGTCTCAATTGCAAAACACTAAACCCATTTACCTCCACAGTCTTGTGGTGCAGCTTGCACGAGACCTCCAGACGGACTTTTATCCTCATTTTCATGATTTCTTCATCATCATCACCTCGTTGCTGGAGACACAGGATACAGAGGTGCTGGAGTGGTCCTTTACCTGCCTTTCCTACCTGTACAAGTACCTTTGGAGGCTGATGGTCAAGGATATGGATCGGGTATATAGGTGAGAAGGAAACTGAGGTCAAAATGTTCATAAAATGTTAATATCACATAAGATCAATAAAAAGATCAATAAATATTTTAAACAGAAATGTCAGGCTTCTGAAAAGTATGTTCATTCCTGTGCACTCAATACTATGTTGGGCCACTGCATCAATGCAGTGTGGCATGGAGTCGATCAGCCTGTGGCACTGCTGAGGTGTAATGAAGCCCAGGTTGCTTTGATAGCAGACTCCAGGTCGTCTGCATTGTTGGGTCTGGTGGGTGTCTGGATCTCTACATTTAACCCATCACACGTGCACTCTGCCAGCAACAGAGGCACCTGGGGAGCAGTGAAGTGGGGGCAGAACCTTGCTCAAGGTTACCTCAGTACCGGGACTTGAACCTGCCACCTTCTGATCCCAGGGGCAATGTTCTAACCACTAGGCCATCACTGCTCCTAATGTCAAGACTCTGGGACTTTGGTCCAGGGCTTTTTCTCCTGAGCCCAGGTAAGACGCTTCTGACGTGGTCTCTGGTTCAGAAGTGGCTTGACACAAGGAATGCAACATCTGTAGCCCATGTCTAGGATTCGTCTGTGCGTAGTGACTCATGATGCGCTGACTCCAGCCTCAGTCCACTCCTTGTGAATCTCCCCAAAATTCTTGATTGGATTTTGCTTGGAAATCTTTTTTAGCAGTGAAGTTTTGTGGCTTACCCTCAATGACTGTATTCTGAACATCTGTCAAGTCAGCAGTCTTCCCCATGATTGTGTAGCCTCCTGACCCAGACTGAGACCCTTTTAAGGCTCAGGAAACCGTTTTGAGTTAATTAGCTGATTAGGGTGTGACACCATGACTTTACAAGATTAAACTTTTTCACAATTTTCTAATGTTTTGAGATAATGAATTTTGGGTTTTATTATACTGAAAGCCATAATCATCAAAACTCCAAGAAACAGAGGCTTGACATATTTTACTCTATGTGTAATGATCTATTAAATATATGAATTTCACTTTCTGAAAGGAGTGTCAAGAAATATTGAACTTTCTCACGATTGTCAATTTTTTTATTTTACAATTTTTTTTCTCAAACCCAAGGTGACTTTACACAGCAATAGATATAAATTAAATGCAATATATATCAAAACAGTTTACACAAAGTACACACAAAGCGTGCCATTGTGATGCTGCTCTTTCTATTGTCAAGACATAAGAATTCCTGTGATTGTGCTTCAGTCTTTACAGTAAACTCTTGGAACACAAGAAAGAACACATCCGCAACTTTGCAGCTGAGAGTTTCTCTTTTTTGATGAGAAAGGTAAGAGCCAAGCACATTTGTTGGCCCTTTATGTTTAGTCTTTTTACATCTGCTGATGATGGTAATTCAATTCAATATGTGTCTTTGTCTTGTTGCTCAGGTTTCAGATTTTGATGGTCTATTCACACTGATGTTCATGGACCTGGAGAAGCACCCTCAGAAGGCCCAAGGAGTCGGGCAGCTCATTTTTGAGATGTGCAAAGGAGTCAGAAACATGTTTCACTCCTGTGCCAACACGGTGAGAGATATACATATGCTGACATCACAAAACTTCATATTTCTAACATGCTGCTTTCACTGCTTATTATTTTTGGAGCTTTTTATATTCTTGGTACATTTTGAAACCGTTATACTGTAGTTATATATTACATTGACCTCTCTTATTTTTTTGACTCTTTTTGCACACTAGTTACCCCTTCAATTACACGGGCCTGTGTATGGAACCACATTTATTTTTTCACTCTCATAACTACATAAATTATATTATTTTCCTAGTAGATAATGAGTAATTTGCAGAATATACTGAATAATAAGATGAATAACTTGAGAAAATCACATTTTTTCTAGCATTAATTTGAACAAACAGAAGTTGAATAATTGTGTTTTTCTCAGGCTTTGCCAGTGATTCTTCAGAAGCTTGGTCCAGGTGAACAGGAGTCTGTTGTTCTTCCCTGGGATGCTGTTAAAGAGGCACTGGATCAAATGGCTGAGTCTTCAGCTAATTACATTGAGAAGGAGAACATCTTGGTCCTTTGGGATTCATTGCAGGTAGACAGATTTTCCCCAATGCAGAAAGATGGGCAGAAAAGTCTTCTTTAATATCTATATTTCATGTGCCAACCTGAGGGTAATGGGGTTCATGACAGATGGCAAAAATATCATAACATTTATTTTAATTCATATCCATTTCATTTCCTCCATTCGGGATCTGTCACAATATGTATTTTTCCATCAACTGTTAAGACAAAGCCAATGAAGGTGCCAGCAGTGCTACATTTGGGGGAAAAAATATTATTATACAGTGTGTTTTTCAAACTGTTCATGTTCATCTCTAGTTCATGCGGTTTGTTTTTTGCCATTTCTGTCATGTTCTTAGGGTTGTGTGAAAGACGTGTTGCCGAGGTTGGCAGTGGGTGACCCTAACCAAGCCAGCGAACACATGGAAAGAATCTTGTACATTTACCACACACTAGTGGAGCATCGTAAAGGAGCCAGGATCACCAGCCCACAGTCTGTGTGTGAGGTATAAATGTGCCCACATTGGTTTGACTCTTAATAATCGCTGCATGGTTCACATTGTGAAAACGTCTCTCTTGGTTTGGTTTTTGCAGATGCTGGTCCAACTGGTGCAGACTCCAGGCATGTCCTACTCTTGCTGCCAGCTTCTGTTACAGGTGGTCTCATCCTTTCTACTGGGAGAGAATGCATCTCTACTGGCCAGCCTGACTCAAGACCTGGTCAAAAAGGTGTGTGTAAACGTGTGGTTTTTCTGGTTTTTCTGCACATTTGGGAATTTCCTGATAAACTAACTTTTCTCCTCAACTTAGGTCTTCACCAGTGGGATGGATCGGGATCTCATTCTGGAATTTGCCATGGAGATGTTTGATATGAAGCCATTTGAGCAGGTCAGTATATGTGAGAATTAAACTTTCATTGGTGTCATAAGGGGAAACATGCGCAGTACTTAGTGATGTTACCTCACAACAAGAAGGTCCTGGGTTTTATTACCAGCCAGAGTACCTTTGGTTCTTTCTGATTGGAGTTTGAGTGTTGTGGGTTGTGGGGCAATGGGGGCGTAATGGAATCAGAAGGTTGCCAGTTCAAGTCTCAGCCCAGCCAAGGTCAGCACCGCGGTGTTCTTAAACGACCATTACACTGCTCCCTGGGGGAAGCTGATCGCTGCATGTTGCTCCATGTGTGCATTAGTAATGGGTTTAATGGAGAGGTCACATTTCATTGTGATGCACTGTGTGTGATGACAAATAGTCACTTTCAAAGGGAGACAAAAATTTATACATTGATTATAATGGAAATGGTAAGTTAATTACTTATTTAAAAAAATATAAATTACCAATATAAAATTAACATTGTGTGTGTGTGTGCACGCACATCTCACTGTCAGAAATCTTGGCAAAGGAACTTCACATTGCAGGTTTACTGAAGCCAGAGAACATCCTCAGTAGTACTGGCTTTGCTTTAACAGAGAAGCCCAATGTTAAATGCAGGAAATGCATTGAAACCACAATGTATTCATAAGAAAACTTCAGCATGGCTAAAAATAATGCTTAGAGTTACCTTTTTTAGTACAGCACAACAGCAATAGCTAACTTGAAGTTTCAGTCAGTTTTCCCTGTGAAAGCATCTGCCTTTATTTTACATTCTCCCCTAATCTTAAATCGCTGCGAGGTTGTTGTTGTTGTCATTCATGATGCACATGAATCCGTTAGGTGACATTACTGATTATACCATATGCACATGGGTCATTTTGGGGAACAGGTTTCATAATTTTGGTACACAGCTTCAATCACACCAAAAACAGATCCACTTACAAACACCATCAATGAAGATCAGATCAGATCTGAGCTCAAATTTTAAATTGAGTGTTAAGGGAAGCTAAAGTTTTATTTAGTGTTTTTTTTTTTTGTACTAAAGTACTACTCCTCTCTCTGCAGCTCTTCCTGCCCAGTTTGCTGCAGTTTGTTGAACAGCTGTTCTTCAATGAGGACTCTGTAAGCCGACTGCGTGCTTTGGAGCTGCTGGTCAAGCTGATCCTGGCCAAAGCCCACCCACCCACTGATGGCTCCATGGCCTTTGAGAAATACCCATTACTCTTCAGTGGACAGCCTGTAAGGTGAGGGAGAGCATGCATTTCAATCATTACAAGTGGGACAAAAAACTAAACATTCTAGTATTGCTATTTTTTTTTTTTTTAATTTGCTGCCATAAGATGCTCCAAGGCCTCATCCTTATATCGAGAATGGTTGGAAATGGGGAAGGTCAGAGTTGCCAAGATGCTGCATTATTTTAATGTGCTGCCACGTCTGCTTTTAAATCAAAGAATCGCAATAATGTAATGTTGTTGGCAAATTATTGCGTCTGTATCGTGTCGTCCACCTCTTTGGCAATTCCCACCATTATCAATCTTCTTATTTCACTTCTGTTATACTGTAGAGCATCATTGCATACACATTATAATTTCAGGATGGTTGTTTATTATTTGTTTGCTGTTTTTTCAGGTTAAGTGGTGTGGAGAAAGCCCCGCCAGGATCTGTTCCTCAGCTCATCCTCTCTCTCATAGACATCCCTGAAGAGCAGCCACTGTTGGATCTCTCGCAGCCCTGGGCAGCCCTCATGCTGCTTCCCCACCTCAGGCAAGACTCATTTTTCTATTGGGGGTGTAGTATTCACCCATTTGTGCACTACATGGCGATTTTTGTATTGTTGTTTGGTTATTATGTCCTTGAAATGTGTGTTACATATTGGTGATGAAGTGAATGTTGTTCTCCAGGCCCCTGGAAGCTGCTAGTGTGATCCCTCCTCTCACTGCTCTGCTGAACAGACTCTTACATGGGGTGCTGAGTGACACACTTGGCAGAGGTCAGTACTTTGTGTTTGTGTGTGTGTATATTGATGTTGTGTCAATGTTCTTCAAGGAGAGGTCATGTCATCAAATTAATGTTCAAAGGTTTTATTAAAGACCGAGAGAAAAAAAGAGTACAAGTTAAAAGTTTGTGAAAGACAGATACTCCTATATTGGGATCCAGGGGAGAAAGTCAGGAGAAAAGAAAAGCGTGCAGCACAGTGTTTCACTTTGCATTGAAGATCTCTGAGCACGTCAGTTGAGGGTCAGCTCAAGATTTTTATACCTAGTCAGAGCTGAGGGGTTTGTCACCAGTTTCAACCAGTTTCAGCCAGGTGTTAATGTCGTGTGTGTGAGGTGCCACAGTCTTATTTTATCCTTGATGGTGGGCAACTTGACAGTTTGTTTAAGACAATAAAAATGTTAATATATATATATATATATATATACCCACTAGTTTTTCAGTGGGTAGTCGGTGTCATATTTTTTCCATGTGCCCAGTAGAGTTTATTTTGAAAGCCAGGGCTCCGCGATCGACAGTGAGTCTGCCAATAATGGGGTCAGAGGGCCTTACATGTTTTGTAACCCTAGATTCCAGTTTTGTGACCCTAGAAGCACCAATACACAAAAATGTGTTTGTAAATGAAGAGTGCTTTTAAGTAATTTAAAAAAACTTTATTAAACTTTTTTTATCCCTGCAATTTTGTTGTTTTGTTGATTGTGTGTCATTTTTTGCATTCTGATGGATGAATTGCATTTTTGTTTTATTAAGATCTTTATCAACACTTATTCTTCTACTAGGAGGGCTTTTTGTGGCCAGACAAGCTCTAACAACCCTCCTGAGCTTTAAGGAAACCGCACTGGTCCTGTCTCTGCTCCCAGATGAGCTTGTGAGGCGTGTCATTGAGTAAGTGATAAAACTTACTATTCCAGCTGCTTTTTTGGGATGCTCTTATTATGGTGTTTCCATTCCCAGTCCTGTGGACCCACTGCCGCACAGATTAAAGTATCATCTGCTGGTATGTGGGGGCAGGAAATAGTTGGCAGTGGCTCCTCAGCCGGGGAATTGGGAGACACTGTTCGTCTGTTAATAAGAACTGCAAAATGGGATATGTTTGTTCTTTGCAGGAAATTCCCTACTGACCTCTCTGCACTTTTACTCGCTGACCTGTACTATACTCGACTGTCACTAAATGGCTGCTCCGCCCAGCTATCCCATGGTTCCCTACTAGAACTCTATCAGATTCTGTATTCCAATTTTTCTTCCAACATCTCCAAGGTAGGGTTGTAGTTTATTGATGCCCGCCCCATGTAAATCTCCTAACTGTTTTATTTATTTGAATGTGTTCATTGTAAACGAACTCGAATGCTGTTTTTCACCTCAGATTCGCCTTCTGACCTTGAGAATTATGTCACACTTTGAGGCAGAACTTCCCAAACCTGCAGAGGTACCTTACTCCCATGTGACATCTTTGCTTTTATCATTTTGTGGTCATTAGATCATAGAACGGTGTTGGCACTATTCTTTTCTCCACAGGGGGAGGACAGCTCGAGCACGCAGACTGTGTTTGCTATCTGCCTTCAGGCTGAACAGGTTCCAGCCACAGTGCAGGACTACAGAGAGAAACTGCTACACCTGCGCAAACTGCGTCATGATCTTGTGCAGCCCTGCCTTCCTCAGGGACCTTTCCAGCAGGTACCGCAAGCTTGATGTCTCCACTTTATTTGTATAATGCTCAATACATGTTCTGCACATGCTCAAATTATAAGTGACAAATTATCTAAATAAATTTTGGTTCTTTTTATCAATTAGGATTAACATTAAAAAAAGTTTTTGTTGTTGAGTCATGTTTACCCTGACTTCACAGTAGGTAAGCGTAAGTCGGCACTGTTATCGGCTTCGTTCTGTTATACAGGCATGAAAGTTGAAGATATTTATTTTATATTTGATTAAAAAACTGCACTTGATGGAACTTACCTTAAGGAAGGATAATAATAAAAAATGTTTAAATACCTATTCTACTTTACATATACCAGAAGTTTGCTTATTTGTTGTGTGTTCACTCTGATCCACAACAATAATGAAATCAAGTGAGGGAACAGTCAGTTCTTAAAGTTGATGCATTAGGAAACACACTAAATGAAAGATCTAGTGAGTGTATAGACTGTTTGGGAACTAAATCAAGATTTTTTACATCAGTAAAGTTTTTCCATCTTGTGGATCATTTAAATTTGATTTAATGACAACTAAAGCATCTGCATAGCATCTACACACGGGTTTCCAGTCTTTATCTACAAGGGACTGGTGTGGCTGTAGGTCATTCCAATATGATTTGCTTAAAAGCAGAGACCGACTGAGTGAAACTGCAGTCACATCAGCCCTTTGTAGATAAGACTGGATGCACTGATCCAGAGTGAACCATCAAAAGAAATTGTTACCAACCTGACTGCCTCAATAAAACAGTGTACGTTTGTGGTAATGATGATACTCTTTGTTTTTATAGGTCCCACTGCGGTATCTCATCGCAATGCTGTTTGTAAATTTCAGACCATTGTGGGATCCTGTAATTGATCTGCTTGTGTGAGTCTACAGTTATAAGTGTATAAACTGTTCTTTAGGTGTGTTTCTGCTTTTTTGGGGGGGCTTGAAATTCAGCATTTGTTATTTTCAGGACTCATGCCCGGGGGATGGACAACAAAGACTTCTGGAAGGTCTACTTTGAGCATTTAGAGATGGTTGCTGGTCTGGCTGGTAAGTTGTCTTTAATCAAAGGAGTTAATCAATATGATTATCAACTTTCATGTGTGCACTATATACTGATGGATGACTGTATAACAGTTTAAACTGACCTAAATAGTTGTCTGTTCTCAGAGAATGAGCTCATGGAGGAAGAGTCGGAGGAGGATGGGGATAATCAAAATGAAGGGTCAGGACAGATGCGGGGCCAAGGTACAGATGTCATAAACAGTGGAGATGTAGGAGTTCTGTTTCTGGAACAGCTGGACCAGGCCGCCGACATTAGTGATCGCACGGACTTCATTAACTTCCGCAGCTTACTGTGGAGAGCCCTGCTCCAGTTCTCTGACAGAGTGGAACCACGCAGCCGGGAGCTCAGCCCCCTGCTGATGCGCTTTATCAGGTGTGTGTGTGTGTGTTGTGTTCTTTTAAGTCATGGTTATGGGCAAAGACATAGGCCATGCACAAAGACAAATGCTAGTGTCAAACTCTAGTAATGCTGACACAGCAATTCAAGTGAATTTTTTTCAAGACTTATTGTCTGTCTGAGTATAGACAGACAGACAGACTTACACACAGGCTGACAGACTGGCACACAGGCTGACAGAATCATTCGGATTTGGGATACTGATTTAATCCCAGAGGGTAAATTATTCTCTGTGTTCTACTCGTCTGGGGCAGTAAACACACCTGGAGCAGTGGGCATCCACTGTAGCAGTGCCCAGGGAGCGTTGGGAGTCAGGTGCTTTGCTCAATGGCACTTCAGTCTGCAGGCTGGTTCTAGATCCTAAGGGAACCCATGACCCTGAGGTCACAGACCCACCCATTAGACCATGGCTGCCCAGTGAAATTGATCTCTGCAAGTGGGCAATGATTATGATCATTATTTTTATTTTATCATTTTCTAATTTTTCGTTCTAAAACACTCAACTAACCAATGGAAGCTTTGCGATTGTCCTGTTCCAGACTCACTTCCAGTTATTCTGCCTTTTTTGTGAATGAATTCCAGTGAAATACTGTATAAAGGGCTGCAGGTTTGAATCCGCAAAGCCTGAACTGTAGTGGTAACTATATGCTGGTAATGGAATTTGATTCTGAATCCATCAGCTATCATCTGAAACATGTATATTTGGAAAAGATGAAAAATATAACATCTGTAATAAAGATTTATAATTTGACATTTTACAAAATTTGTTGGAGAAACTCTGCTGGAAACTGATGTTTGTTTTCATTCCTTGCTGGGACTTTGTGTTTTGAGTGTTTACAGTCTAAACTTAACCAGTGGTCAAGCTTAATCATCTAATTTCCCCATAAATGGCTGATCTGTTTATCTTTGGATTGATTTGCAGGAATGAATTCTATCCATCTGACCTTCTGGTGGCTCCCACTCAGAACCTGATGAAGAAAAAACACTCATCACAAGAAGATAAGCCAGAGTCTGAAAAGGAGGATGTGGACATGAGAGAAGGAGATGAAGAGGAGGAAGATGATGAGTCCAAACAACCAGAGAGAAAAATACCAAGAAGAGCAGCAGCCAAGTAAGATCCATTATAGTTTGATAGCTAGTCATGCTTTTCTTGTGACAGAAAAATGTCTTTCATTTCATTTTAAGCGTCATTCAGACATTACAATTCTTACACTGGGTGCTGGTGTAATGACCTCCTTTTAAAGTGCTACTCTGTGATTTATTCATTTCTGCCTGGACTGGCCATGTCAGTGTTTTTCCTTCTTGCTTCCCTGAGGAAATTATGGGCTGAATTACTCTTGATACATTAATTATTTTGACATTTTAGTTCTTAAAATTTTCAGTCCTACACCTGAGGTTTCTGGCATATGTAGGAAAAATATATTTTTAAGGCTGGATACACACACACACACACACACACACACACACACACACACACACACACACACACACACACACACACACACACA
>JBBIGC010000125.1:21603452-21622502 GCA_037576955.1 Lepidarchus adonis | reverse complement strand
TATACCTGAGGTTTTTTGTATATGTAGGAAAAATATATGTTTAAGGCTGGATACACACACACACACACACACACACACACACACACACACACACACACACACACACAAAACCCTTATTGTGAAATGGTTGATGCTTTACAAAAGTCTTTCAACCATTTACTTTTTTGGGGTCAGTGTGTTCCTTTTCTGGTTCAGTGTATGTTTTTTGACCATTTGGATGTAATATAAGGGTTTGGAAAAAAATATCTGGATCAACAGAAAAACTAGGAATTGCTATTTATATTGCCAAGTCAATTATATAATTATTATTAAATAATTATGTGTTATAAAAAAAAGTGTTACAGAGAACATTAACCCAAAATGGGACTTCAAAATATGCAGAGATTTTCAATCAAATATTAAAGTATATATTATTAAATATATTGTGTTTGGTTTTTGCTATTTTTCAGACAACTTATTTCCCATTTAAAACTCTTTTCCAAATTCACCAACCCTAAAGCTTTGTACATGGAGTCTGACTTACATGAGCTTTACACACAGGTAAGTGTAAACACATCCTACATTCCAGCTCATTTCATCCAAATGACCAGCAAATACCAGACACCATTTCTCTTCTGCAGTTACTGTCCCACAAAGACCAGGAAATACAGAAAGTGGCTCTGGACTGTATGATGACATACAAAGACCTAGACATCCTCCCTTACAAGTAAGTGCACTTCTTCAGTTATCAGCTTGCCCTTCACTTTGTACACTGATGTTGCTGCCATTGCTTTGATTGTGTAATGACACCACGGTTAGGTATCCTACTGTAGTGAGGCACATGAAGAAAGCCCTTTATTTCCAGAGAGGATGCTGATGATATCTACCAGTATGGATCAGGTTTCTCTACACTCTGAGAAAGGAGGAATGTGTGCACTGCTCCAAAATCCTGACAGTTGAAAAAGCCGTACTGTGACCCACTATTACTCTATTATAGGATTTGTTTCACATCCCCATGTTCCCAAACTCTTCAGTCATCAGCTTATAAGAGTAATACCGAGCATGCACCCATCCCTGACCTACTTTCCAGGCTTTTAGCAGGGATATGATTTCAGAAATGATTTTGTGTGCCTGCTTTTTAAAACCCTTATAGCATGTTGTTTTGCTTTATTTACTTATTTATTTATTGTAACTGCGTTGTTGAATAATGCATTGTTTTTACTATTTCATTTTACCAACAAATAATAAAAAAATGTTGAGGGGCACTTTTCTGCAGAATTTCTCCTATTATTTCCAAAGGGCAACTTGTCAAAAAACACAGGTACATACATATATGTCTACTTGTGAAAAATAAGTATGGAAACAATTTATTTGTTCAACATATGTAAACGAGGATGCATTTTACGTCTTTGATTCAGTGCCTGAAGATGATTTTGTAGCTTTTTAAATTTTTTTATTCAACGCAAAATATCAACAGATGCATTATTCTTCTTTGGAGAAAGTACGAACATCCTTACCAATTTTTCTACATGACAAAAACATGTCATTTCTTTGCACATATACTTTTATTCCCATGAGCAACATGTTAAAAATGATCTAAGTAAGACATGCTTTTGACTACATGTGATTGCTTAGCTGAAGTGCTAAATGGTGTTTCTCCAAGGTTACTGTCATCTTTCTTTCTTTTAGAGAGAATTTGGCGAGACTGCTGGATGACAGGCATTTTAAAGATGAGATTGTTCAGTTCAACATCTCTGAGGAGGGAGCAGTGGTGCTGGCCTCACATCGCCCCAAACTCATCCCTATGCTCATGAGGTGTGTGTTTTGTTTGTTTTTTGAGGTTTGTGTGTGTATGTAGGTTTGGATGTATGTTATTAATGGAGACTTGGGGTTGTTTTTGTGCAGGATCTTATATGGCAGGATGCGAACTAAAGCTGGTAATAAGTTTCAAGGGAAGGCTGCGGCTGCCTCGCGATCTTCCATTGTGCTCCGCTTCCTGGCAGGTTGCCAGCCTGAGGAGCTAGCTATGTTCATAGATCTGCTGCTGGAACCTGTCTGTCACCACAGCCAAGGTACTTTCACACAAGCATGTACACTCAAAAACAATGTACTTTTTCATTGCACAGAGTGTGTGTGTGTGTGTGTGTGTGTGTGTGTGTGTGTATATGTGTATATGTATATTTATATATAAGAGGATTATAATTGTTACTTTTTTAAACAAAATCTCTACAGATTTACAATAGGGTTCCGTTCCTCCTTGTGTCTCGTAAGTCGAAACCCCTTACATAAGTGTCTGCTGTGTTTTACCCTGGAGCCAATTCCTCTGTCAGTTCACCAGAGGGAGACATTTACCCACTTGATGCACTGTGTTATGTATTATTAAAGTTACTTTCACGTTTCACACCATAAAAAAGGGGTTTGGGGAATTTTCGTAAGTCAAGGACCCCCTGTATTTTTCTTCTCTGGAGAAAGTAAGAGCACACTTGGCCTCAGAAATTACTATTGAATTTTAAATACATTTTTATTCTGACTTTCAAGGTAAGGGCCAATTTTATTTATAAAGCATATTTAAACCGAAGGTTGGCCAAAATGTTAAACAATTAATACAGATCTAACAAGACATTAAAAAAAACAATAATAAACACTAAAATAAAAAGGAATATTATAATAATAATACAACAGATTATCAGATGACAAAATGTAGTAAGATAAATATATAAATAAGCCAAGCTTTAAAAGTGAAGTAAACTAATTCTGTCAGCACATCACCCTTAACCTGTGTTAATAGTTGATTGTTCCTGCAGCTGGAAGTAGCTTTGGACAAACAGCAGGTTAAATAAAGCCAATGAAAAGATTACCATAAACAAGCTGGGTGGAGGAATCTACAAAACTGGAGTTTCTGATTTTCTGTTCCACCTAAGTGAAGCAGCACCAGACCATCACAGCTGCCAAATTTAAGCTGGAACTAAGAAATTCAGAAGCAAAGCCGTTTTCCACAGCTAAACGGAGTTAAAGCAGACATTACAGAGAGAGTATTATTATTAGAGAAGATGCTATTTCAGTCATCCATGTAAGACAGGGTCATGTGCAGCAAATGGGTGTTTAAAGCAGTAAAAAGAAGTAAAACGTGAGCTATTGTAGCTTTCTTCATCTGTTTAGACCTGGACATGCCTGTTGCACCATGTGCAGCATCAGCACAGCTTATCTAGAACTCTTGTAATTAATTATCTTCTACTGTTATGTGGCACACTGCATGTATCAGACTGTGGTTTGCTGACTTCTGATCACTGATCGAGCGTTCTGGGCCAGTTTCACTCCAATACTGATCCCGTTGGTCAGACGGGGTCATCCCAAAGTCTTTTTTGCTTGATGTACAGCAGTACAAGAGCTGACCTGCTGTAATGGATGCCCTAAATGATACACTACACATGTAAAAGGCAGATATCCTGCTTGTACTCTTTTTACATGCCTGCTGCAATGACACACAGTCAGTACCCCCACAATTATGTCCTTGTGTTCGAATATTAATATGATGTGATTTGTAAGAAACAATTAAATACATTATTTGTAAGCAGCAGTAAACAAAGTTTTATTGTAACTGGGGCTGTTACATGTTACACTAGACTTAGTCATTAACATACATTATAAAATGTTGGTTCATCGTTTTCTTGGCCGGTCTGTTGCCCTGTTTTTCCTTGTAGGAACATGCCTGGCTGCAGTAGAGAGAGCTATAGCTGAGACCAACCCCTCTGCTGTTCTCCCTCTCGGGCGCCAGCACGGCCTGCTTAACGTTATAGAAGTGGTTCTCAACAAACTGTGCTACCTGATCCACTGCTATCTGCCCAAGCTGCTGCAGATTCTGCTTTGTGTGACCGTCTCTGTGTCTTCCCTACTGGACCGCAGAGAGCAGGTGAGCTGCAACGGTTTGGAGAAGATGGGATAACACTCCTGAATTCTTTAATGAACTACTTCCTGCTTGAATGTAGTTCAAGTGTTAGATTTATTCCCATTTCCCTAAATTGTCAGGTATTGCAATTTTTAAAAAGTCTTTATTATGTTTGAAAAAGATGGATAAAAACTTGTTTAATACGGCAAATCCATTCTCTATGCCCATACATTTATATGCCTTATACATTTATCTCTATATTTAGTAGCTGCAGCCATCTTGTCCAAAGTACAGTACTGTGCAAAAGTTTTAGGCATTTATGCAATTTTGAGCCCAAACTAGGGATTTGATGGTTAAAAATAACTGAAATGGTAACTGAACACATTGACAAACATACTGTTCTGTTTTAATTTAATTTGCATTGATTCTAATAGCGATCTGAAAATAAAGGAATATAAACACTTAATACCTGTCTAAACAGGTCTTAAAAATACGTTTGTCAGGTGCCTGAGACTTTTGCACAGTACTGTATAAGTCTTTTTGACAGCTGCAAAAGGTTTCAAAGAGGATTTATAATAAGCATTATTAAGACACATTTTGATAAAAGTCAGCCAGCTGCTTCTTTATTTCCACATGTGTATTTTTCCCCTCTCTTTTCATTCTCTCACTGACTAGTGTCCAGTTACTGTTGTTCAATTTTTCACATATTTTTCAGTCTTAAAAATGAAACGTCTTAAAATATTGAGAAATATTGCAATCTTGAGTTTGTTGAGCACATTGACTTGTCTCTGCCCCTGAATTTTTTTTATTTTTTATTTTAACTGCAGAAAAGTAGTGATTTTCTTTTGATTCTTGGGGTATCACCGCTTGTAATAAATGTACTGATAGTTTTGTGGTGTGTGTGCATGTGTAGCTTAAGGCTGGCTGCATCAACCCCCTGAAGAACCTGAGGCGACTGGGTCTTCGGCGTATTCAGGATTTCTTTGACAACTTTGACTCCTACAGCTTCACTGCGGATGAACTGGATGCTGTGTTCCAGGCCTTGGTCTGGCCTCAGGTATGAAGTGTCTGTGTGCATGTGGGATCCTTAATTACTTTACCTAAAGTCTGTGGGAAGCTTATGTCTTCTGTTCATCATTGTTTCTATCAGTCGTTTACATTGGTCTGGTTCATCCTTTAGGTGCGTCGTTTGTCTTCAGAGAGCGCATACGCTCCCACACCCCTTCTCAAGCTTGTCCACATCTGGAGTAAGAATGCCAGGTCAGCACAAACAGTGTTCAAATACTCACACTGCTTTTCAGACTGTCACTAAATACTCATACTGTTCCATCTTGCTCCTGGTAGGTAGATGCTTGTGTAATCTATAGACAGATTACAAGTGCATATGATGTTGTTATAACATGTTTTCTAATATTAATTGTCTTTTGCTCTGTCAGATATTTCCCTTTGCTGGCTAAGCAGAGTCCTGAGCACCCAGAGTGTGATGTTTTACTCAATGTCTTTGCCCTGCTGTCATCTAAGAACCTCTCTGCCAGCACAGCAGTCATGGTGATGGACATCTGTGAGAGCTTGTTGAACACACCAGACTTTGAACCCTCTGAGAATGAGGCAGAACTCACGGTCAACCACTGTGTGATCCCTGAGCCTGCGCAGAACTCTGACCCTGCCACAGGTACACAGCAGACCTGGTGTTCTTGAGTGTTTCATTAGAGTTCTTGTTTGTCTTGTTCTTGTTTTATGGCCAAGAATCTTTATTACTTTATTAACTTTATTAATATATTTTTCTGTGTCATTCAGTATTGATAATTATCAGTAATTATTAATACAAATATTCACTTGTTAGTCTGAACCCAGAGGAGGAGTTGGACAACATCAAGGCAAAAGCAAAAGTTCAGATACCTAAACCCTGCTCCTCACACATCTTAATCCATTTCCTCATCCAATTACTCCTTTTTCATTGTTACTTTGATTTTCATGTATTGCTCAGGGTACATGTTCCTTTTCGTATAAAACATAGGTTGGAGACCCAGACAGACATTAGAGATTAATTCTAGCTAAAGATCTTGTAGTGAGTGATCCCCTATTGTTGGTCAGTCAAGTTTAAAAAAAAAAGAAAAGAAAAAGAAAAATGGTCTAGTCTGAACAGTATAGCAATCTGACGTGGTGTGTTCAAGGCATTAGACTCCCATCTATTCCATTGACTAATGGCTGGTTACTACTCAATATTGCCATATACAAAACTGCCCACTGTGTCTCCCAAGTGTTTGTAAATGGAGCTCCACTTTGCATATAAAGTGGTGCAGTGAAGAAGCATTTTTAAAAAATTTATTTATTGATTGAATTGAGGAAGAAGACATTTTTTTTATTTACACCATTATCCATTAAAACTTTTTTCTGTTTTGATCATATTACAGTTTTTCTTTTAGAGCTTTTCCAGGTTACAATCTCCCTACTTGTTTCTGCACAGACTCTCTGACTGTGGGTTCAAGGCTGCTCTTACCTCACATCCCTGCTCTCCTGCAGTACCTCAGTGGAGTCGTGGTGAGCTCCGATCGCATCAGGAAGAAGAAGTTCCGAGCTCAAGTCAGCAAGGAGCTTAACATCCTCTCCAAGTATGCTCAGCTCTGCTGCTTTTAATACAGGGGCTTTATGTGTATGACTAGTTCTTTCTTTATGTTGTGTGTGAATTTATTTAATGTAATAATTGAATTTTATTGATTTATTTTTCCAGGATTAGCAAGTTTGTCACAGACAAGGAACAGAGCTCAACACTCATCAGTTTGCTGCTGCCGTACCTCCACAAACCAAAGATTGCTCAGGTATATTTCTAGACCATCAGCATTATGGAACTGGTGAATCCTCTATTATAGTTTTGTTAGGTTTTTTTAAATGTGTGTTTTTTCTGTGCTGCAGGAGACAGAGTTGGACATTTTGGGCACAGTACACAACCTGTTGAAGCAGTGTTCAGAGCCCAGTGTCTTCCTGAAGCCTCTGAGTAAACTCTGCTCAGTCATCCACAGCAAGCTGTCCCGCCAGGCACTGTGTGGGGTCTTCCAGGTCAGACACTAATTGTCCAGCTTATCTTGGTGCTCTTTCTGTTCAATGCCCACCTGTACTTCCAGTGACACACACTTTCCCTCTCTCTACAGACTCTGTCAGAGCTGCACAGCGAATTGAAGTACATTACAGATGTTGTTGTGCAGGTAAGAGACTGATTAAAAGCAGAGTCTGGTGCTCTTGTGTCTTGAGTCTGTGGTGCCATTGCCATGTATCAGCAAAGTCATTTGGTATCAAATTATAAATCAACACTAAAAAAAACAATGATTACTTCAAGTGAGAGGAAGACTTAAAGGCAATGCTAATAATCTGCATGAAGTTTTTGTTAGTATATATAGTGTGTATAGGAATTTTTTTGTCAAACATGTAATGGAACAGTTTTTATCATAATATGAAATAGAAATACATTTTATTAGTTAATAACACATAATTAACACACTTGTACTTTTCAGAAAAAAAATTGAGTAAAACTATTATAGCACCATAGGAAGCACCTGGAACTAAACTGAAATTAAAAACCAAAATAAGAGTCAAAATACTAATAAAAATGTCAGTCATATCAGTGAACAAATAAACATGATTATATAAAAATCTAGCTTTTACTTAGTATACTGCAAGAAATAAGATCA
The DNA here is from genome assembly GCA_037576955.1 of Lepidarchus adonis. Classification (NCBI taxonomy): domain Eukaryota; kingdom Metazoa; phylum Chordata; class Actinopteri; order Characiformes; family Lepidarchidae; genus Lepidarchus; species Lepidarchus adonis. The sequence goes on along the minus strand of JBBIGC010000125.1, from coordinate 21,614,951 downwards.
TACCTGTTTCATGAAATTGGTCCCAAGAACGTAGTAGAAATGATCTTGGCAGTATGCATTGCCATTTATGCTCAAAATGAAATGTGCATCAAACACATTTGAGGAAGAATAAGCAGTTATGAAATGGGTTTTGTGAGCTTATTGACCTTGAGCCATTTTAAAAAATAACCCCCCATTTCTCACTCACTGCTGTTTTATGTGTCTTTGTTCTGTACCTCACCATTTTTCTTCTCCATCTTCTGCGCTGCTCCAGCTCAATGCTTTTGACAGTCGCCATCTGGATGAGATCCATTTTGACGTGCGCCTGGTGGCTTTCCAGAAGGCCACTAAACACATCAGTGAAATGAGTGTGCTGGACATGAAATTCCTCACTGCTGTCATGCATAACTGCTTCCACTCCTTTGAGGTAATTAATTGTGTCTGTGTGTGTGGTTTTAAAGTTGGATGTTATTGAACATGCTTCACACTGTCTTTTAAATAATTTTTTTTGTTTGTACACACTAGCTTGGAGACATGTCTCTGGCGGACAGCGCCACCCTGTGTCTGACTGCTGTAATTACCCAGTTGGCTGCAGTGGGCTGCCCTGAGCAGGAGTATAAAGAGATTGTACAGTACATTGTGCTGGATGCAGTGAGGAAGGGGCTAAAGAGCAAAACAGAGGTACTTGCATATACACAAATATGTACACGCATCGTTTTCAGTAGAAATACAGGCGTAGTTTAGAATTCCTCAAAATGGGTGTATTTAGTGTCTAATGCAAAAAAAATTAACTACAAACACAGATGTCCATTACACTGTTTTTGACCGTATTTATTGTATCATGATTATGGGCACAATTGAAAAGAAGTGCCATGTTTAATGGTGAGACAAAAAACACCTTGAGTTTTTATTTTTTTCTTTTCTCCTGCAGAGTGTGAGAAATGATTACACCACAGTCCTGGCCTGCCTGGTGAAAACCTTCCCCAACCGGACTGAGTTCAGGGACCTTGTGCAGCTCACCAACTACAGTGACCCGGAGTCCGATTTCTTTGAGCACATGAAACACATTCAGGTAAATGAATTCACTTGCTTAGTTTTTTTGTAATGAGTGTTTTATATGAATTATAATGACGCTTCCCCTTGTCTGTACTGGGATTGTGTTGTGGTTCCAGCTGAAAAACAGCATCAGGGATGTTTAATGGTGTTACGTGATGCAGGTGTAATGGGGGAATTCAAAACACATCACATAGTTGGTTAATACTGTTTTCCCATCTGCTGGTGCATGATGATAACATTCCCAAAACTCTGAATGTCCAAAAAAAATTTAGCATGTGATGCCATCAACTAACTGTGTTTTATAGCAGGGGTTACCATTTGCGCTGTAGCTGTTTTTTCAGTTCTATCTAGTGTGGGGACTATTAGTAGGGGTGGGCGATATAGCAAGAATGTCATATTGTGATACTTTGAGAAATTTCCCAATACATGATGTGTCGCAATATGTATTTTTCTATTATCTGTTGAGATGGACCAAATGAAAAAAAGCCAAAAGTGCCACATAACACAAAGTATTAAAGAGTAAAAATGATCATTTAGTGTCTCTCACACCACAGTACATTTTCTTAAGCAAGATTAAGTCATTCTCATTTTAAAATGAAACATAAAGTTCGAGAGGTGTTTTTTTTTTTTTATTTAAGTACTGATGATATCTTTATGTGCCTTAAAAATCATATTGTGATCACAATTTCTCCTTCATATGCAGATCCATCGGAGAGGAAGAGCCCTGCGGAGGTTTGCTAAGCAGCTGACTGAAGGCAAGGTGGTGATGTCCTCTCGCTCCATGCAGAACTACATCATGCCCTACGCCATGATTGCCCTGTTTGATGAGAAATTGCTCAAGGTAGTTATCAGTCATTATTTATGATTATAAGCGCATATTGTGGGTGTTGATACTAATTTTATGTTTGCAGCATGAAGCTATGACGTCTGCAGCAGTTGAAGTTGTTGGAGCAGTGTGCAAATGCCTTACCTGGTCCAAGTACCTCTATTACCTCAAGCACTTTATCCATGTGCTGCAGATGGGTCTAGCTGAGCAGAAACTAGCTGTGAGGTATGATTCTTTCTGTTTCTCTGAGTTTAAATACTGTACTTCACTCTGATTGTAGAATGAACTTTGCTGATTTTTTCTACTGTACAGTTTGCTGTTGACCGTTCTGGAGTCATTCCACTTTGACCATGAGACTCTGAGCAAAGAGATTGAGGCGGCAAAGAGTAAAAAGGCAGATGGTGAGTGTGAGAAATAATAAGATACCACTGTGTTACCCTGCTGCTGCCATCTTACCTAGATCTAGACCGATCACCATTTTTGTTCATTTTTTGTTAATTATTGATTTTTGTTTTAATTTCGAATTGGTAGAATTACTGATTCTTTTATGTCCGACAAAAAGCAGAAAACATATTTAAGACCAATTACACAGAAGCCTCCAACACCAAAAAAAGAATTGAATGCATCAATATTTAATGCATTCACTGATTGCTGCTGTGCACATTCTGCACAAAGGTTGTTCCCAAAGCATTAAAATATTGTAAATATCCCAAAATATCGACAGTAACATTCACACATACAAAATGCAACACAGATATTACAGGCTTTTGCATGTGTATTTAAAATGACTTTAAAGTAACAATTAAAAGATAGAAAAGGTGAGACCTTTTTTTTTAAATTCTTGGACAATATCAAGGGGAATAATACATTAAAAAATAACAGAAGAAGAAAAGAACAGAAGACAAACATAAATATGCAGATATGGTTTTATAGCTTTGTAATAAGGTTGTTTCTTACACTGATGCTGTCTGTATTTGTCTGTATTTTGATTAATGCAGTAATTTTTCCTGCAGAGCCAAATGCTGTGGATGTAAGTGCAGAAGAAGAAGAGCAAGCAGAAGTTATGGAATCAGATGTTGAGAGTGATGTTGAGGAAGCGATGGAGACGAATGATGCTGCTGGTGGTCCTGAAGCTGTTGGTCCTGAGACAGATGCCATGGATACAGAAGTCAGTGCCACTGACCAGGCCAAACGAGGCAAAGAGAGTCCAATGAAGAGAGTTCCTCCTGTAGTTAGCAGCGGTCTTCCCAAGAGCAAAGAGGAACTGGAGTCTCTCATCTCCTGCATTCACAGTACTGTCACTCGGAGCATCCTTCCCAGGCTACACAAGTGCCTTGTAGCCAAGGTCAGTGTTCAGGTTGTCCTCAGCATAAACAGTATTTATTAGCATGCTAAGCTCTTGGGTTTAGGAGCTTGAAGGGCTTGTCTATCTTTTGCTGCAAGTATTTTTTATATGCAACCGAAGCATTTTTTTTTCTTTGCAGGTGAAGAGAGATGATGAGCATAAGACGATGAAGTCGAAGGATGTGAAAGAAGAAGAAGTAGCTAGAGTTCCCATTGCCTTTGCTATGGTCCGACTAATGCAATCTCTACCACAAGAGGTCATGGAATCCAACTTGCCTGGGTGTGTATATCAGAACAGAGAAAACCTTATTGTAAATTGTTGCAGGCATTAGGTATGCACAATGATCTTCATCTTTACCAAATATTTACTTTAAACATCCATTTTAGAGTTAATTTTTTATTGCCCACTCAAACCTTTTATCACACCTCTGATCAAAACATAAGGTCATAACTTCTCCTTGTGGTCAGAGGGTCACAGACTCAAGTCCCAGCCCACTGATGTACTCCTGAGCAAGCAACACTGCTCCCATGGGCTGTTGATAGCTGTCTGCTGCCTCATGTGTGCTTGTGCGATGGGTTAAATGCAGTCACATTTTATTGTGGTGCGCTTTGGGTAATGGGACGTGTTCATAATGAAAAATAGTCATAATTTATTACCTAAACAAAACAATACTATGTGAATGTTGGCCAACAGCAGTGCAATGCAATATATAATCACACAATTAGTAGAGTAATTAATGAGGAGGTATTTGTAAATGTCGATCACCCACAATAACTAAATATATTAGACACCTTCTGGATTAGCAAAAGTTTAAATAAAAGATGTGATTTAAATCCCATTGCTTTGTTTTATTAGTTCTTATTGCTGTATCAATGTAAACATTTAATCAAGCTAAAAATATGAATCATTTTTTTTATTTTATTATAAATGACCTCAGGGCACACCTGCAGTGTCCACACTTTGGACGAAAAAAGAAGGCTTCATTCTGCTCATTTTGTATTGCATATTCACGTAATCATGTATTAATTCATATCATTGGTGGCAATTAATTTTTTTAGACTTTTATAATTGATGACATTAATTATGATTATAATTGATTGTACTCTAAAAGAGCAGAACATGTAAAAATTTCCATTTTTACATCATTATCACTCTGTGTGGCAGTGTGGAACATGTTTTAATTTTTGCTAAATCAATAAATGTTCTTTCCAGCACTTACCTTTTATAAACCGTTCAGCCAAACTGCCTGAATGCAAATGTTTCCATAAACATAAGTATAACATCAGGGCTAGAAAGCCTAGTAATTAATTGCAGAATGCAACAAATGAAATCCCAAATATATAGAACATTACAGGCTGTATCAAACATGGCAAGTTTAAATTTTATTTTATTTTTTTTACCAAAATCTCATTTAAGTTTTTTCTGTAATATGTTTCTGAGAAATCTGTGGCTATAAAAATGTTGGGGCTCATTGTTTTTCCTTGGTGGCTTAGTTGCAGCTGCATTACAACTACAGTTGCCATGAAGAAACTGCTTTAATCTGGTGCAATCTCCCTTGTTGTTAACATTCTTCATAATAGTTGCAACAGTTACTCCGAAAGGATTAGAAATGGGCAGCAATTCACTGAACATTGCATCCCAACCTGTCATACCAGAAAATTGCTTGGGCAGCTTGGTACTTGACCGCCAGTACAAACATATACATAGCTTGTGACAAACAAATACATTTTCCAGTGCACACGGTTTCCCTGGACTTGTACATGCTCACACAATCCAGCATAAGCCCATTTAAATCAAATTTTTTAACTGTTGAGCACAGAAAGTGCACAAGATTTGTGAATAAGATGCAAGAGGCAACATATGCTGTAGTAGGGCTGAATAATCTTAAATATTTTGCTTAATATTGGTGTTTTACCAACATCTTTCAACTTTATTTTTTATGCTTTAGTTTTAATCTATTTTTATTTGCTGTAATTATGTTCTGTTTATTTTTGTAAAGAACATAGAATTACCCCTGTGTATGATAGTGTGCTATATAAATGCACTTGCCTCACTCACTTACTTGCCTATTGATCAGGATAGTTTAACATAATTACTGATGGATCTTTCATGCATTTATTGAACTTTAAAAGGAAACTTGTCTTTTTAACAGTGAAGTTTCTTGAACGAGTTTTCGAGTAGTGACCATTACTTCCATTGTCTTGTTTTCATTTTTTCTTGTATTTAATATATTCAGAGTGCTCCTCAAAGTGTGTGTCCACCTCAAGAGCCGATTCCAGGAGATCCGTGATGTAGCTCGAAACACTCTGATCAAGATTATTGAGGCTTTGGGACATCGTTACCTACAATATGTTCTGAGAGAGATGCAAGGTGTTCTCGTGAAGGGTTACCAGGTAAAAACAGCTCATTATTCTCATGTGCTATTCCTACTTCTGTTTGGACATGTAGTAATTTATGTTGTTCTTCAGATCCATGTGCTCACCTTTACTGTGTACCACCTGCTCACGATCCTTAGACCATCCTTGAAAGCAGGTGACCTTGACCCTTGCTTGGACATGCTAGTAGAGGTGAAGTATCACTGGTCTTTATCATGTATCATATCTCAGCTGTGAATGTGTGTTATGAGTTGGCTGAAGTTGAGAACTGTCCCTAGATCTTCAACAACGAGCTGTTTGGGTCTCTTGCCGAAGAAAAGGACATCAAAGGCATCGTTTCAAAGGTGATGGAGGCCCGTCACAGCAAGAGCTCAGATTCATATGAGTTGTTGGCTCAGTTCTGCAGCCAGGAGAAGGTTACTCAACTGATCGTGCCCCTCAAAGAGGTAAATCTGCAGTACTAATCTAGCTACTGTGGCTTCAGCTTAATAGACCCTAGTGTTGGACTGTGGAAAGTCCGTTCTTCTCTTAGCTACATGGGTTTGTCTCATAAGCAGAGACCTCCTGAGCTTAGATGATTGTGCCAGGTATTAGAATCTCACCCGTTATTCTCCCACTGGAGATTTGCTTTTTATGTATACACACTTCTAGATATCACTTTTTATCAGTATAGCAGAAAGACAATATTTCTGTTGTTAATGTGTTCTGTCCATGATCTCATCACATCAGGAATGGTAAAGGAAGTCAGAGTTGTCAAGATGGCTGCAGAGACTAAAACACAGCATGCCGCCTCCTTTAAAGTTAAAGAATCACAATAATAATATATTGTATGGCCCAAATATCACGATCGTATTGCCTCTGTGGCAGTTCCTACCCCTAGGGGCCACTGAGCTATGATATAAAAGTTTCTTGCACACCCGTCCTTGTGATTGCATTATTTTATTTTATTTTATTTATTGGTGTTGCGCTGTAGTTATTAGAGGGTAGGCTTATAGGATTAATACTGGTAATGTATGGGTTTGCGTCATGTCTCCTTGGATGAAGTGGTAACTTTTAGGAGTATTTGGCTTTGGCAAAATTGCTAAATGTTGAACTCTAGTGCTTAATTGATGTTACTAGAGAGAACAGTTCTGGGCTTAACACTAACATAGAGAAACTTCGGTCTACCTCCGCCTCAGAACAGAAACAGTCAACTACACAAACAAGACAGAAGCCATGTACCACAACAGCAGCACAATAAACTTGCTTTTAGTAGCATAACACTCCTTTGCCGACTCTACGGATACAAATAATGGATAAATGCCTGGATTTGACTCTAGCTGTTACTCTATGTTACCATGTTGTTCTGTGCATTCTGTTGATTCTTGCCTGACACTCTGCCAGCTCCTGATTTAACTGTTGTTGTGCAGACCTAGCTGTAACACCACCTTGGTTGGTTTGGATGCTTTGCATGTCAGTTTAATGGCCGTTTCCTGTTTTTGGCCCTGGCTGAAACCAGAGTAGTTGAAATTCCGGCTTGTGAGCTTAAGCAGACACAACATTTGTTGCAAAATGCGAAAGGTTTTGGAAGAACTGAAGACTGTCCCTATCTGGCTAGGTGTTGGAAAGATCGACCCGTTTGAAGGTTTCCAGAAGAGTAAACGGTGTTTTGAGGAGAGTGGTAGCAGGACTTCTGTTGAACCAAGGCATGACTCCTCAGTCCATTCTTCTGCTGAGCCATGGCCTGGTCAGCCAGACACTGCCTCTCATCACCAGCAAGAGCAAGTACGTTACACAAACAGTCGCACATACACAACCAGTGTCATCTAAAGCTCAGTAATGCCTGAATAAGGTGATGCTCTTGATTGATACAGACAGAAGCCAGCTATTCCTCCAGATCCCCGGCTGCCTCCTCCCAGCTGCCTGCTGTTACCACCCACCCCGAAGAGAGGAGGCGAGAAAGCAGCCGTTAACAGCAAGACCAACATGCACATCCTAGTCGGCACTGGGCTCAGTGTAAGTATATGGAATAGAACCATAAATCATCCATATACAGAAACAAGTTTTCAGACACTTTTGTTTTTAATGTTGCATATTCATTAATTCATATTTACACACAAAATGTATTTGTACATATAAAAATTAATTTTTACATTCTGCACACCATAAGCATAAATATATAAAATATGAGAAGTGGGGGAATTAATTATACAAACACCAGAAAAAAATAACATTTACAATACAATTATTGGCAATTCCAGCTTTAAAAACTCTTTGAAAAGTAAAAAATTTGCTTTTTTCAGGGATTCTCTTTTGGCCTCTTCATTTGAAAGACTTCTGATTTTGTTTATGATTTGTTAAAATTTGCCTAAAATATTTCTCACAGGTATATGGATATATGTTTTTGCTTGCTGTAGACATGGATTTTCAGAAGAATGCAAATAAGAAAAAAAATATCTTAACTTGGATTTTACTCATCTTGCTTTTCTCATAGATCATAAATGCTTCTAAATGTGTGACTTACATTGTGACTGTTTTTGTCCAGTTGCTGCACTTTAGTTTGAAAAGTTCTAAGATCAACTCCTCAGTGACATCAGTAAGGGAGATGTTGGACCCATTTGTCTCTTTGCTGCTGGAATGTCTAGGCTCCATGCATGTGAAGGTTTGTTTCATGTTTTCTATAATAAGTGGCTTTGCATTTGTACATTTGTGTATCTGTATGTATTTCTATGAGTAATGCTGCTGCATTGTATCATGCTACTTTCATCTCCATGTTTGTTTACTGTGATTCCAACATTAATAGTTTTGCATTGGTATGTGTGTAGGTGATCACTGAGGCTCTGCAAGCTTTTATCTGGATCTTTAAGTTCCCCCTGCCTGCAGTGGAGCAGACAGCTGGCGAACTCACCAAGCAGCTCTTTGTTCTGCTGAAGGATTATGCTAAAGCAGGTGCTGGAAGAGGAGAGAATTTTGAGCTTGTCCAGAACTGCTTCAAGGTTTGTGGAAGTGCAAATACATCTCTGACATTCATTTGATACTTTTCATTTAATGACTGTTAGTGGTCTAGACCAGGGTCCTCAATCACCGGGCCACGGACCGGTTCCGGACTGTGGAGCATTTTGTACCAGGCCATACAAAAAATTAAAACTAACTGCTAATAAAGTTACATAATTACACAGTGGATTAACATTTATTATTATATTTACAAAATACCACAGTTTTTGTGTTGGTTGTATCATTTTATTCTGTTGTATTTATCCACGACACCTTAAAGGCCAGTCTGTGAAAAATATTGTCTAACATGTAACTGGTCCATGTTGCACAAAAGTTTGGGGGCTGCTGCGTTAGGGCTCAAATCTGCTCTTCTTAGTTCCAGTAGGATTCATATAGCTGAGGACGGGACAGCCAGAGTGCACTCTGCTGTGTGGCAATTAAGGGGAATGGCTGTTGCAAATGATCAGTCATACTAGCGAGTGGGGAGGGTATGGCAGCAGCGGTTTAAAACAAAGGAAAATGTATTTTAAGGATATGATATCTGCCTAAACTACTCCATTTGTTTTCTGTATGTTAATGACTTCTCAAATATTCAAAAATCATAAACCATTTCTATATGAGAATTGTCTGGACTGCACTATTGCTATGGAGTCCAATATGGCTGACTTTAGCATTTGTTTTGCTAATATTTTCTTATCTTAGTATAACCAGACCTTGATCAGACAGAATCTGATGCTGTAAAATGTTGCTGCCTTTTAAAAGTTCCTTCAGGACCTAAAAGCTGTAGCAACTTGTGAAACGGCCCAATGCCTGTGCATGAAAACACTTACTCCATGAGCAGTAAACACAATTTCAGTTCAGAGACTTTTAAAAAACATTGAAATAACATGTCAGGGGTAATTAACCCTCTGCTTCATTATGGCTGCTCTGGCATTCACTGAAGGAAAACATTATCATGAGACATTTTCAGAGTTTTACATCAGAAGTCCCACAAAAGAGCTTTTATATGATTTATAAATTTGTAATAATGACAGTGTTTGACATTTTCTTATCTAGAAATATTGTTAATAATATTAACACATTAAATGACTGAAAGTATTGATGCAGTCATGATTCTGCACTTGTGCTTTTCACTCTGACAGTGTTCTTGTTGAGTTTCTTTTTTGTCTTTTTTGTGTTCTAGGCCATAACGATCCTCGTCAAGAGCGTCACCAAGCACCGCATCTCTGATACGCAGCTGCAAGTGCTGCTAGGTTATGCAGAGGAAGACATCTATGATAATTCCCGTCAAGCTACTGCGTTCGGACTGCTAAGGGTAACTTGTTTGAGTTTGTTTACTCATAAGTGTACTGAATGCAGTTTTTTTGTTGTGCTGGATGGATGCCAGTGTAAATTAACTTCTTCTCCTACAACATTTGAGGTTTTTGTTGCAGTGTTCTTTCTAGGGCTGAAGTGTTTGCTAACTTGTTTAATCTGTATGTTGTGTTTTAGGCAATCTTGTCCAGGAAGCTGGTGGTACGAGAGATGGAAGAAGTGATGAAGAAAGTGGCCAAACTCTCCATCAATGGGCCAAACGAACAAGTGCGAGTTCGCTGCAGACAGGTAGGTCAAAGTCAGTATACCACTCTGTTTATTGGGAACCAGAAGGTTAGAAATATGTTGTTTTGGTCTCAGAAGACTAAAGTTTAACATACACACATAGTAGTAGTCAGGACCAAGAATTTCAGACTTTTCTAAACACTTGTAAAATTCAAGGTTTAATGTTAAATACTCCAGTAACTTGGTGGTGGTGGGAGCCAGATGTCTACATAGTTAATAAAGCCATTTTACTTGCTTTCCAAAAAACACTACTATCTGTTGCTGAATATGCTGTTTTGCGTCTGATTAAAAAAAAAAAAAATTCTAGTTTGCCCCTACATTTTTTCTGTTCCACTCCAATATTCTATTTCTATAATCTTAAATTTTGTAGATCTTTTCAAATAAATGAAATGGTTGAGTTTGTTTGAAACTGCCATGATAAAGTTAATTTTCACTGGGAAGTGACTGTAGCATCCCTGACTAATATAATGTATATTTTTTATTTATTTATCTTTACTACATTTCTCTCTGTTTTTATTCTCTCAGATTTACCTGAAGTATCTCATGGACTATCCTCTGGGGAAAAAGCTGAAGAAACATTTTGACTTCATTGTTGCTCAGCTAACGTAAGTCTTAGCGAAACGTAACCACAGAGCAACAATGACCTATAACTGATCAGGAGAAAACATGTTCTCACTATGAACGTAAAAAAATGCTGTTTTTTCATTTCTACAGCTATGAATATGACACTGGCAGACAGTCCGCCCTGGAGATGATGGCCTTCATTTTCCAAACATTCCCTCAGGTAAGCTATTAGTGACCAGTACTGGTCCTAGAAGGCCAGTGTGCAGCACAGTTTAGCTCAAAACACCTGGTTCAGTTCATCTGTTAATTTAATAAGGTTTAGTGAGCATGTTGGACACGTACAGGACTAGAGTTGGGCACCACTGCATTAAGCTGCTTCTTCTTCTTTATTTTATTTGATCAAAGCTGATGTTGATCAGAGCTTGACTTCTGCTTTTACGTTTCACAGCCTCTTCTACTGGAGCACTGTGGTCTGTTCTTTGTACCTTTGTCATTGGCCGTGGTCAATGATGACTCAGCACGCTGTAAGAAGATGGCCTCCCTGGCCATCAAATCATTGTTGGGTCAGCTGGACTTGAGTCATCAGAATTCAATGTTCACATTGGTCAACAGCTGGTTAACTGCAAAGAAGGTGATTGGGGGCGAGGGGGTCACAATTTAAAGGTCTCTTGTTTGTGTATGAGGGTAAAGTGGGATCATTTTATAACTAATTGTGTGTGTGTGTGTGTGTGTGTGTGTGTGTGTGTGTGTGTGTGTGTGTGTGTGTGTGTGTGTGTGTGTGT
>JBBIGC010000125.1:21566849-21584359 GCA_037576955.1 Lepidarchus adonis | reverse complement strand
CACACACACACACACACACACACACACACACACACACACACACACACACACACACACACACACACACACACACTGCAGTCAAACCTTGTTAGCTCACCCCTATTGGTCTGGGCCCTAAATTTGACAAGAGGTGGTGATGTCGAGCTGTCGTAATGGGTTAAAAAGTGAAGACCTCTGCACTTTCACTGCAAATGACGACTCGTTACACTGTGTCTGGAATTGAAATGACACGGGCCAACCATCTGGACACTGAAAATTATTTAAATTTTAGTTAAGTTTTTATGTAAAACAGCATCAGTAATGGCCTCATTTTGCAAACTAGCGAATGAAAACCACATTTCCAGCACCGTTTCAAGCTCAGTATGCAGTATGCATTTTTACTCACTTCAGATGTTCCGCCATTTTAGCTTTTGGCTGAGAGAATGTCGCCACCTGGCGACAGGTTGATGAAATCGAGCTTTGTCCAGTTATTGCAACAGATGTAAATTTCTTTTTTTCAGAGAATGCAACTTTGGTGAAATATAGAGGTAGAAATGCATGCACCTGGCATTTTGTGAGTTGTGGCGAGGGCAGGGGGTGAGGTTGGCGGCTTAACGAGGTAAATAGATGGAAGGAAATCTGTTCTGCAGCCTTTCATGAGCGGCAGGTTTGGTGAGTTAAAAGGGTATTTTTAATAAATACATTGCCACTGAAATTGCTTGTTTCATTAATAATTTGTTGCTTTGTTTGTTTAATTAATATATAATTATTATATGTAAAATCAGCCTAAACTACACACATTTGGTACCAACTTGTATTTCGGATAGATGGTCAATTCAGTGTTTCTAGAATGTTTTGTTTGAAGAAATACCCTGGAAAGGTCAATGGCTCACTGCAAGGCTCACAACTACGTGAATTTCTTTAGTTCCAGTTCATTTTTGTACTTTAGTTCAGTTCAGTATTCTGGACTGTGGCAGGAAACCATAGCTCTTGGCAGAAACCCACACGCATCCGAGGAAAAGAACCATAGTCTGCCTGGCTGGGGTTTGAACCCACAACCTTCTTGCTGTGAGATGACAGAGCTAACCTCCACCATCACACCACCCAACAGCTAAACGTTCTTATTTTATTATATTTCATTGTTTAGATTCATAAGTTCACTGATCAACCACAACATCAACACTGGAAGGTGAAGTGAATAACATTGATAATCTTATTGCAGGAGCACATGACCACCGGTGAGATATATTAGGCAATGAGTGAACAGTCAGTTCTTGAAGTTGATCTGAGCCACATGGGCCAAAACAGTGATGTCTCCAAATCAGATGGTTTTGTGTGGAGCTCTTAGTATTCAATAGTTAGTACCCACCAAATGTGATCCAAAGAAGAACCACCATGGAGGTCATGGGCACCCAAGGCTCACTGATGCAAGATAGCTATGATAGAAAGATGTCTGACCACACAGTGTTGTCATGTCTGAATTTATGCTTGATTGTTACTGTACCTGGAAGTCGCTTTGGACAAAAGCGTCAGCCAAATGAATAAATGTAATGTAAATGTAATGCTTTGGCAGCATTATGCGGACCTATAGTTAGACCTAGAAGTTCAAGCAGGCGTTTTTGATACCATGGCTGGTCAGTGTATACACACACACACACACACACACACACACACACACACACACATGGAGGCATTTAAAATGTAAATGCAAAATTAATTAAAAAATATAAATACTCACATCAAAGTCCACTTTATCTCCTTCTGGAATCTTTGGAGCAGCAATGTTTGGCATGAACATCCTGAAAAAGATTTCGTTTAGATTTCCATGAACATTTATTAGTATAGATGAAATCATGAAATGTGACCAGCACAGTTTGGCTTGCGTAATAGAAAGAACTGCTTACTTTGGCTTTGGTTTCGTCTCATCTAAAGCACAAGATAAGAATGGCATCATAATTAATGTTCGCATTAACAGGATAGACAGTTACAAGTTTAAATAATGTATGGAAATGGTCCCATTCGTATTTGATTTGGCTGCTTTGACATTGGTTAGTTATCATCAGTTCTGTAGTAAAAATCAGAGACCAGTTTATGATTTGATTTGTATTTGATGAGGAGTGACCTGGGGTGTGGGGGACTTGGAGGTGAGGAGTGACCTGGAGTGTGGGGGACTTGGAGGTGAGGGAATGGGGGGTGGGTTTGTTGCTATGTGTTCATTTAATTTGAAGGTCTTTTTCTGTATTTTACCATAAAATAATCTCTTTGCTTCTGCATTGTATTTTCAATTGTAAAAATAAAAACAACAACTGTATAGAAACTGTATGTGTTAATATCAGTGGAGAAAATTAAAACAATTACCTGCCGTTTCCTCTTCAGCGGGTACTGATATTTAGGAGTAATTCACAGACACAGAAAAGATAAATGATTCATTTAGTCATAGCAACACCAGTGTGGTCATAGCACAGTGATTCCCAAACCAAGAAAACGAACTCCCTGCTACAGCTACAATCTTTATTTTTGAGTGACAACCCAATGTTCTGACTGGCGCAGCTGTTCTTCATCTGCTAATAATGCATTTTCAGATGCAAATGTTCCACCTACATGCAGCAGTTCCGCATGCATCAGGTTTGTAGTAACAGAATTCAAAAAGCCCCTTCTGTTTGCTGCGTATGTGCTGGAATAAGTCATATTGAGTATAACGGTTGTTTTTGACTCACTCACATTCAGAAAAGAAAGGTCAATATAGAACTGATTGAAAATGTGTGAGGGTACCTTCTACTTCAACTTCTGTTCTGACCAAAAAACATTTAAAGACAAAAAAGTTTTAGAATTGAAGTGAAACAAGTTCACGATGCAAGATGAAGTTTAAGATATAAAATAAGACAAGTGAATGAGACACAAGAATAAAAACAAGAAGGTGAGTGCATAATCATGGGGTTACCTTCCACTTCAGCTTCTGGTTCTGATATGAAAATATGAAAAAATATTTGAAGAAACAACATGACTTATAAAAATGTTGATAATACTAAACCAAACTGATATCTGAGACTATTAACATGAACACATTAAAAATATTGATCAAACTATAAATAGTGTCAAACTCATGCCAAAACCCAACCGATGGTGAAGGTCCAGTTGTAAGAGGGTAAAATGAATGTATGAAAGCAAACATACTAATATTCTATTCTATTAAATATTTGGAATCACATACCTTTAATAATATTTATTATTAATAGTACCATTTTTTTCTAAATTAATACAGATTTTATTATTAAATATTGTAAAGAAGACCCCAAAATGTTTTTAGAATATAATTAAATACTTAACATTGAAAAATCTATTTTAAAAAAATATATATAAACTTATATATGACATCTGGAAAAATAATAATTTATTCAAATAATTTCCAGATTAATTAAATCTCAAGGTGCTTTGACCTTTGAGCATTCTGGATATTTTCAAATGATGCCACAGAACTGTGACTAGACTGAGATCTGGACTTTGACTTAAGTTGATATTCACCTTTTTGTTGTTACGCTTGGGATCATTCTCCTGTTGAAAGGTGAAGTTTCTCCCAGGCAAACAGGTGTTTGCATTAATTATTCATATTTTAGTTCTAACAAGATGTCCGTTAAAGAAACGCCCACAACACAACACTACCACCACCATAGTTTACTGTTGCTTTTTGAGAACTTGATGTTAGTTTGCACCACATTTTGAAAATGCTTTATTTTTAACATTAAGGGGAGTCACTCTAATACATTCTAGCATGTTTTTCAGCAATTGCTTTTGAGCTACTTTTCCATCTCTCCATGACTGCTCCTGTCTGTCTTCTTTTAAATGTGACCTTTCTGTGTAATGAATGCCTTTTTTTGTGTGTGTGTCTTTGCATATTTTCTTTGTAACATGACCATGGGTTTGTGAAAGGCGTTATATAAATATAATTTATTATATTAATATTTATATAAGTTTATATAATTAAAATATATATATATGTATATATATATATTATTATTATTATTATTATTATTATTATTATTATTATTATTATTATTATTATTATTATTATTATATAAGCCAGTCGTATACAGATATTTTCAACAAGTCTTGGCTACTGAATATGTAAATTCTCTTAGAGCAATTCATGGCTTCTCTGTGTCCTCCCTCATAAGTATCCTTCTTGAAGATTTGAGGGACCATCTTATCTACATTATACATTTTCTGACAGTTGATGCAACAGTAATGACTGTAATGACATTTGTACAGTTTTACATTATTTTGCTATCTTGTGCATGTCTATAACTCATTTCCTTAGAATTATCTCTAATTTTATTTAAAAGATGCTTCAATTTCACAGATTTCCTTCAGATTCATAGCTTGTCCATTTTTCCTTGAATTAATGGGTGTTCTATGCAGAAAAAAAGTGTGTTTTTTAATAAAATATGACAAACATAAATGTTTAAATGTCCAGACTAAAGGGATTACTTTTAAAGGGGATGAATACGTTTGCATTGTATATCTACAGCCAGACTGAGTTTATATTACTGAGAACAGTGATTCCAAATGTTTGAAGTGTACTACATTTGTAATGAAGATGGGAATGGAGATAGTAAGCAATGGATGGCTCATGTGCTGCTTTAGTCTAATGCATTCCCTTGAAATGAAATGAATAAATGAATGAGTGAATGAATGAGGGATGTAAAAACTGATGAAAGGAAACTACATGCACATAAAAGTTGTAAAAAGTAAGTTTTACCTTCCACATCAGGGGGAGGAACTATCATAAGAAGATCAGATTGATTGATTGATTAGCATTGAACAAAAACAGCTCAATAAAAATCATTGTTTCATGAAAGGGAAAAACCTACAGTCAGAATGGATCTGTAAACTGACCAGTGTTAGTCTAACTACAGTAACACACATCTGCAGCACCTGACAGCTACTTCATGACACTCTTTTATAGAATTCTACAAAAGATGCCCTCAGACTATAGTGAAGGAAAAACAAACAGACAAACAAACAAACAAATAAGTAAATAAATATATGTCAACCATATACACAGTACACAATGACATGAAATGATGTTAAAAAAAAAAAGTGCAGACAGGACAGGACCGTATAGTGCGATTTTTGGACTTGAAATAACAGCTTGTCTTCTGTGGGCACTGATGCAAACTGTACATAAGAGTTATTCAGTGCTTATTCATGGGTTATGCAGTCTCTAAGTAAATAGCCCTCCAAGTATTATTGATCAAGTATAACAGATCTGATATAAACATCTGCATGAAACCAAAAACTAAAATAATTTCTAATGACTAAGACGACACCTTGACCTTTAGCATTTTACTGTAAGATAATGCTCATAAGCTTATGTCATGTCTACATAGCCTTTCATTTCATTTGACAGACATTTCTGAAGGTCTATTCCATCCATTGTTCATTGCGTTACACTGGGGAGACACTGAAGCAAACTGATGGGCAGTAGTGGCCTAGTGGTCAGGACCTTGTCCTTGCAATTGGCAGGTTCATGTCCCAGTCTGGGCACATGTGATGCAGAGGTCACATTGCACTGTGGTCCCCTGTGTGTGATGGTGTGTTCACAATGACAAAACTTTCACTTTATGATATAAATGTTAATATAGGTTAACAGCAATTTTTCTAAAAGACTTTATTGATGTCGTTTAGCATTATGAATACTACCCCACAGTAAAATATGATCCCTTTTGCTAGCCTCTGTGACATGGTATAACAAATAGCCAGGTGACTGACAAACCAATTGTAGACAATTTTGGGAAAAGGAGATCAATGTGCTTCTGTTATTCTAGAATTAATGTTGTAATTGAATATTGTGCAGTTTGCAGTCTTGACATGTGTTGTTTACTGTATTACTGTAGTTCTGAAGAACATGTGAACATTAGTAAACTGCACAAATGCATTAGCAATGACTAAATAAGGTGAAATGGGTGAACAGACAGGATGGGCATAAAGGTTTTGTCAAAAAAATCACCAGCTCTACTGACCAGTGCTGTTAAACATGGACATAATCATGCAGTACACAGCAAGCCAACATCTAAGCCAAGCTTTACCTTCTTCTGTGACCTCCTCCTCAACTGAGTGGACATAACAGTGATTAGTAGATGAATACAGCCAAAGCAGAAAAGGCACATGTTCACTCTATTAAAGTAATCCTTTTTCTAAATGAAGTTTACTCTGTTATCACCACTGTCAGAACATTGAGATCCACACAACAGATTTCACTACTTTGAGTAATGTGCTGTTTCTGATCAATGTAAAATATGTCAAATGTAGTACATAATGTGTAACAATAAAGGAAAGGGATAGTTCTCTCATGATTAGAAATGAGTAAAAGTAGAAAATGAGAAGCATGTATTGCTTCTATTCAAACAAACAAACAAACAAACAAACAAACAAACAAATCCCCATATGGGAACTTTACAGGGCAAATGTAAAACATTCTTAACCTAATGTACCAGAAATTCATCTGGTTCATTCATTATGTGATGGACACGAATGGAAAAAATGGAGACACTTGTTGTTGTTGTTTTTTTTTTTTACAATAATGGTGTGCTGCTTGGTTATCAAGCAAAGAGTTTCATTCCATAAAACTGTATATCTGTTTAAATTAGTAATAAGTCTGAAAAGAATAATAGCTGCTTTTAAAAAAATCTTTAATATAGGTGATATTAGTTATTATACAATAATACAGCACTGGTTTAACCTCAGATATAATAATAATAAAAAATAATAATAAAAAATAAAAATAAAAATAAAAATAAATAAAATGTTAGCAACTTAGAAAAAATAGAAAAATATCCTGAAAATGAGAAATTACATAAATTGACTCAAATATTAAAACCATCTTCTTAATCTTGTGTAGTATATTAAGCAAAAAAAAAAGATGGAAAAAATGACTAGTAATAGCAGCATTCAAGTAACAATAGCAGTGTACAATATAGTCGTTTTTACTTTGTACAGTAGGTATCTCAATATTTTGGCTTTTTAAAAAAAAAAAAAATCTATGTAAGAAGTAAATGTTTTTACCTCATTAGCAAAAGTTTACACACTTTTTATTTTTTTACATAAGTTGCTAATACTTTGTGCTTTGCTGCATCTAAATGACTTTGAACATGTTCTGGTACAACACTCAAAGGTTAACGTTTGAGTGACCTGATGCACAAAAAGCAACTTCTAGGTGAAGCACATAGTTGTAGATGGCATGACCCACATTTCTTCTACACTGTACATAGTGACAACTTCACAAGTACATTCTGTAACATAAAGTTATTTATAGTTTCTGAACTATTGCAGCTTTGACATTTTGAGCTTATACTGTAGTTCTTCCACATCATTGCTTTCTTCTTTATCTTATTGATTTCATTTCTGCATAACAACAATAAAAACAAACTAATGGGCTATTACTAAGGACATCTCTAGATGTAGACTCTACTGTCCAGCACCCTTACCTTCTTCCCTATATGACCAGTGTGTGAAGAGAGACAGGAAGACAAGGAAGAGACATAAATAATGAGAATAGTTTACTTGCTATTGAGAAAGGAGTCAATATCAGATTACATACAGAAGAGAAAGGATAGTATTAGTCATACTTACTGGATTTCCTCCTCCTCCACCAGTTCCTCTGTATCAGCCATTACTACAGTTCCTAAGAGCAACAAGAGACAGATTAGTAATGAAACTTCATTTGCATAGATAGGATTTGATGATCTCGACTTTTAGTCTGATTTAGTGGAGGTTTTGGAAACTTTTATAATGTGCTCTTTGATAATTCTCAGTTATTTCTTACACATAAAGTGTCATAAAGATATTCTATGGAGCAACATCCACACATTTTGGGAAAGAAAGGGCAATGGCCAAGAGCCTAAAAGACAAAGCGTACAGAAAGGAAGGTAAAAGTTATAAACTTATTTTAGAATTTTATATTATATAAGTATATCCTTCTAAAATAATAATGCTAAAAATAAAATAAAATATAATGAGTGATATACATAATGTGATTATTTTCTCATTGTGTGCGATGGTAACTTACTGGCACATAAATCAAATGTTCCCATACTTTGGGCAGCCTTGCCACAGAAGAACCATCTCCGCTTCCTAGAAACCCATTTATAGAAGCATTTTTTTAACCTTTTAGAAGCATATCTACACAATGCTATACCAACGAAAGCTTTGGTTCATCCAAATTTCTGACCAGTCAGAAGTCTATTCTTTGAATACCACACCACTTGATCCCTGAATCTCCTGAGGTCCCCGCTTCCATTTTAAAAAATCATTTATTTATTTATTTATTGCCGTGACTGCTTCCTAAAATGCATTCATTTATTCCTCTCTTAACTTTAACAAGCCTGCAAATCTTGGATGACATTGCTCAAGCAATAAATCAGCGAATAAATCAGCAGGTCGTAGGAGAGTTGGAGCGAGTGATGCAGGAGGCTGCAGAAGGGGTTATTTTTAAGAATAATAAACTACGGTCTGAAACAGGTGCTGCATGCTCTTGCAGACAATGAACTTGGCTGATCTTGATCTCTCACACGCCTGCCATTCATTCGCACTGTAAATCAAGAGTGCATGTGTCCTTGTCATCTATTTTTGCAATGTGCTGCTGGCTCAGGTCCTTGTTCCACGTCCAGGATGCCAATGTCTCTTCCTTTTATTGTACCATTTGCTATTGCCTCATGTATATTCAGAATTATTAACATAGTACAGCAGTTTCTACATATTTACTACATGCTATAATTCATACTATATGCAATGTTTCACTGCAAGATGGAAAAAATGTTTTACTGTTGATATAAGTTCACAGTGCCTTATATAAAGGCAATGCCATGTGTGAACAAGTTGTGGCCAAAGGTCTAATATCACTGACTCAGTGCCATTCTGGTCAAATCCAGATAGTCTTTGCAGTAGATTAGCTCCCTCTCAGAGGTATTACCCAAGTTTTACTTTAATAAGTGCAACTACTTCCTTCTGCCCTGGTGGAAAGGCTGGAATTAACCATCCCTGCCAGGAGTAGGAATGTGGCTGACGATAGTTGCTGCATTAAGCAGCATTAAGTGAAAACCCCAAAGCATGTAAACCACCAGTCCCTTTGTACAGCAGAGCACAGCCCGTGCCCCTGGTACAGACGGGCTAAACCTCAAGCCTCTCACCACTCTCACTTTTTGGGAAACTTCTGAGTTACATCACAACTTTTGAACACAAGCCAATGACCATACAGCTGAAGTGTGGAGCATCAGTTAAACCAAATAAAAACCAAAAGCATGAACTTTGAGACAAACCAGATGAACACCAAAGACATAAAAGTAGGAAATCTATGGCCTCTCTTACCTGAGATTTCCACAAGGAGAGGGATGGAGTCTTAATCTCGAGGGTCCAGGATGCAGACAGTTTCCAGCAAACTCAAAGCCAGGTCACCTAATACAGATCTGTGGGCCCACATGTCCCTTTGCTGCTCTCTGATTGGAGAGTGTCACCACGTCTATTGTTAGTGTCCTAGAGGGGGAGTGGTACACATGTAATGACAATAAAAAGCCAAGGGTTCCATTTCCTGAGCCCAGTCTAAAAAAGCAGCTTTTCTGAATAATTTATTCACACTGCACGATTCAGTCATATGAGGTCGTCCCTTTAATTCACTTAATAAGCACTCGAATGAGACACAAGGTTTTTACATCAGTTTCTTTATTGCAGTTGCTGAGTCAATACTGTAACATTCAAAAATGTATGAAACTAACAGCTACATTAAACATGGTCAAAGGTTTGTAAAAGTAATTGGAATCCTAGTGGGTGTGGTTTGCATAGAGTTACCCCTATAGAGAACTGAGTCAACATAAATGAAAAGGTTACAATAGATAACGTTGCCATATGAATGATTGTCATTACAAGACCAGAACACAGAACTGTTCACATTTTAAGAATCATTGTCACTGATCTGGGGATTATTTTCCTCCAAAAATCCAGAAATCTCATGGTCACATGACCCAAGAAAAACTGCTGATCCAACAGGCCACTGACCATAGGGCCACTAATGTGTACCCCACCTACGATGCTGCCATGGCTGAATAGTGTTTTTCTCGATAATAAATCGGTGCTAACTTAACAAATTATAAAACAAATAAGCAAACAACAGAAAAAAACATTGGTCCTCAGTAATGGCTCTAAACCACCCATCTGTCCTTAAACATGCGGAACATAACTGCCTTTTCTTAAATATAATTGCACCTAAGCCTTATTTGTAACTGATTAAGCATTTATATGCAAAGGAATGTTTGTGAAAGTCATTTTTTGTGGTTTTTGATTTTGGTCAAGAAGTGTATGTTCCCTTTATTCAGTGCAGAGCAAAGCCTTTGCATCCAATAGAAATCAGATATATCATGGTGACTATACTGACTGACAAGCCATTGACACACTAGTGAATGGAAAAAAAGAATAATAATCATGGAATGTCTATAATGGGTTTAAACTTGATTTGACATATAATATTAAGAGCAAAAGCAAGGACATCTTTTCATATAAAGCGGCAACATATAAAATATATAGTTAATTACAAAAACATACACTATGTGCTAACATATATTATTAAGACCATAGTTTCACTATTAAAAAAAATGTGTCATTATGACAAAAGTAAAAAATACTACTCTATGGGTGCTCATATTCTACCCTGGACTGGTGAACATGAATACAATACCAATATGTGAAGCTTTGCTTTAATTATAAATTAAAATGTGTAAAGGGTGACTAGCAGAGAAGAGCTTTAAGGAAAATAAAAAAAGACAAAAACCAGCAACACGTTAAAATGACATGAAATAATACGTTTAAATAGGCTGCATCTATTCTTAAAAAACAATAACTTTTGGTCATTTGACTGTTTTCTCTGTCTCTAGGTCTAATTCCCACATTTCTGACTACTTTCTAGTACAAAAAGGCTTATGCTAAGCACTACACTGTAATTAGGACTATGCAACATGCAGTGGTAAAAATACAACCCTGCTCTTTCGTTTTCTCACTCTTCTCTGAGATGTCTGGGCAGCGAGGAATGCAGAAGATTATTTTTGGTATGAGTAAATGCATATAAAAGAGGAAGATGGGTGTTTTTTCTTGGTCCCTGGTGCTGTGGCTTCTTTAAAAGTTAGTGGCCCATTCCTGTTGAGACAAAAAATAAAGACAAATAAAGCTAGCACACCTCAAAAAGGCAGAACTGTTACTGTACAAGTATAAAACACTAGAAACCAAATCCATCAGTGATTTTCTCTGGATGATATTGATTGGGTGTTAATTCTTTGTAAATCAGACCAAAGAAGGGTGCTAAGTAGGCCCCTCAACCAGAGTGTTTATATGTGTTAAACAGCACAGACTGAAAACACATGGACTAGCTATAGGGTGTCGAATGTTTGGGAAGTTTCAGCCTTTGCACTTCTTTCAATGACTAACGCTTGCCAGGTTTTCATTTGTCCTTCACTCAGTAGAGAACTGACCTATCCATATTCCACCCACAAATATGTTCTTTTGGTGCCACTGTTGAAAGGTTGGACAAGTTTTACAGAATCTTGCCAAAAATCCCATTCAAACTAATGAGACATTGTATCACACTTTGGAGGAGTTCGTACATAATGTAAAGTTTCCAGTTTAAAATGTGATGCTTCAGATCTGTTGTCATAGTTACATTACAATACACTGTATTCGTCTGCAGAGGCAATACCACAATTCAAATGACTAGCTCACTCTAAATGCACAAAGAAAGATTCATTATACTGAGTGGAATTTTTGGCAACATGCAGTCAAGCTCGCCCAACAGACGGTCCATATCTGAAGCAGTGCCCTTTTCCCATCCATCACTTCTGCGACTGTCCAGAGGCCGTGGACAGGGCAGCTGAAATCTTCCCTCAGCTGATCTCCTATACTTGCCTGTGTGACATGCTAGCATGCTAATCCTCTACCACCCCGCTCAGTAATGTGACAAACAGGCAGCTGCTGGCTCTGACTGAGACTAGAATGTGTTGAGAGGAGGTGAGAGGCAGGAACTGGGAGATGTGTGTTTGTGTGTGTGTACATGTAAGGGGTTCATAGGCACCCATTGCCCATTACACAGCTACGTCTGGCATGCCTGAAGGCCACAGCGTCCTCTTCTAGTGGAACAAAAGGTGTGCTTTCGAAATAGAACACTATGCCTCGATGGCATGTTAAAACATCACGACCGATAAACGAAGAGCCAGTGGTGGTGACTTATGATTGGCAAGGACCCAGCAGGCAAGAAGCAGTAATGGAATCGTTAAACATGGCCTACCTTATAGGTAAGGCTTTAGCGTTAAGTTCATTTTATAATTTTAAAATCTATCCACCCAACCTGATACACTGATGTAGACTTCACTTATTATGTAGAGGAAACAGACACACACACACATATAGATATGTGCAAAAGTTACAAGTGAAAATAAGATTTTATGTTTGCTAATGTTAACAACAACAACAAAAAATAGAAATGTTCAAAAACCATTGCACAGGCCACATTTTGTGTTTTGTTTTTGTTAAATTCAGAACAGAAACATTAATTGTGCATTAAAATGTACAGAAGTGTGCAGGATAAGACTTATTTTCACTTAAAAAAAACATTACTTGACCAAGGGCACTCAAACTTTTCCATAAAACTATACATAGATCAGACCTTGACGATTGAGGGTACAATGCATTATATGGAGCCATTCTGGCAGCCAAGTTTACTTACCATTGGCAACAGATTTGCCCTCTCCTCTGCTTGTCACCTGGATACGAGAGAGCAATAGGGCAAAAGGTTTAGGAAGTAAAAACAGTTCTTGACAAAGATGCCCTTTGCCCCCTTATTAACTCATAATATGTATTATTTTTGGGCTGTAATGTAAACTGTCTGGGTTATTCCTAAAATAGAAATACATAATAAGTGGTTAGTCCTTTAAAGTGTGAAAATCTAATAACAATAATAATAATAATAATAACAAACCTTTAATTAGGCTTACTAAGTGTAATATTTGCCAAAAGCTTTATTTTACTTCTACACTGTTCTTTCATTTTTCCTACTTCTACTTTGATTTATCATTCCCACTGCTCAAGTAAGTGAAAACATTAATGTAAACATAAATGTAAATGTACATACTCTCACAGCGGTGAGCCTGGTGGTATTGCAAATCCCCAGTAAGCAAGACTTCAATCTTATTTTCCATTCCCACACACTCTCCTGACCACTCAGCCCCTCCATGTAACTGCTCTTGTTTTTTTTTTACCGCAAGTGTTGCCATAACCATGGCTCTCCCTTCATTAGCCCCTCATTACGTCAGCAATAACCACAGCTCAAATGACTCTCTGGACATGAGTGCAGTGTGTGGCTAACCACGGCCTTGGCCTAGCCTTAACATGGCTGCTGCATGCCAGCGATGTTTCTCACTAGCTTGGAGACTACCAAAGATAGAGCTGTCCAGATAAATATCGCTGCTGTCTCGCTTTATCAGAGTAACAACATCCCTGAACAAACATGCGGCTTCACGCTGGAGACTCAGGGCTTCAGGGCTTCAGGGCAAGCCTTTTCAGTTTCAGCAGATAGGACAGAGGCTGGTGATAGTTGCTGGATTGGCTGTTGTTCAGGATCTATGTGAAAGTTTGCGCTTTGGAGGCCAAATAAAACTGTGAGAGGCTGTGTTAAAATAAGCATTCACATAACACCCTGCGTGTACTGTATAGGACTATATTAATGTTTGTGTCTGTGGTTGTGTGAGGTGGGGGTAACAGCAGAAAATGGAGGCAAAGAAAGAAAGACTGTATATAACCATCATCCTGCAAGTCCTGCATGGCCAGGGCTGGGTGATATTACCTCTGAAAGATGATATTTATTTTTAGATTTAGAGATAACAATAACAATAACATTTTTTAGCAGTGCATGTCATTTACTGGGTGTTTTTAGCTTTTTTAGGATCTGTGGCCTGTCTCATATTACATGTTTGACCTACACAGAATTCTAAGAAATGGCAGCCATAGTTAAAACATTTAGATTGCAAGCTGATGAATCCTCCTGAAATAAAGAGTGACATTAATGAAAAAAGACAGTATCACGCAATACGAGAGGAGCTTAAATTCTCAAAGAAAATAGCAATCACAATGCACATACACAGAACAGCCAAAACATTAAAACCACAGACAGGTAAAATGAATAATATTGATTGTTCTGCAGTTCTAGACAGTGAGGCTTCGAGGGACTTTGACGTGCTGTAATGGCTAGAAAGAAGACTGTGTCAGAGCATCTCCAAAATGGAAGACTTGTGAGATGTTTCCGATATGCAGTGATTAAAGCTGGTACAAGAACAACAAGAGTCATGGGTGCCCAAGGCTCACACTTATATAACAACAGCTGGCCAGTCTTGACTGGTGCTTAAGAACAGCTACTGTAGCACAATACAGTTAATGCTGGCCCACACCGTGCACCACTTACAGCTGTTTTGGCAGCACAATGGGGAACTATACAATAATCATTAGATGAAATTCATGTTATTGATTGTTTAGGGTAAATTTACCACAAGCTTTTGTTATGGTAAAAAGCAAATTAATTATTGACAATGACCATTGGAATCCATCTCAATAAGATCCGTGATTGGTCAGAAACTTTTACTACATTTAACACTGGTGATGTAGCTTGGTAAAAGGTGATCCATAACTATAAATCAGAACTATGTTTAAATAAGCTGGTCAGCTGCGCAGTGGTGGCCTAGTACTTAGGGCCTTGCCCATGTGAACAGAAGTACCCTTGAGCAAGCTACCTTCCTGCTACACTGCTCCCTAGGCACTTTATATTGCTGCTCACTGCATGTGTGATGGTTTAAATGCATTCTATTGCATTATGATTGAGTCTGTTTACCATAACTATCACTTTCAAAGAAGAACTCTAGTTTTATGAGACAGGCCCACAGTTTCATTCTGATTAACGTTTCAGTATTCATAGTAACTTAAGAGGATAAAACAGAGCAACTCAGCCCATTTTAATAGATTTATATTAATAGTTAGCAGATTTATTAATTCAGCTTGTGATCAATAAAGAACATTATCTAAATAAACTTTAATATCAACTCATATCACGACATTTTTGGAAAATACTGTGATATAATATTTTTTATCAATACCACCCAGCACTACACATGGGACATTGCACAAGCTGGAGACTTGGGAAAGTGCCTGCAGCCCTGTTCAGTGACTTATAAATATCTAGCATTCCTTAAACCCCATTTCCCCGGCTGTGAGTACGACAGCAAAGTAAACATACGAGAAGAGTGAGGAAGAAAAAGAATAAGCAAAAGCACACACAGAGTGATGCTGTCTTGTGATAAGTGAATTAAGTGGACGCTATCAGTCACTGTGCAACTCTTTTGTGATGAAGTAACATTTACCTCCTCTTGGAGCCCAAATTTGAAGAGAACTAGCAGGGAGAGGGCTTTAAACAGAAACACAGTGTTAACTGCTCAGCTCACTGGCTCAGCTCACTCACTTATCTGTCTTTATCTTGGAATACTACAAACATGTCGACCGACATGATGACTTTAACAAAGAGGAATCAGTCCCTTAATGGCATACCAGGAGGGTAGTCAAGGCACACTAGCCATTTACAGGATAAACAAGCACTTCATAATTTCTCTCTGGGGGGGAAATGAAAAGATGTTCTGAGCACAAAATACATGATAACGAATGCCATGGTTTTGTGGCTGGTTACCTTGGCAGCAGAGGAGCCCTTGTTTTCCCATAGACTGCGTTTGCTGGTAACGTCTCCAGGTTTCAGGTCCTGGAAAAGGAGGGAACGGTGGAATGTCAATGTCAAGGCGGCCAATCACCAAACATGCACACAGTCACACAAAAAAGGTAGAAGCACTAATGAGGCAAGTAGACAGACATAGAGAGACAGAGAGAGAGAGAAAGGTGAAGACATTACCTCCTACCTGCTTCTCAGCACAGACAGAGAAGAAGAAGGGACAGAAGAGCAGCCCTGGGGAAAGTAAGACTGAGGTGCTGCTCTATGCGACAGGGGGGAAGCTTAGCTAGCACAAGAAAGAGCACAGAGAAATCACTCAGAACATTGCAAAGTGACAAAGGTAGTTTCACCCACTGTCCTGATTTGTGAAATAAAATAGCGTCTATGACAGAGACTCCCAGAAATAGGCCTGGAAAGCCCATTTTTCATGCCCAGCAGACCCTGAGCTCACCTTATCTAGCCTATAAGGCTTATAATGCTGCCTTTACGTGCTATGGGAAAGATGACCCTTTACATTTGTAAACTGGAAATTATGCGTGTGTAGTATTCACGTGCTTTTGTTGTCATAGTGAAGTGAAACATGGCGGAGCAGGAGTTCACCCTGTACTGTTACGTGTGTAAAACTCATCTGCTACTGCAGGAAAAGGAGCATTAACGCCACAACACTTATAGGCTACAAACTATCCACTAACATCAGCAGGTAAAGTTTAATAGGATCAATGCTTAACATTCGTGATTCTTTTGTTTCTCTCCTTCATGTTGAAAAGTCAAAGGTTATTTCATCTCGGCAGCTCGTGTATCAAAATTATCTTCCAGTTCTCCAGTGGAAATTACAATGTGAGGGGACATTTATGTGCAATTTTCACGTTGGTTACTGGTATTTACCATAATTCCCATAGCACGTGAAGGCATCATACGTTCATGAGTTGACTTAGGTGTGCTAGACAAAGCATAAATATGTGTACGCTGTCAGGACTGGAATTTGCATCCTCAGCTGCACAGGACCTCAATGTATGTTACATGTGTGGCTTCCTGATAGCTTGATTTAGATTATTTGAGAGATATAATTGATTGATATGATTTTATTTACTTAAAAAACATATACATCTATACAATACAACAACAAGTATAAATCAGATCAACTTTTTGGAGCTCCCTTTCAAAAAATGTACATGCAGTTCAACCCTTTACCACCAGAGTGCACTCTTGAAAAGGATTACCCACAAATAAAGGTCAGAGAAAAAATGTTTGTTGAACTAAGAATCAGTTTGTTAAAAAATGCTGTGGAATGTAGCCTGAGATGCAAATAATCTTATGACACACCCATCAATTTTCAATTAAAAGTGCAAACTCTGCCTTTGAGCAGCCTTGAGTGCCTCACGTTGTCATGCCAACCAGGTTTGAGGTGTACACGAGAGGTGGCAAATCAATTGTTGAAATGGAAGATGCAAAAATGTAGTAAAAACAAGTTACAGTAATGGGAGCAAACATACCTACAATACAACTAGATGACAATAATGAATCGATGATTACTGCAGACTTTAATCACTTATTGAAGACGGCAACACAGACAGAAATGTTATATAATCTAAATTTAACATCTACGGGAACTTCCCCTTAATAAAGAGGTTCCATAGTGTTGAAGTGTCCACACTATGAGCTTTCTTTGCACATTTTTGAGTCAAGTTGTTAACAACCAGACAAGCTCCTTGTGGGCTGGATCAAATGTGTAGAATCG